>CM071934.1:48400601-48727990 GCA_016081115.2 Rehmannia glutinosa
GTTTTCCATGGTATATTATGCGAGTTAGGATGTTTACAAACGCAGAACTAAAGTGCCATGAAATAGCTAGTGTTATTAGAAATTCCTCCCGTGTAAATATCGTCGCTGGAAGATACCACAAATAAAATTGATTGTGGTATATGCCATGAGGCATATGGAAGCGCATGGTGGCACCAGGGATGGGATTGTGAACCTGGAAAGAGTAATGCGTCCCAAGCTATGTCTAACTATACGCCTGAAGTACTCAATTAATAATCACCACCAGCAATATGAGCAAAAGGATAGATGTTTGGAAAAGCCGGAAGTTTTGGACGGGGAAAGATCTCGTATTGTAGTTTTGTTTTTAAATAGACAATGTAGTATCGCGAAACGTGCTCATCATTTTTGTATAGTTGGGTTTTTATCGTTGGTGTTTTTGTCTTTGGGAGCCATTTTGCATATGAGCTTAGATGGTCGAGATTGTGGATATGAATGGATTCAGGCATTGGGGTGTTTTCTCTTTAATCAATGTAAATTTGCATTTTCACATACTGTATAATTCGGAATGTTTGTTATACAACGTTATTATTGTATTGTAGTTATTACATTGTATGTCTTACGCACAAAATTATGTATAGTTAAGTATCCCACAAACTAGATACACGTTATTATATAACTAAACACACATTATTTATTGCTAAATACACATGTTCTCAAAAAACAAAGCACACATGCTTGCACAAAAAACAAAAAACGATTGCTATTACTAAACAAACATTATTGTGAAACTAAAAACACGTAATTCTACATCTAAATACACATAATCCCAAACGAAATATACTTGCACTAAATAACAAAAAACAATATGCTATTACTAAACACATTATTGAAAAACTAAAAACCACGTAATTCGTCTAAAAACACATAACTCCAGACCAAATATACATGCTTGCACAAAATAACAAAAAACAACATGCTATTACTAAAAAAACATGATTACATAACTAAAATCATCATAATCTACATCTTTAAACACATAATTCCAAAACATACGTTTATTGATCTTGATGTTGTCATTGAAGGGCGATGTGTGTTTAATACCACGAATAATCGTAAATAGTTGCGGATATTGTATGTTTATGTTCAAATTATGTAAACAAATCATAAATTGCCTCGGGGTGCTTGTGCGGGTCGGGCATGTCTGGCTGGTATGTGTTGCAACCTTACCGCATGTCCATTTTCTTTTTCAGTTTTGTGCTTGCTTTTATGGCTTTTTCTCTTTGGCTTTGGATCCTCGCTTTTGAATGACTACCACTTTGTTCTTGGCTTGTTTTGGTGGTAGCACGGAAATGTTTATTTGTGAGGTTGAGCCGCAATAGGTTTCCATTATTCGGATTGTTTGCTAGGCATTGTAGTTTTTGTGTTGTTCCTCTAATAGCTTAGCTTTCTCGTTCGATATGATACGAGATAGACTTGACAATTTCCCAATATCCCCTTGCACAAGACCGATCTTTGTGAAAATCCGCCCCACGTAGGTGTTTAGTGTTCTTGCAGACTCTATCCCTCCGGAAATTGGTACATGTGCCCATTCTTACCCTAAAGAATTATACGAGGTTGCTTTTTCATCCAACGTCTTTGCCAAATATGGAGCGGAATTTCATCGCAATCCTTGAGTATTACAAATATATGTCGACCACAGGAGTCGCGTATGTTCAAACAATTTGCAACTACATTTGGCTGATGCATCTACCTTTGCATTTTGTTACTTGAAACACCCCACTTCTTCCCTTTGTGTGTACGAGATCTCGTTTGTATTGTCATTGATGCACGTATAATCGAGCAATGGTAACATGCTTCTTTAATTTCCTTGCTCACTTCAAAATATGGTGTGCGTGTATACTAAGCAGCACATGCTTTTCAATTTTCAATGAGTACGGCAATTCGGAAGGGAGGTTTGGCACGATTATTCGACTTATCACTAGAATGTCGTTGGGATTCCATTGCGCTCTCGAAATGCATTACAAATTCCATCAAGTTTGATTGGGGATTTGTAAAATTACCAAACAGCTATTTGTGCTACGAGGTGGCGTAGTTTGAGAAGTCCACTCATGGGCACGTCTCTAAAATATGCGGGAATCCAAACTATGTCGTATATCATACATAGTGAACCATGGGTGTGATGCTTTGAGATTGAAGTCACCTAATTTCGTACACTGTTTTTCAAATTCAAATTTTGATTATAATGTAGTTATCCCACGATTGATTTAAACCGAATTGATGAAAATTTTATCTTTGAACAAAAGGTTGGTAAGGCTTTGTGGCTGACTTTCTCCACATTATGTGCATACACAATGTCGTGTTTCTTTGTCTTGAAGACGGATTTTATGGCATTCTTCATGGCGGGTCTTGATACATTCTTTATATAATATGGTTCGCTTAGCAACAAAGATCTAAGAATCATCTGAACAACCACGTATAAGACTCCTCATCCTCTTTCAAAAAAAAGGCCCGTGCAAAAGTTACACTACGATGGTTATCTACCCCGTGAATGGAGCAAACACCATCTTATACCCTGTGCGTATGAAATCTATTATTAGTACCGCAGTTTTAATAACTATGTAAACATTTTTAAGAGTATAAGTGTACACAATTATATTATTATATACACATGTATGAAATCTATTTTGAGTATCTGATTTCAATGACTATCTAAACATTTTTATGAGTATAAGTGTACCAATTACATTATTATGTACACATATTAACTAAATATGTACACACACCAACGTAATAAAATAACATGTTACCCAGTTATGTAACTAAATGGACGAGGTATATAAGGATAAATGTAAACTATTGTAATCACAAATATGCAAGATAAATTAGTTGAGTGAATTATATTAATGGGTTGGTATTGTGCAGTAGCATCAAATGATATCACATCGCCAAATGCGGCATAGTTCATTATAGCTGCAGTGCGCTGAAAAGTCGCGTTAGTTGTTCATCTTGATCAGCGTCATATCGAATACCATTCCGGATTTGCCTCTTTGGCTTGCTGCCTAAGGAATTTGTCTATCACCAATTGTGCATCTCGCACCGCATATGTATGCGCCCGGGTCTCGTTTGAAATTTTTAAAATCAATTTTGAGCGCCCACGAACCTCGTGAATAACCGCCGCCATTTCTCTATAAAGCTCGTGTTGTTTTGCACTCCCCAATGTTTGCTGTGTGCAATTTATGATAAATTGTTGGTGCCAGTTTTAGGTTCCTATTCACCTTCAAGAATTGCTTGTGTTTATCAATTGTCATCGGATGAGTGTGTCTTTCCTCAAACGTCTTTACCTTATATGAATCGGGCGCTAGTGTATTCAAAAATACGCGTCATTGCACCCAACTTCGGTTCGAGGCTCTCTTTTCGTGTCCCCTGTTTTGGGATGTTGCCGTCATGCTCGGATGCCTCACTGGGTATGGGTTTTTAGAGTTCTTGTAGCCCTCTATTGCAAACCACATACTTTGCCGCGAATATCCTCGTTCTTGAATTTCTTCGTAGTGCTTCTTCTAACGTCGAAGCCAGCACCCTGAAACCGTAATCCTTATAAAATTGTATTCTATATATCCAATGTACGGAAATGCATGTTGGCACGAGGGATTTTTCTTGTTCAACCTCCGGGATCGATATTTAGTTGATCCCGGTGAGATTTCGAGCCTCGACCAATGTGAGCGTGTAATGCGGATCTTGATGCTGCCAAAAACACAATATTTTGATATTAAAACAACAAATTACCTATTTACCTGATTTTAAAGGTATTGTGTAAATCCATACTTCACGAAGCTATTTTGGATATATTATAGGTGATACACTTTTTTTACCAATAAATACACAGTTCGAGATACTATATAAACATTTCATTAATACTAACTAAACATACATATGTCTGAAAGCTATATGTGTTACATAATATGTGATACATATTTTCATAATAAATACACAAATTCAAAACAACATACACGGATATCACTAATACGAACTAAACACACATGCTCTAAGCATATAATATACACGAGTTCTGATTCGCAAAGCTATATGCACAGAATTACAAAGCTATATGCAATGAATTCAATCTATATGCACGTAATTACAAAGCTATATGCACGAAATTACAAAGTATATGCACATAATTCCAAAGCTATAGGTACATAATTATTTGGAGAATTTGTTTATTGTGCAACATTACATGCATTCGAACCACACATTTTTTCCCATGAATTGGTGTCAAATATTACCTTGTTGGGATTTTTGTGGAGGGGGTATCATGTATGCAGCGTGATATCTGCAATACCGATCCGTTGACGCCGATTTTTTGGAGTTTTTGATCACGAGAATTTTGTTGGTTCGATTTACTGCGTGGGATTCTGTGTTTTTCTCGTTGCTTTGATCGTGGGAGAAGATGATGTTGAAGTCGATATACGGACGATGGGAGGAAGATTCTTTGTGATCGTGGGTTTTTTTTTTTTTTTAAGGTTTTGGACGATGCTTCCATACGCCCGGTTTGGAAGATGGTGAATTTGGTAAGATTCTATTCCTTGATTTTAGGAAAATGATTATTTTGGGTGATTTTAACATTCCAATTGTCTGCTATTTGGTCCCTACTATTTTTTAATTACTCTAAAATGCCGTTAAATCTAGCTTTCAATTTATTTGGTTGAAGGGTGTGGATTGAGTCTCATGTTCCTACCATAGCTGTAGTGCCAAAGGGATCATCACTATATATATATATATATATATATATATATAAGTTCTCTAAGACCCTACAAAACTAGTTTTAGAAAATCTAGTATATATATATAAGTTCCTCTAAGACTTAAAACTAGTTTTAGAAAATCTAGTTTATTCTTAAAAAGGAGTGATTAATTTTGACATTACCTTCATAGAGTTTTTATTTTTACATGTATACTTTATTTAAAATAATGGATTTTGTTCCTTTTTCATAATACATTTTTGTATTTTGAAAAAGAAAAAAAATCAATTCTATACCACTACAAAAAATACTACGAAACACAAATATAAAAAGAAAGGGGGGCTCTATTTGAACCCCATTTTTTATAAATACACATTTTCTCCCTATTTTTATAAAATTAAAATTACTTAAAATGACTATTATACCATTATTAAAAAAATTCTAAATACATCCAATCTTTTTTCCAGAATTTTTCTTCCTAAGGTTTAAGATATAATTTTTTATTTTTTCGTTATCATGCTATTTTAATTATAGCATTAAGTGCGAAAATGTGTCATTTTTAGTAGATTGAAGGTTTTATAGATTGAGTTCAAATGGTGTTACAAATTTTGGGTTTTTGTTTTCAAGTTTCGTTTTTAAAATGCGTGTTCGAATAGATGCGATCGTCTTTAAGAGTAAAATTTTGTATTATGAAAAATAAAAATCGATTCTATAGTCTATACCACTACAAAAAAAAAAATCTGAAACCCAAATATAAAGACATATAAATAGAAAGGCCAACGTTCCAAAAGAGCGCGCAAAGGATGGAGAAACGCTCTTACTGCCCTTTGAATCCGCGCCCATTTCCGACCGTTCCCATTTCTTCGGACCTTACCCTTTTCCCTTTTACTCTTTCTCCTCTTTTTTTTGTTTCACATAAATTAAGATTTTTTTTTATCCTTTCTTCTTATCTGCAAACACATTACTGTTGCCGATCTTTTTCAGGAAAATAGAAAAAGATTTTAAGAATGGCTTTCCCGGAGAACCAATCACGGCAATCATTGATCCCCAGTTTTCTTTACTCTTCCTCTTTGACGTCGAAGAGGATGATGAATCTGGAGCACAATTTCATGTCGGTCGAATAATCCATCTGGGCCGTCGGATTCACCGCGAATTTCATGATCCCGGCGCCGAAGGAGAGCAGGGTTGAGTTGTTTCACCGGCTTATTACGCGGCATGTACAGCTGGAGGAATATTAAGCTGTGGCCTTACGCATATGTCTGTCACGCCACTTGATCTTGTCAAGTGCAACATGCAGGTTCATTGAAATTTTCCCTTTTCCCTTTTTTGTACTTTATTATTACTTTATCTTGTTTTAGGACTTAAGGAGTATTTGTTTTTATCTTTATGATCAGAATATTATTGATTATATGATCTTTAATAGAGATCTTGAATTTGGAGTAGTTGTAGTTGAAAACTATAGTAGTTAAGGGTGAAATAGTTTTGTTTCCCATTATCACTTTTTGTGCGGAATTTAATAACCATTAGAGGAGACAGGAAAACCATCACCTTAAGCTCTAGAAAACACTTTTTGTGTGGAATTTAATAACCAATACAGGATACAGGAAAACCATCACCTTAAGCTCTAGAAAACGATTTTTTCCTTGTTACTTATGTGTAATATTGGAAATCCATAATTCTTGAAATGATGTTGAGTTGAATTTTCATATAAAACTACATTCTTGACTATCTTAAGTAAATGTAACTTAATATATGTGTTTTTTACTTTAGTATTCGGGCAATCTTTTCCAGCTATTCGGTTCACATTCTATCATATAAGCTTTAGACAAGTATGAAGAGAATATACACTGACAAATTTACTGCATCAAGTGGATATGCCAAAATTCTGGCCGCATCTATGACAATAGCTGTTTATTCTTTACTATGATATTTGTTTTCTCTTAAGTTGTGGGTATATGTCTAATTATGCATGCATATGTCTGAAGCTTCATATAGATTCCTATGACTGCTAGTTTACCAAGATGTCCATTTTTAAGCAGTATTTAAAGAATGTGTGTGACATAGTTGTAAAGGCGCACCTCAGAAGCCCAAAGAGGGGCGATGCTCCATAGGCGTGCGCCTGGGCATAGGCGTAGGCGCACAAAAGGCGTGCCTTTGACACAAATCTGTTTTGTATTTTAACACTTTTTAGAATTAAATTACCAGTTATCTCATTTATGTTATGGGCTAGTTAAAAAACAAACAAATTAAAGTTTAGGGTTTTATGGTTCTTAAGAAGCAAGAACAGAACAGAGAACGGCAGGCAGCAGGCCAGCCTGCATTCCCGCCATCGCTGGAGCCTCGCCATCAAACACTTGTGTGTTTGATGGTTGTTTTCTCTTATGAACTGCCATTAATTATGAGTTTTCCAAATATAACTAGTTAAAATCTTATATTTTTGCTCGTTTGTAGTCTTGAAACAAAATCTATATAACTTTTAAATTTTTTATTAATTTTTGCGCCTCATGCGCAAAGTATGCGCTCCGTCTTAGCCTAAGGCTCTATGAGGCTTTGCGCCTTTGGTGTGCCATGACCTGTGAAAATGTGCCAAATTATAAAAGAAGTTTTGGACATCCAAGTAAAGCCAGAGACAATTGCTAGAGATGTTCTGAAACAGACAGCGAAAAGATATATATTGTTGCTTCTACTGCTGCATGTCTGTGCACTATCATTCACTAATAAGTTAAACCAATACAACGTGTATCTTATATTTAGAATGCCCATATAACTATAAGATGAAAATATGCAAGTGACATTGGTTTTGGTAGAGTGGGGTCTTATTAATAAGTTCAATTTTAGTGGATTCTTTTCATGGTTTAGCTTTACCTGGACATACACAGGATAAATGCAAAGCAGTGACTTTTATATACCCAAAGCTACTACTATGATGCTAATGTCAAATTGACTGGCGTTACCGAAAATAAGTGATACAGGATATGTCAAATTAATGTCTCCATTTTTTTTCAATATTTCAGATTGATCCTGCAAAGTACAAGAGCATTACATCTGGTTTTGGAATTCTGCTTAAGGAGCAGGGTGTCAAAGGTTTCTTCAGGGGTTGGGTGCCAACCTTGCTTGGATACAGTGCACAAGGAGCATGCAAGTTTGGATTCTATGAATTCTTCAAGAAGAAGTATTCGATATGGCGGGTCCCGAGAATGCTGCCAAATACAAGACCTTGATCTTCCTTGCTGGTTCTGCATCTGCTGAATTTATCGCTGATATTGCCCTCTGCCCCTTTGAGGCCGTCAAGGTTCGAGTCCAAACCCAACCTGGCTTTGCTAGAGGCTTGTCTGATGGATTTCCCAAGTTTGTCAGGGCAGAAGGAGCTTCAGGGTATGCATGTATTTCATTGCACCTTTCTTTGTTGTTTGTAGTCTCAAGTCTCTGATTAAAAAAAACTAGTTTTTACCTTGTAGTTTAAAAACTCTGATTTAAACAGTCTCTCACACTGTATGGGTTTTGTACAGGCTTTACAAGGGGATTGTTCCACTTTGGGGACGACAGATTCCATGTAAGCCTACTCATTGTTACTCTATCTGCCTTCTCCCAAACTTAGGAGTGTTTGCAAACACTTAAAAAAAAAAGTGATTCAGCTTTTAACTGAAAAAATAGTTTCAGTGTTTTAAAATGTCAACTTGTACTTGATTATATCAGAATCTAAAAGTAGTGGGAAGGGTGCTTTGGATTTTGATTCTTGCTTTTGGTTCCATTTTGAAATTTGTAAAACACCTTTTACAACTTAATCATCAAACACTATCTATTACCTTAATCAGTTTTCAACTTCTATTTGGAAATACTACCATCTCAGTTGTTTTTCACTTGTACCACAACAAAACAACAACTTTTAAAAGGAGGAGTTTTGCAAACAGTCCCTTGGACTTGTGAGTTGTTGCTCCGTGCTTTAATTGACACTTATTGCAGTGTAGAATCACATTTTGCTTCATCTAATTGATGCGTTTAATTCTTTCTAGTGCTAGTTTCACGAGGTTTTACTAAATGAAATCCTTCCACTTACTGCTAAGTAAATTCTGTTTCACTTCTCCCAACTTGTGTAGTTTATCTAAGTAGCTTTCGTGGAAGAAAAACTAATAATGTTCATATTGGATTAACTGCAGATACGATGATGAAATTCGCTACTTTTGAGAATATTGTTGAGGCCATTTACAAATATGCCATTCCATCTCCAAAAGAGCAGTGCAGCAAAAACTTGCAGCTTGGAGTCAGTTTGGCAGGTGGCTATGTGGCCGGAGTATTTTGTGCTATTGTTTCACACCCTGCTGATAACTTGGTGTCTTTCCTCAACAATGCCAAAGGAGCTACAGTTGGTGATGTGAGTGTTAAATTATAATCTTCTTGGACGAAAACAATTTTGATATTATCTGCTGATAAAATGCTAATTTTGTGGTGGTTACTTTGTGTATTCCAGGCTGTGAATAAGCTAGGTTTATTGGGTCTGTGCACGAGAGGTCTCCCTCTTCGTATTGTCATGATTGGTACTCTTACTGGAGCTCAATGGGGCATCTATGATGCCTTCAAAGTTTTTGTTGGGCTGTAAGTTTCCTTTTAGTGTTTTCCTACTATATTTGCGTAATGTTTTCACCAATATGTTTTGGGATAATTACAAATATATATAAATATATTTATTGTTGTAATTACAACAATATCAGAGAAACTCACTGAGGTTTGATTAAATGATGGACATCATCAAATATTTTACAATTACATCCCTCAATTTTTTCTAAATATTTTATGGAATCCTCAAATTCCGTTAGCTCAAGGAAGTTTCTGTAGTTCTGAAATTTTTCGGGTTTTTCTTGTTAGGTTTTTTTGTAAGTCTCCCATGTGCTTTATATCCCCACTCTGATTCTAGGAGATTTTAGGAATTTCTTCAGTTGATATGACTTAAAACATTTCTTTCTTTCAGGCCTACTACTGGTGGTGGCAGTCCTGCTCCTGCACAAAAGTGAGGAGAGAAATATATGACGACACAATCTTTTCCCTTATTTTTGGAGGAGGCATTCTTTTCAATGTTAACATTATTTTATTCATTCAGAATAGTAGCAGATTGATTCTGATATAATTTTGCAGTTACGGTTGATGAAAGATAATTGTTGTTTTCTCATTCAGAACAGTGGCAGATTATTCTCAATATAATTTTGCAGTCGCAGTTAATGAAATATATGATTGTTGTTCTTGTAACATTCTAAAAGTTGGCTAAAAGAGCAGATAATTTTTCCTCTGCAAATAATTATACATGTAAACATTATAAATCTGATAATGGAATTTGGGGGAGTGTAACAATACCAGAAAATCAACAATCACACTATCCAGCATCAAATCATAATGTTGCAATAAATAAACACTAAAGAGATTCTTTATTTTAATTATTGTTTTGATAAAAAGAATAATTAACAAGTATACTGCTTCAGTATACACAAGGACAAGCTCTATAATATAGCAGCACAATCCACGAAAATAAGTCAAGTCAGCTGACTTGACGATGAATTAGTGTTACTTTTCCCTTCTCTCATATTTGAGTATTTTTAACTAATTATTTTTGAAGTCTATTATCAATGGGGTATATGGTATCAAAGACAACTCTAGCAAATACGTGCCGAACTTCCCTTAAACTTCCCATAGCTAACAACTCATAGTCGATCTTACTACCATGTTTTGGTACAAATCCTTTTTCCATCCCGCCTCTAACGCAATCAAATATCCTGCAAACCCTCAGGTAAAGTTGCATTGGGAAAAATACCTACAGATATGAAACAAGTAATAAGGATTTCCACCATTGTACAGAAAACTTGAAGCGATGGACCAAATTCAAGGAAACAAGCATTACTTTGGTGACTATAGGCCAAAACAAGGCATCTTTATTATTCTGGATAATTACAAAAACTACAACCGAGCTTTACCTAATTAAAAAAAAAAAACCAATTATCTTTCAAATTTACAAATACTTCTTCATATTTGGTTCTATTTTACAAAATTGCACCCTCGGGAGAGGAATTTGTTAGGTAAATTCAAACCTCGAGGGGATATTTGTAACACCTTAATGAGCTATTTGTAATTTGAAAGATAACTGGAGTTTTTGTAATTCTGTTAAGCCTCAAGGATATCTTTTGTAATTATCCCTCTTTTTATTCTTTTAGATTGCCAAAGAACAATTATAATATGCAGTTAGCTTTTCACCTTAGGTAAGCCAATATAACTTTCCATTTGAAGGGCCCTTTTGCCCCCTCTTTTACCTTTTTTTTAATATATATACATATATAACGAAGGAAAAAAAAGCCTGAGTGCTTACCAGATCAGAGTACGGTGCTTTCGGATATTTAGCCATTGCCTGTGAGACAAAATGCTCGTCTGTCATATGAGTGAGTGCACTTGAATGGAAGCTGCCAAACTCATAACCTCATCAAATAGGGCGTCAGAATCCAAATGTCTAGGTTCAATAGTTCATGAAAACTCGTGTCAACTTGTTTATTGATGCTTCTTGAAATACTTAAAGCTTCTGACAAATCGCCCCCATTGTGGACAGCAAGGCTGAATACAGCAATCACTAGCGGATCCCTTGGCTGTTCTGAAAGTGCTTCATGAAATGCTAAAATTGAAAACCTGAAAATCACATACTTCTAATGACCTTAAAAATTTAAGAAACGTGGCGCAAATTGAATTCCCAGACGAACTAGGATCTTACCATAAGCTGTTGTGACATGGCCTGTCAGGTGCCAGAAATTTATCCAGGTTGGAGAACAAAGACTGTAAAATAAAGCAACACACATTTTCACTCTGAGACATTTAACCTATACCCATCGTAACAAAAACCATAAAAGCACACACGGAGAGAACAAATTGAACCTCATATCTGTAAGCAAGCATGGAACAAAAAACATCATCCAAATAGTAAATCATTTCAACTGACTCTGCAGAGCGCTCAAACAATTACCAAAAGCATGTTGGACCGCTTGTCACGTCTGCGAAAACCATGGCGGACAAAATAAGCTGCCTGCAAAATAAAAAGCGATTCAGCTTGATTTCCACAATTTAAATGACAGAATCTGAATCATTTCCACATGGTAATGAAGCTAACCAATGACACTCTTTAACTAGATTGTTAAAACCTTCTGACATTAATATATCATTACTATCTACCTGAATAGGTAGAAGTATTTCAGAAGACCAAGCTTCCATAATAATCTCAAAGAGGCCTCTGCAGAACCATACGCCATCATGTAATTGACTTCCATGAGAAGCCTTCCCTGTATACATGATTAACCACAGAAGACATAGTAAGTTTCAGTACACTGTATAGAACAGTTGAAAATGAGCATGAGCATTATGGATACCCTATCAAGCCGTAGAACTGAAGCAGATAACCTTTTCACTGCTACAGCTGTGTCTTTTGAAAATCGAAAACCCAGTCGAGCAGCAATTCTAATAGCACGAAGAATACGAGCTGCAAAATGAAGCGCAAACAAATTAATCACAATTTAAAAGGAGACATTGATAAAAAACTCAATGTGGCCAAGCCTATGCAGAAAATAATTGCAGTTGACATGATTTTGACATTTTTAAAGAAATTTAACATCAGAAACATGCAAGCTTTACAAATAACCAGAAAAATAGTTCATTCTGAGGTAAAGGTACTATTTCAAGAAGGAAGAAATAGAACTTACCACAATCCTCTGTAAAGGAAAGATTGGCAGGTTTAATGGTCCGCACCTTCATATGAAAATGTATTTCGGTAAATAACTGAGAAAGAAGTCAAAATTCAAGGAAATTCAAAGTTTACAATAGCTTAGAGATACATGCACACTTTAGCTTTCCTAATATCATTCACTCCACCCGTATAGTCGTACACCAACTTTGCATATGGGTCAAACATCAATCTGGAGTTAAAACAGAAATTAATGAGATTCAGCAATAAAGATTAGTACAATGACTTTAAGCTAGAGAAAACAACGTACAAGTTACATTTCCTCAAGACACCAACAAAATGAATGAATTTTTCAACAAAAGATGACTCAGCATAACAGAAGCAAAACATAAGCCAAAAAAATAAATAAATAATAAATGAATAAAAAAATATATGATGTATACAAGTTTCAAAATGAATACATATCAAGTTAACAGGGAGAAACTAGTTACCCATTTATTGTGAAATCTCGCTGCAGGCAGTTTCTCCAGCGAACATAATCCTCCTCGTCACAGCCAGCAGGCTTCTCAGGATCCAAACTCAAGTCCCTCCCAAACCTCGTTTGCTGGTGCTAAAGCTTGAAACCTAATATATTTCAGAATGTCAGTTTACTCTAATGGTTTCATAAAAACCAGCAGTCAATTGGGTGATGACAAATGATAGCAAACTAACAGGAAGTAGAAATGGGACAAATGACATTAGAATTAAGGTGGAAAAGAAAGAAGAGGAAAAATTATTGTGTTAATGATAATAAATCAAGATTATTTGATAAAATTAGTCAAATAAAGAAAATCGACAGAAGAATAGCACGGAAGAGAAATCTAGACTTTACTAACGAACCCTTAACCAATTTTGAGAGACACATGGAGACTACGAACTTGGTAAGACCACAAGGGGTTAAAGTGCAAGACAAAGACAAAACTAGAAAACTAAAATGAGATAAGCTGACAAACCTCCACAATAGTATCACCAATGTGCACATGACATATAGGAAAGCGTCTGCCAATCATCTCACATCGAGAAAATGTTCTCATCACCTGCAAATTAAAGACGATATAATGTTCCTTCTTTTTCTTGGTTGAACTAAAAATAAATAAATAAATTTATTTTGGTCGCAATGACTCTTTTCACATGGTTAAATCTCTGCAGCGGCTGACAACATCTCAACTTTCATACAGTTCGGATAATCAATCGTGACAAATTTACAATAATTGTGTATGTTGCTTTCTTTGCATTATGAAAAATTCACACACGTAAGATCGTGCTATGTGAAGCAAAATTATATCTGAACAACTTTTTGATATACATGCTTTATTTGATTTCCTGGCTAGCCGATTTGCAATCGGTTAATATCAAAAGTATTCAACAATTGTTGTAGGCTTGAACACATGCTAAAGGATCATATCTATGCAAAATGAATTGAGGGAACAATCTAGACTTACCTCTTTTAGTTCGCTGATGTTATTATATCAAAATCTTTAGGTATTCGTTTCGAGATAAGATCCATACACACCCCCCACAAGATAAACTTCAAAACCTACAAAAAGAAGAGCGAGAGGGATTTGAAAGAGTGAATGACCCTTGAATTGAAAATAACAGGAGACATGCATGGAATAATTATTAAATTCAGCTCTAGAGGCATGGCGATTCTTTAATCAAGATGGCAATACACAATCTTGATAGTCAGTGCTTTTCATTGATAGTTATAATAAAACCTGAAACCAAGAGTATGTTCATACACAAATAAATTTTAATTACACAATGGAAAACCACTACGATATTTACTGGTATAACCAACAAGTTCATTTTATTTGGAAAGGAAATGGTACAAAGGACCCAAATTCAGACTCGGATGAATAAATTAGTTAGAGACAAAGAAAAACCATACTAATACTGAAACTGCCACAAGTTGATGTAAAATTTATATGGTAGGTTGCAATCCCAATGTGAAGAAATTGAATTTCTGATGAAGGAATGGGGTGCCACCATCATGAAGTAAATGATTATTTCACCATTGTTTACAAATTATAGAAGGTTGTAGCAATCCATGCACCACTGCCTCCCCATACAAAAAAAAATGCCCCACCCTACACATACTTGGAAACTTCATTGATCACTTTATCGGTATTTGTAACGCCCCCAGTTTTTCAAAATATAAGTGTAACTTAATTTAATAAGAAAGCGTATTAATAAGACACATCTCAAAAATAAGCGGAACCATTTTATTAATAAACTCCAAATAATCCATCACACTTCCGCTGCATCACTCGATCATTTTATAAAACATTGTCTAATTACCAAAATTTGTTGCGCCACTTGTAACGACTCAAAATTTCTAAAACCCAAAGTAATTCACTAAAAGAAAGCCTTTTATGAAACATAGCTTAAAATTAAGATTTACATCCAAATAACAAAGTATTTTGGTTCCAACACATTTTTAAAATAAAAGACTAGAATTCTTTTATTTGAATTAAACTTGATGAAAACTGATGAAACATAATCGGTGGGAGAGACCTATTTATAGGCTAATTTAAGAAGTTGAAGAAAAGTAGGATTTGATGATGATAAAATTTAAATCAGATATGTACTTATCTATTAGGAGTTAAAATATATCTCCAGTTGGATTTAAAAATTTGGACTGAAAAAAAAATCACGGAATAAAATATATACTTAATAATTAACAAAATTCAGATAATAATAATAATAATAATAATAATAATAATAATAATAATAGGATATTACAGTATTGCAGTAGCAGAGGTTGCCATTTTAGTTATCAATAAGTAAAATATCAATTCAAAAATTAAAAGAAAAAAAAAAAAGGGAACCACAGCCAAGTGCAATACACATTTTTGCAATGTTTCTAGACGCACCTCGTCTTCTAAGACCATTGAGAACCACTCTTGTAGGCCTCGAAATTTTTGAAGTACTAATTCCAAGGTCCTTGGACTTTATCTTCTTCCACTCCAGAGCCTTTCCATATACATCACCACTACTCACGCTATCAGCCACTAAACATATTAGAAAAAAAAAAACAACAAAAAAGGTAAGAAATTTCTATAAAACAGCAACAAAACAAAAGTAAACAAGACTGGAAAAATATAACGTGAAATGTTCACTTGCCCTTTTCATTCTCTGTATCATCAAATGCTTCAACCACAGCAGCATAGCCCAGCCTTACCTGGAACAAAAGTTAGAAATGTAAATTAACAATTTCAAAAAACAATAATGTGGAGAGAAGAAGAAGGAAAAAATTGACCTGGAAAAGTAGTGGCAGAGAGAGGAGAACGGAGGGGCAAGGGTAGGCGCGAGAATCCGAGGCCAGTTGAAATGGCCATAGGAATTCACATCTGAATTTAGGGTTTATCAATTTCACAAGAGAAACAAAGGCCTTTTTGGATAATGGGGTTTAAGCCTTTAAGGAGATAATAAGATATGGAGTATCAAAGTATCCCAGTAAAGCGTGTCGGGTTCTTAAGCTTGTTCAACGATTTTAGCTAAAATACTTTTTGGGAGTGTCATTGTTTGTGGAAGAAATGAATAAATTTGAAAGAAAATCTCATTTCCAAAATTAATTCATTTTTGATTATATACAAAGACTCCTGGTCAATAAGTTATATTATCTTATTTATTTCTCTCACTCTCTCCTATTCATATAAAGAATTAAATTTTTTTAATTTATCACTATTTTTAGTATTTTCCTCTCAATCTTGATAACAAAATGAATAAAATGAGATCTATATTTGCCTATTTTTGAATCAATTTTTTATTTTTATTCCATTTTCTTGCATTATATATTACAAATGTTTTTTTCTACAAAAATTTTTACAAACAATCAACATCTAAAAAGATTAAATCACATCACACAATTATTCTTTTTTCTACACACCCAACTTTCACTTAAAACAAAATTCCACCACTATTCTCGGAAAATAAAAATGAATGGAGCAAAGCACAACCAATCAAAACGTTAAGACATTGCTTGCACGTGAAATAATTTTCCTTCCTTTCACTCTCGACAAAAACATTGGAAGAAAGTGTGATTATTTGTAAAAAAGATTCAACAAATATACTATTCATTATTCTTTCTTTTCAAATCATCAATCTAATCTATTTATGTTTTAATCAAAGCAAATATCAAATCAACTATCATTATTTTACCATCATATCACAAATATACTATTCATTCTCTCTTATTTTTCAAATTACAAATCACATCTAACAAATATTAGGACAACGCTAAAGGGACATATTCTGCCCTTATTTCAGGGACATAATTAAAAAAATAGTTTTAATGTTACAAGATTGACCTCAATGGTTTTGGCTCCAAATAAATTTGTGTTCCTTCCAAATGCATGTAATGTTACTTTTGACAAAGAATACTCATGACTTTTAACTTGTCAACTCATCTTATGTATGGCCCATTAGGGTGTGAGTAAGGTTTAAAAAAAGGATTAAATAAACCTTACCAATTTTTTGATTTTAGTCATTTTAAAATATTCTGAGTTAATTCAAACAAGCTGTGTCCTTGAGGGACAACTAAGTTGGTTATTCGGCGATTAGCCACTCAGCGGACTCGATAAAGCCTTGATAGAATAACTCGATTGTTTAACACAACGCTTAATTTGGTTGTGTTGGTTTTTATCGTAGGAAGACTTAACACCCTTTGAATTTTTTAAACTTGTTTTAACAACGATTTTAAACTTGGTTATTAATCAGGTTGGATAGCAAATAAGTTTATCGGCGGATATAATGTAAGTATGCAAAAAGAAGTAAATATCTTTGAAAAATAAATGACACAGTTGATTTTTATAGAGGTTCGAAGATGGGTTAATTCTTCTAATCCTCTCTTCTCCAACTCTGGAGAATCCACTATGTAAAATATCTTTTACAAAGTGGTCAACGATCTAGAAACTGACTTGGTCACACAAAGTGAAAACCTCTTGACTCAACTTCTTCAAGGCGATTCTTTCCCTCTTCAACTCACTTTATCAAACTCTTGGATTTGATCACGAAGCCCTCAATAACTTGTCTTTGGTTCGACCTTGAACCTTCCTACAATCCTCCTTGGAAAGTAGACCCCTTTTGATTCTTCAAAAGTTTCCTCTTCAATGATTTGAAGTTGTCTTTCCTTCACGACTTGTGTTGGATCGATTTCCTTGAGTTTGAGGCTTGAGGATTTGCTTGAATATACTTGAGAATATTTGCGGGTTTCTGACTTGAATATTGCTTGCTTGTTCATGGATTCGGAATAACCTTTTCTCAATGAATTTCCTCGACCTTTTATAGTTAACTTTCGAAAATGCCGTTGAAGGGATATGCTGATTTCAAAAGTCAACTTGTGTTCGTTGGCTTTGTCTTTTCTTGGTCCTCAATCTTGAGATGTAGACCCTTCCTCGTGTTAAATGAATTTGCGACTTTTGAGGTTCTCACACGGTGCGATCTTCCCATTTGGTTTATTCCTTTTTGCATGCAGGATGAGCACTTTAAGACCAGATGGAGGTATTCTATATTAAGTAAAGTTCTTGACTTAAATGCGGATTTATCTCGATTAACTCTCTTGGCTTTGCCTTTTTCCCGGTGACTTAAGTCTGCTCAATCATTGGATGACTCATCTGTCACTTCAACTTGAGTTGACTTGGTGACTCTTCACATCATTCCTCGGTGATACATCTTTAGTCGAGTTCTTGATCTTATCTTGGCTATACTCGGTTGTTCCCACGATGGAGTCTTCACTTGATCTTGATTGACACTTCTTGTATTTCAGCGTAGTGACTTTCGGCTTTTCGGCCCTATCTATTACAATGTAAATTACAACGAAAATGGGGAGCAAACTTTAGTTTAAGTTTTACATGGCATTCATCAAAATTTATAAAATAAATTTCCCAACAATTTTTCCCTTTTTGATGATGCCAAAACTTAAAAACATTCAACAGAATATAAACATCAAAGATACATCTGAGACAATGTAGTAACAAAGAATGTATGCGTATAATAGATCGTTTTATTGATCATAACATTCTTGTCCTTTACAGTGTTTACTTTTTGGTATCGAGGCATTCTATATCAAAGCAACAATACGGAACATCTATGCTAGGATACTAGAATAAATACAAAGTGAATTTTTTAGAACACTTCACTAAGTATTACAGATGACTTACAAAAGTGTATTTACACAAGTAAAATACATGAAGGGTTCGCATCAACACTTCATCTTCCTTTTCCTTCTTTCTTCTTGACTCTGTCGAAGTCATCGGCTCTCTTCCTTTTCTTTCTTCTTCCTCGACTCTCTTCTTCTTCTCATAGGCTCTCTTGTGACATCATCCTTTCGCTTCCTCTCGAGCTATAGTGAGTTTGTCTTTCATTTTCCTCTTCTTGTCTTTTCACGGCCTCTTTGCATTAACTTCCTTGCCACTTCGGATTTGCCACTTCATCATACCCGACCCGGTAGATCCTCCCTTTCTTTCCGGGATCTACATATTCAATATGTTTGGGTTGTGGTCGAGAGTCGAAAACCTCTTCCCACCACCACTTCTTCCTCCTCCTCTGCGGGTGTATATTGTACGAGTCTTAAACGCTACAGTGAGTATTTCTTTGGTAATCTTCTATTTTTACGCCCTTAGCTGCTGCCAAGACCCTTCTCCTCGATACAAATCCCGGCTTGGGCTAGTGACATTCACCGAAAATAGCCTTTGGATTCGAGCGTTTTGAATTCTTCAACAGATCTCGGCTCGGATCCATTGTCGGGTCATGACATCTTGATCTTTCCATGCCAGGAATCTTGCGCCGTATTGTTTCATCACTTCTTGATCGCGGACATCCGTCTTCTTGTCGAACTCCATCATCCTGCTTTGATGATTTGCCTTTTCTCAGGAAACATTGTACGTGAGTGCCCAATGGGTAGGGTTACGAGGGAGTTTGCTCAAGATGGAGGCTATAAACTGACCTGTTTGAGGGTTTCGGCTAACATTAACATGAGATCTTTCAAGCGTTCCCCTGTTGCTTTTCCTTTCTTCAAAAGCTGCCATCTTCTCGGTTTGTAGATTCTTTCAATTTTCTTCTTTTAAACTCCTTAGGGACTCCTCTTTCCCCTTTTTGGCATCATCAAAGGAAAGAGGGACCACGGGAACATGCGCTTCAAGCATGAAATCAGTCTTTTACGGAAGCGGAAGATTGTTTGGAGTCTTTGTTGCATAAGGCATTCGAGATTCGAGCGAGTAGCCTTGGACTCAGCTACCACCAACTTCATTTCGGCCATGATAAGGCTAAATTTATCATTCATTGAGTTATCAGGCGTAAATTTCTTTTCTGGAATTCTTGCAACAACTCGTTTTTTTTGTGAGATGCATGCAACCTTTCCGATATGACGCTTTGCATCCTTTGCTTGATATCGGCATTGTAAGCCATCGAGATAAGCATGCGTCATACAGTGCTTTGAAATAATGAACTTGTTAAATTCGCATAGCGGTGTTGTTGAGACCATTATCGGATCCGCTTTGCACTATCCTCTCTAGTGCTGTGAAGGTAGCGTCCACTGTTGTCGATCTTAAGTCGAGTGAGGCTGATGTCTTTCGATCTTCTCAATCTCTTCATAGATCTTCTTGAAGATCTCACGAAGTCAGTTGTCTCACTTGATTGAGTGCGAGCCACTCTTCAACAAAGTTGAACTCGGTGGAACAATTGAGTCGGTAAGGGATGATTGGATCTTCTCTTACAAGGAATCTTCGTTGTTGACGGTCTCTTCTTCAAATACGGTAGGATCGGGCGTGAAAGGAAATATCTTTGGAAAGGCATCATCACTCACATATGGGATGGGTTGTGAGGTTGTCTTACTGTGATGATTCGACTCTTCGTGCCTCGGTGCGATACCTTCGGCGGCGGTGGTCACGATTGTGGGAACTGTGGCGGAGTGGTGTAATCGTTCTGCTATTGCATTTGTGGAAGCTGTGGTATTTGTGGGTATGTCTTAGGCTGAGCGGTTGAGATACTTTGCCCGGTGGCGAGCCTCGGCTCTCTTAACAGCGTCTTCGATCTCGGTGGATTTTTCTAAGTGAATAACCGGTTCCTCTGCTACATCATCGGCGTCATCGGATGATTCACGAGGGGGCTTTATCAACGGCGACTCGTAGTTTTGAGAACATCCTCAGTGGGTCCTTTGGATCTGCAATAGGAGTGGACTCGGCTTCATCTTGGACCACAAGAATGATGTATCAAGGTTCTCACGGGAGTCGTGAAGTGCGCTTATCTCCTTCTCAATTTCGGCGCATTGAATAGGAGGAATGTTTGTGTTTCTTGGACCGTGCCGTCTCAACCTCCTTGGGCCTGATACCTCTAGCAAACTCAAGCTGTGGGGCGCTTCACTATTCAGCCGGATCGCGGTCGGTGCGAGGGTCTTAGACCATGGCATCCATAGGTCTCAACCCCAGTTTCACTTTCATCGCCCCATTGTTAACTCCGGGGCATCTCCGTCTTGTGCTGCACCATTTGTAAGAACAATGACATCTCCATCAAAGCGGTGACATTTCAAGTGGGACGGACTCGGTGTCGAGCCTTGTCGATGTCACTCTGCTTTGTGGTTGTTTCTCGGTTTCCGCTTCGCCTCCTTTCTTGAGGTTTGAGTCATCACAACAATCTCAACCTGGCACAGTGGTGGAGTGAGTTTCCCCCCTCGGTGGCACACGCGGTGAGTGACTAATGGTGGGGTCACTCTTCTCGAAACTCGCGGCTTAACTTTCGTTGAATGCTCTCGGCCAGGGGGGCGGTGGTTAAACACCTTTTAGGGCTTGGCTCACTTGGGTGCCCAAAATCGGTTCATTGCCTGTACCCTTGGATCCATCCTCGCGTTGAGCAGGGGACATGGGTGCGGCGATGGCGAAGCGATGTGTTGCGCCCGTTCCCGGATGATTCGATCGGTGCGGGAGAGATGGGAGGCGACTCTCACTGGTCACTAATAATTGTTGCTCACGCAACTTCACGGATTCTCTCATTGCTTCTTTGCATATAGACTTCTCTGCTTTGTAAGCGGATGGGATCCATATTCTGGTTCTGTGTCGTGTACTCAGCAAAGTTTCATGGTATGCTCGTGAGTGCTTGATGAACATCACATCTTGGACTTTTCTAGTGAGCGTGCTTCCTCGAGTACGCCTTTGCGTTCTTTCTCTTAACCCGTGATGATTGAAGAATATCCATGCATTTTCTTCATCAGGGCCTGTCGCTCACCGTGTGACACAGAAATCGCGGATTCCTCTTAACTTCTTCAATATACTCGGGGTGGGCAAATTGCACCGCCCGGGTGATCAAGTTTCCATGCCCTCGGCTCACGAAACGTCTCACGGATATCTGGATATAATGGAAGTACATGATAACATCGTCGTCCTCGCCGCCCTCTCTTCTGTTTCTTGAATTGGAGGCAAAAGACTTTCTCCTCCTCGCACCATCGATAATAGGTGGAGAGACAATTTTTAAAATGGATGTTGATTGTCTCTGCTGTTTTGCTTTTCTTAGCGTTTGGCCTTAAGCGAGTCTTCATTAGGACTCACCTTGACTTAAACGATGATGGCGGTTTCATCAATTACCTCGGGAAGCCATAACTACAGTGTCGGCGGTCTCGGATGCTTTCTCGGTGAGTGGCGAATTCAGCTGTCTTCTCCAATTGAGTTTCTTACCGGTCTCCTTTTCTTGGGCCAATTGGGGACTTAAGTTCGATTGATGGTTTCATCACCGGTGGGAACTTGGGCATCATGGCTTGGAGGGAGGCTGGCTTGCGCCATCGACTTGGCGGATCTCTTCTTCATTATGGTGGAGAAGGGATTTGGGGTTCCTTCTCGGCCTCGGTGCGAGGAGCGGGAGACTCATTGCATGGGTGGCGACTCGTTTGTGGGCGGGTACATCATTTTTCTTAGGCTGGGGGCGGCATTCTTCTTCAGCAGTGCGAGAAACTTTTTCTTGGGTGGAGGGTAAGCAGTGCGTCCTCGGGGTATCTTTGATTCCCCTCAATACCTGCCTTCTTTGCATGAGCTCTCTTGGGCACGGAGAGGTTGGCAGGAACATCTTCTTGTTGACATGGAAGGGTTTTCCATTCGAAGGGAATACCACTTCACTTCCATCAGGTGGCCAATCACGAGGACATATCGAAAATCCTCAAAGGATCCATCTTCCTTAAGCGTCCTATTCATCACGACCACGGCTGATGCTGTGCGAATTAAATACGATTAACCTTCTGCGAATGATAAGCGGCCGTGACGATCGGCTTAGTCTTTGACAAGCTGGTTGAAGGCGCCAAACTTCATTGTCTACGGCAGAGCGACATCCATCAACTTATGATAGTCGTCCTTAAGCGATTTCTTATCGATTGTGTAGACCACCTTAGCGACACATTCGATTTGGCTGCCTTTTTCCGCATAACAGCCAAATCAACACTCCGGTTTTCATTAATCTCCCTCATGCCTTCGATGGCAACAAGCGATGCTCATAAAGGTCACTTAGCATTTATCGTTATGTGTCCTTGTGGTGGAATGAGAAAAAGACTTGATCCGCCGTCCTGCCCTCCCGCGTTAACATCGAGGCCCAAGCTACCTCATATAGGTAGGTATGAGAGTACTCAGCATGGTGAAAAAGCCTTAAGACCTAACTTTTCTATCATCTCGGCTATCTTCTTAACAAGGGTTTCATGAACCACGCTTCCACCATACCTTAAAGAAATCATGACACTCCTGTGGATCTTTGAAAAGTTTCGCAAAGTCATGCTTTTTGTGCCATTTTTAGAGTTTTACCGAATGAAAAGCGAAAAGCTTGTAGTTTTAGGGTTTGGGAAATTGCCTTAGCTTGGAAGATGATGCGGTCGCGTAAAGGTGAAGAAATGAAAAACATACGTATATAAGGGGCGTGAAGGGACACATTTTTGATTTTTGAATTTGTTGATTAAGATCATCGGCTAAGATTATCGTCAAGTACGCATTAACTTCATCGCATTTATCGGACAGCATTTATATCCAATCATATGCTTCTTTGTGCGACTTTTTTCTTTGTACCCATCATTATTCTGATGTCAATCATAAAAACATTCCTCATTAAAAGCATTTGTTTTTGTCAACAGCTCATAAATGACTCAACTTATATCAAATATGACTTAACTCTGCTTCTCTCTTTTCATTAGTGACTCAAGCTGTCAGCTAACTTGTTGGGAAATTTATTGTTTAGATTTTGATGAATGCTATGTAAAACTTAAACTAGAAAGTTGGCACCCCGTTCTTTGTAATTTGTATTGTAATAGATAAAGGTTTGAACAAGGTTTGAGTCAAATCGACTATGCTGAAAATACAAGAAAGTCAGGCGGGGGAAGTGAAGACTCCCGGCGAGGAGCAGTGAGTATGGCGAAAAGAAGATCAAGGACTTCATTGAAGGAGTATTAGGTTGTGTCTGACTATTTGAAGAAGTCGATCAAGTCAACTCAAGCAAGTCTCAAGTTGAAGTGACGGATGAGTCATCGATTGATTGGGAGCTAACTTCGAAGTCACATGGGAATAAAGTAGGTCGGAAGTCGAAACCAAGCCGAGCGAGATCCGTTGATAAAAATCGAAGAATATTACTGGAATAGTAACCTCTAAAGTTGTCGAGAGATAAAGTGTTAGTTGCAAGAGGAAGCCTTTTTTGCAGTGTCGGGGAAACATTGCGTCTTTGCAAGACATTAAATATGAGGACATGTCAACATCAAGGACTGCGACAAGGCAAGAGCGGCAAACACAAGTGATTTTTTTGAAAATCAGCTATCTCTTTCAACGGGCAGATTTTTGAAAAGTTCACTATAAAAAGGCGAGGAATCACATTGGGAAAAGGTTACGAACCTTGCACACAGAACACGAACAAACAAGCAATATTCATACGTAACACCTGCAAAATATTCTCAAGTCATTCAAGCAAAATCGCAGGCTTCAAATCTCGAAGGAAATCGATCCAACACCAAGTGAAGAAGAAAACAACTTCAAACTATTGAAGAGGAAACTTTTGAAGAATCAAAGGTCTACTTTCGAAGGAGGATTGTAGGAAGGTTCAGGTCGAACCAATCTCAAGTTATTGGAGGGCTTCGTGATCAAATCCAGAAGCTTGAAAAAGTAGGCCTAGCAAGGCGTGATCTGTGAAGAAAGCGGTCAGACGAGAAGCGGTTTTGTGTGACCAAGGCATCTCTAGGCGGAGTCGAGGAAGCGGATCGGCTGCGTGATCAAGACTTGTCTCTGGCCCGATAACCACTTTTGTACTCGATCATTGCTTGGTGGATTCCTCCGGGAGTTGGAGAAGAGAGGAGCGAGAAGAATTACCCCGTCTTCGAACCTCTATAAAATTTACTTGTGTCGTTTACATTTTAAGCATATTTACATTCGCACACATATTTATATCTGTGATAATTTGCTATCAAGCGCTTCTAAATAACAAAGTGCTAAAACCAAGTATTAAAATAAAGTTAAATCAAATTCAAGGGTGTTAAGTCTTCATTTGAAAAACTCATCACAACCAAGTTAAGGATTAGACTAAATAGGAGTTATTCTATCACTCTGCTCAGTGCGGTGGTGGCTAACTCTGCTAATTAACAAACTTAATTTGTCCCTCGAGGACTTAGGCGTGTGTTAACTACGTAATATTTTAAAAGGACTAAAATTGAAAAGTTGGTAGGTTTATTCAAACCCCCTTTTAAACCTTACTCACACCCCTTGGACTACAAGTGGTATCAGTGGTTGGTTCATTGAGCCTTCGCATGCTGTTCTTGAACTAGATCTCCAATCTTTCAAAGAAACTTTTAACACTTGCTCTTTCAAAAATCATCTCTTTTATTCAGCAAAGTTATTATCATGGAAGCAAATTTGACACGCATTCCCATGTTCACTATTGAGGAATTTGATGACTGGAAAATTCGTATGCAGGCTCATCTATCTGCTTTACATGATGAAATATGGATAGTGATAGAGGATGGGCCACTGCAAATACTAAAAGTGAACACAGCCGTACGGAGAGCAGTCGCAGCTGAAGGAGAAGAAGCTGCTGCTGAGGCGAGACCAGCCCTGGTTGAGAAACCAAGGACTGAATGGACAAACGAGGACAGAAAAATATAAAACTTGGACAATGTGGCCAAGGACATACTTTACAAAACCTTGGACAAAGCAATGTTCAACAAAGTCAAATCTTGCCAAACTGCAAAACAAATCTGGGATAAATTAACTTTAATTTGTGAAGGATCTGAGCAAATTAAAGAAAACAAATTAATGTTTCTTTGTCTGAGAAATTTGAAAATTTTAAAATGCTTTGCGGTGAAACCTTGGATCGAGTTTGGATGCTCGATTCCTTTGAAATCACAAATGAATTATCGAGCAACAGGAAAGAATATACCACGAGAAGGAAATGTGTATGAGATTAGAAGTCTCGGTGAATGGGAAATGAAGGTCATGGCTCTGAGGCGTTCAATGAACCTCTACAACATCAATCATGAGCTATTCTCGGACCTCAAAGCACATGAGTTTGGGTGAGAAAAGAAAATATCGAGAGGCATTGTTTGTACCAAGCAGTTTGCACTTATAGTCAAGGATGGGAAGAGGAGGCGAGTCGAGGAAGCCGTTGACTAGGAGGAAGTTACTTGATGGTTAAAAGATTCAATAAGTTATTCAATGAATATAAAAAAAAGAGGTGAATCCTCCGGGAGACATTCAACTCCCTCCAAGTCAAGAAGATAGGCCACCCAGAGAGAGTGAGCATCGAAGGTTGAATATCGGGCGATAGCCAACGGAAGAAGGCTGATCAAAGAAGGCGGACTTTGTGTTGGAAGCGTAGACAACTTGAACCTGCTATTATTTGTCCATATCCGATGAGTCAATAAATACGGGAATGAAGAAAGAAAGAGAGTCTTGGAGAAAGAGAGACGGGGAAAAGAAAAAAGTATGTTGTGCGGGAAGCTGAAGAGGCGGTATGTGCAAGAAAGCGTGACTCGAGAAAGTAAGTAAACCTTCTTCTCAAGTGATTCGATGAAGAAGCAATAATCTAATGGCTAAAACAAGATCAACGGACCAAGAAGATGAGGTACATTCTAACTCATCTCACTCGGTCTAGTGATAGTGATTGTGACACACAAAACACTTCATCACCACAGATCTTTATGATTCATTAGGAAAAATGATGAAAGACTTTGAGCACATTAAATCCTCACACACACTATTAAGCAGGAAAACTGACCGACTCAGCTAAAACTCCTGGTGACTAAGGAGCTAAGTACTCTAAGTCACATAGGCTTGATGAGAACAAAGAAGTTTGAAAGGCGAGAATGCTAAACTAATAAGCGGTCATTTTGCTATAGAAAAGAGAAAATGATCTTAAAAATGTGATTGCATCATTTACAAAGGCATCTAATCATTGGATGACCTTATTATGAGCCAAGAATGTGGAACAAAACAGGCACCTATGATTCATTCCTTTGTACACCTGATCAAACTCCCGGGTGATTTTTGGAAAAATGATCTTCGAAGTAATGAAGCATCTACGAAAATCAAAAACACCAAATGTTGCACCATTTGCTACAAGCACAATCACAAACAAAGCTGGCCTTGGATATAAAGGAAAAGGAAAATAGCCGATTAGTATCTTTGAAGGACAAGCGAGAAGAAATCTAGCGAGTTTCTCGGCAAACTCCAAATAGGAAGTACTTTGTAAAGAATAGCAGAGCTACCGGCAACCACTGAAGTTTTATCAAAGAAAGCATATATGATGGGAATGGTAGAAACTACTGAAGTAAGTGATTAGAATAATGTGACATATCAACAAAGACCTATGGAATACAAGCCTAATGGCGAACTTAGAACTCAACAAGGTCATTCCAAAGGCAAAGAGCTATCATCGACACACATATACACCAGGCCCGACGCCGGAAATATCACAACTACCCCGAAAAGAAGGCAATTGCTAAAACACACACACGGACATACGGACAAAAAAGGCAATTTTGTATGAACCTAAAGCCCAGCGGTGCAATTTGCCAAAGTGAGTTATGATTATGGCACGGGGATAGATGGCAATATCTTGGGGAGTGATCATTTGGCTATATGGTTGGTTGGATCATCTTCACGGCACTAACCCCTCGGGGACCCCAGGACAAGCGTAAGTACCTAAACTAATTTCCTTAATTGCAAGTTCAAGGAGCAGTGAGTCTTGAAAGGTACATGGATAGTGGTACATTCCGGACACATGACATGAAAGCAAGAAAAATTTGTCAAAATTGAGGAGATTAGAGGCGCAAGGTCATATTTGGAGGAAATGAAGCTCGGGGGGAATTAAGAGGCCTTGGATCCATCAAGAAAAATGGATTAGAAATCTGAGATGTTGCATATGTTGAAGGTCTCAACTTCAAGCACATTAGCATCAACTTGACTACGTGACAAAGGGCTATAACGTTGGATTCAATATGGGGTGTGCCAAATTAAAGATCTTGAATCAAATGAAATAGTGTTGCAAGGATCGAGACAAAGAACATGTATGTGGTAGGCGGTCGTGCCACCAAGCACTTGTGCGGTTAGCAAAACGCAGTAGAATCAAAATAGCGTGGCATAGAAACTGAGTCATTTGAACTAGACAATCAACAAGCTTGCAAGTCATCTTGTGGAAGGATTGCGGTTGCGTGTACAAGAAGGAAAGTGTTTGTGATGCATGCGGGATGGGAAGCGGTCAAATTATCGTGCTAGAGAAAGAATAGTCTTCTTGACAAGAATGTACATCTGCTTGCACATGGATTTATTTGGTCTGTTGAACAGTAACATAAGTGGAAAGAAATACACTTTAGTGGTGGTGGATGATTATACTCAAGATATACATGGATAATCTTTAGTAATGCGAAAAAGAGAAAAAGCGTGCGAAATTACACCGAGGTGATGAGAAGAGTCAAACACATTATAAAAGATAAGGTCGATAGAAAGCGAGAGTTTGTCGATGGGATAATAACTCATTATTGTGTTGAAAATGGTATTGCTCATGAATTATCTCACGACAAGGACTCCTGGCCAGAATAGATGCGAGAAATGAAGCAAACTACCGAAGCTAAGAGTTACATGTTAGGTTGAAGTTGGATCGGTAAGATTTGCTAAAAGATTTTGGTGAAGCCAAAACACGGCATCTATACTCAAAATAGATGCATGATTAATAAACGGTGACAAAGACTCTCTATGAAATATGGACGGGGAGAAAGCCAAATGTTGGGTATTTTAGAATATTTGGATGTAAATGCTTTATCCACAACAATGGCAAAAATAATCTAAAGGCTTTTGATCTTAAAGGCGATGAAGGTATCTTTTTGGGATACTCAGGTCAGTGAAAGTAAAGCCTATAGAGTCTTGAACAAGAGACTTATGGTCACGGAAGAGTCTATTTATGTGGTTTTGATGAGCCCAATGTGAATGGAGAAGATATTGAAGAGTTAGGCGATAAATTTGAATCAACCAACTATGTAGAAGAGTCCCTATGTTGAAGGCTGAAGGTTATCAATCAAGATGAAGATGAGACAAGATGTCTCAAAGACAAGCGGAAAATCTGCGGTGAATGATAATGAAAGAGTGCTCAAGACAACACGATTGCAAGGCAACCCGAACCCGGTGATTTACTTCAACTTTGATGTGAGATGGGAGAGACCATCCACGAGCTAGTCATTGGAGATGTGAGAGATGGTGTAAGAACAGATCGAGCTCAACAAGAAGCAATGTTCACTTGTTTTATTTCCCAAATAGAGCCAAAGATGTGTCCCAAGCATTGGAAGACACACATTGGATTCAAGCCATGTAAGAAGAGTTGAATCGATTTGAAAGGAACAAAGTATGGGAATTGGTGCAAAGACCAACCCATCAAAATGTCATTGACACAAAATGGGTTTTGAAACAAGATGAATAAGGAAGGATGCGTGGTAAGAAACAAAGCAAGATTGGTAGCCAAAGGGTATTGCCAAGAAGAGGGAATAGATTTTGATGAAACATTTGCTCTGTTGCAAGACTAGAAACAATAAGGATGTTTCTTGCCTATGATGCACAAAAGAACTTCATCGTATATCAAATGGATGTGAAAAGTGCATTCTTAAATGGATTGTTGGAAGAAAAGTCTATGTTGAGCAACCTCCCAGGCTTTGGAGCATACCGTTGGAGATAGGTGTACAAGCTCAGCTACATGGATTGAAACAAGCACATAGAGCATGGTATGACTACGATGTCTCAATTTCCCTAGCTGTGATGGATTCTGAGAGCAAAGTAGAGCAGAACACTCTTGAGAATTCAAGATAGAGGAGAGTATATTGCTTGTTCAAATATATGTGAATGACATCGTCTTGAGGATCCGCGGCAAAGTTGTGTGATAAGTTCTCAAATCTGCATGCGAAGCGGAATTTGAAATGAGCATGATGAGGCGACATTCTTCTTAGGACGATTAAGCCGGTTGAAGAGATGGAACCTTCATAGTGAGCAAAGTACACAGATTTAATATGAAGAAATTTAGCTGAAAGAGAAGTCTTCTATGAAAATACCCGATGAATACATCGATTAAGATGGACATGGATGCGGATGGTAAGAGTATAGCCAGATCAAAGCAAGATACGAGACGGCTTTGTTGGATCAGCACTGTACATCTGTAATGGCAGCGAGGCGGACATCACCTTTGCGGTAGGTGTATGTGCAAGATTTAATCTGCCACAAGGAAAGCCATATATTTAACGGACTAAAGAGAATCTACGATATTTGAAGGGATGCCAAGTGGTTGGCATATGGTATCCAAATGAAAGTGGATTCAAGCAGTAGTTACTCAGGACTCGACTATCTTTGGATGTGAGTTGATGAAAATCGCGATACATTCAAATGCTTTAAAGCAGATTGGTTTCTGGTTTTAGCAGTAAAACTCAGCCACATCATGGTGAAGGCAGTACATCGTGGGTAGTACATTTGTGTACCCAAATGCTTATGGATGAGACATAGGCGGAGGCTATGGAAGTGAAGAAAAAGAATTCCAATTATGTGTGATAACACTATGTTTATTACAATCGCTCGAGAATCTGTTGCATTCAAGAACAAAGCACATTGATGTCGAGATATCATTTTATAAGAGATCATGTTGAAAAAAGAAAGACATCATTTGGAATATATCTCAAGTAATAATAGCTGATTCGCGACATATTCACCCCCCTATGTGAATCAAGATTTGAAGAGCTTAAGCATGAGGATAGGTTAGTGGTGAAGTTACTTTCTCGGAAGACTAAATGAGAAAAGATGGAAGCGTGAAAAGATGAAAATAGAACAAATCTCATGGAATCGACCAAGTGAATCGAAGCCCGTGTCCAAAAATCAGTTTGCATCGAGTTAGGCGGCCAATTTGAGTCGTCATATGGCTTGAGAGAAAGAAAAGTTGAGTCACTTGTGGGTAAAATTGATAATTTATGAGCTAAGTGACAAAAACGCGGTCGTTTTTAATGGTAAATGTTTTTTAAGGATAGCGTCGGTATAATAATGATGTGCGAATGAAATTTGCCTGATAGCATATTTGGATATAAATGATGTACATTATAAATCTTTGCCGCATTAAATAAAAGCGATTAAATCGCGATGTTACGTGCTAAATGCAAGTAGTTGATCTTGTCAACTTTCAAATCGAAAACTGTCCTTTCACTAACCATATGCACGGTTTTCAATCTTCTCTCACACACTTTTAGAAACTATTCATCTTCCCAAGCAAAAGAAAGCAAGAAAGCAAGTTTTCTCTCTCTCAATCGGTTCGCAAGATTGATAATCTCTAAAAATGGCATCGAATCGATTTTGCAAAGTTATCAAAGCAAATCCTCGGACTCCTCTGTGGATTTGAAGAATGATAAAAAGCGAGGGTTAGATGAAACCCTTTAGTGAAGAAGAAGATAGGCGATATCTTTGAAAGGCCGTCTAAAACAGCACTGCTTACGTTGGAATACTCGCTGGCCTTTTACCGGAAAAGTGGCGTAGTTACATGTGAATGCGAAGTACGGGATGAAGGTATCAAGTCCTCAGTCCACCGCAGGACTTCATGATTGCGCTAAGGACCTTGTGGAGCAACGCACCCTTGTGATTGGGTCGGAGAAGGATGGACGTCCAACATGGAAATATCTGGATGTCAACTTGGATGTTGCATGGAAAGAAGTGAGCAAGCCAGAGGAGTGTCTTGCGAAAAAGTCATCTACGCAGTGAGAAGAAGTTCTTTGAAGGAAGACTATCACAGGCGATGGATGTCCTCTCAAAATGTGTGGATATGAAGTTTGGCTGTTTCAATCAAGCGAAAACTGACTCAAAGAAAGATGCTAAAGCGTTTAAAAGTCATGGGCTGCGATCATGCGAGAAAGAAAGGAAGCTTGCTTTAGAGTTAGTGTATACAGCGGAACTCTGCAAGAGCGTTAATGACTAAATCTTTCAAGGAAGGATGAGGATCACTTGGCTATGGCCTAATGATTGGGCATTTGATGGAAGTGAAGGGCATTCCCACGCAACATGGAAGAAAGCCATGGACTGTTCCATGTAAAAACAAGAGGATGTTCAAATCGGGTTGCCTCCTCCCAAGATAATGCCCTTTGCGTGAATGGAGGCATGGAAGAAGCCTCACCTGCGGTTTGGAAGGCATATGTTCTCAAGAAGAAGAAAGAGCTCCTATTAATGCAATTCTGAAGAGGAATACGGACCCACGAAAAGGAAAGCTTGTGAAGTTGATGGACATCTCCTCCCAAGAAAAACGATGCCCCTGCAAAGATGCTCGGCTACACGAAGAAGAAACACGCCCCCTATTCCTTTGATAAGGACTAAGAAGGATGGGAATCCCAAGCTTTGAGAGATTGAGAAAGTGGACATGTCACTGCTAAGGCGGCGGAGAAAAACCCACGAGCGAGCAGTGATCCATAAATGGAAGCTTGACCAATATGTCCTTGAAGGTGATCTCCCACGGAACAAAGATAGTTAGGAAGAAGGATTGCAGATCCAAATTGTGTCTCTCGAGAAGATGGAAGGTCGAAGAAATGCGGCAAGCCAAGAAGGAAGGACAACTCATCACCAAGAAAGATATATCCAGGATATCTCGATCAGCTGCGCACGAAGGGCATGGAGGAATCAACTCAGGGTCGGAGGACCGAATATTCCTTTGGTTATAAAAGAAGAAGAGGAAGGGATTACCAGGTGTGTCTCAACTCTTGGAAGAGAATTGCATGGACATCTCCCAGATTGAAGAAGCAGGTGTGCATTGGAGAAGGCAAACATATGTCCTTTCCACTTTGGAACTCTAGTTAACACTCAGGATTTTGAATGTTCCCGAAGTTGAGACTTGGATCCCCCTGGAAAGGAGAGTGTCTATTGGGATCTCCATAAATCGGAGGTAAATGGCGAGGCAGATTGAGACTTCCGGCAGGTTGATGGAAACCGGGTGATCGTCAAAAATCTCTCATATTCCCGGAAGACCAAAACAGTGGTGAGGAAGAAGCGGCGGAGACAAGTCCCGATTCCCCAAAGATGGTCAGGAAAGGTTGTGTCTCCAAGACCCAGTTGAGATCAATGGAGCGTTATCTTTGACCTTTGAAGGTGAAGAGCGCCCATTCTTTTGGAGAGATTCCCGAAGAGGATCTTTAAGGATGAACAAGATGATGATGTCATGAAGGAAGGAGCACCAGAAAAATCAACAACAAGTTAACTCCCAATATTAAGGATCTCGGCGTGAATGGAGGACATGTGTTGTCAACTCGAGTGCGATGGAGCGTTCAGTTAACACTATTAAAAAGTGCAATCCAAGAAGGAACAACCCGTCCAAGACCCTAAAGGAAGAAGGGATTGCTTAATTCCCGTAGATTCCATTGATTCCGAGTGGACTTTGATTTTGGGATTAGGTTGAGACTTCCATAAAAATCAGGTAAGAGCATTCTGAGATTATCAATGATCTTGATCTGAAGAGAAGATTGCATGGACATTCTTGGGATCACGAAGCCAGGATATCATAAAAGGATGTGCATTAAAGACAAAGTTGAAGAGGCAAGAAAGGAAGGATCTCTTTTTGAAATTTGGGTATGATGCGTGTAGCCAATCGGGAAGTGGTAGTGGTGAATATGTGAAGAGAATTGAAGAAGAAAACAAAAGACAAGATCACCGTGGCAAGAGAGGCAAGAAAGAAAAAGGGAAGATGAAGCCGCAAAGAGAGCCTACGAAAAGAAGAAAGTGAAGAGGAAAAGAAAGAGAAGAGAGTCTGACTGATGACGGTCAAGAGGAAAAGAGGAGGCAAAGGCGATGAAGTGTTACTGCTAGCCCTTCGTGTATTTTACTTTTGTAAATACATATGTATGTAAGTCATCTGTACATTCAATAAAATATTGTTGTATTTTCTCTCTATTTCTGTATCTTAGCATAGATGCTTGAAATTGGCTTAGATATGATTATGCTCTGATACACCCTGTAAATAGCTGTGTAAAGGACAAGACTGCTATGATCAATAAAATGATTGATTCTACGCATACATTCTTTGTTACTGCATTTTCTGTATGTATCTGTGTTGTTTACATGTTGATTAATGTTTTTAAGTTTTGACATCATCAAAAAGGGGGAAATTTTTGGGAAATTTATTATTTAGATTTTGATGAATGCTATGTAAAACTTAAACTAGAAAGTTCGCACCCCATTATCTTTGTAATTTGTATTGTAATAGATAGGGCTGAACAAGCTGAGTCAAGTCAGCTATGCCTGGAAATACAATAAGTCAATCAAGATCAAGTGAAGACTCCACCGAGGAACAATGAGTATGGCCAAGAAAGAAGATTAAGGACTCGAAGGGAGTATCGGCCAGATACGCTATATGAAGAGTCGATCAAGTCAACTCAAGAAGCCAAGTCTCAAGTTGAAGTGATGATGAGTCATCCATTGATTGGAAGCTAACTCAAAGTCACCTGGGGACTAAAAGATCGTAGTCAAGTCAAGACAACTGAATGAGATCCGTTGATAAAAGTCAAGAATGTTACTCAGAATAGTAACCTGTTAAAGTTGTCAGAGATAAAGTGTTAGTTCCAGTTGTGTTCAAGAGGAACAAACCATTGGGAAGCACTGCACCAAGTGTTAGAGACGCTGCAATGATGCAAACATTAAATACGAGGAAATGTCAACATCAAGGACTGCGACAAGACAAGCCAACAAACACAAGTGATTTTTGAAAACCATCCTATCTCTTCAACGGACAGATTTTTGAAAAGTTCACTATAAAAGGCTGAGGAATCACATTGAGAAAAGGTTACCTGAACCTTGCACACCTGAACCTTGCACACCTGAACCCTGCACACCTGAACCTTGCACACCTGAACCTTGCACACCTGAACCACGAATAAGCAAGCAATATTCATACTGTAACATGCAAAATATTCTCAAGTCATTCAAGCAAAATCCTCAAGCCTAAATCTCGAAGGAAATCGATCCAACACCAAGCTGTGAAGGAAAGACAACTTCAAACTGTTGAAGAGGAAACTTTTGAAGAATCAAAAGGGGTCTACTTTCCAATGAAGATTGTAGGAAGGTTCAAGGTCGAACCAATCTCAAGTTATTGGAGGGCTTCGTGATCAAATCCAAGAAGCTTGAGAAAGTAAGAGCAAGTAGCAAAGCTGACCTGCCAGGAAGAAGCCGAGTCGGACGAGAAAAGCGCAAACATTTGTGTGACCAAGGCATCTCGATCGAGTCCAAGGAGCAAGTCAATCTGCGTGATCAAGACTTGTCTCTGGGATCGATAACCACTTTGTACTCTAATCATTACTTAGTGGATTCCTCCCGAGTTGGAGAAGAGAGGAGTAGAAGAATTACCCCATCTTGAACCTCTATAAAATTTACTTGTGTCATTTACATTTCAAAGATATTTACATTCGTGCACACATATTTTATATCTGGCGATAATTTGCTATCCAACTGGTAAATAACAAAGTGCTAAAACCAAGTGTTAAAACAAAGTTAAATCAAATTCAAGGGTGTTAAGTCTTCCAATAAAAACTCATCACATCCAAGTTAAGGTTTAGACTAAACATCGAGTTATTCTATCAAACTCTATCGAGTGCTGAGTGGCTAACTCACGATTAACTAACTTAGCCGTCCCTCAAGGACATAGGCATGTGTGTTAACTCGTAATATTTTAAAAGGACTAAAATTGAAAAGTTGGTAAGGTTTGTTCAACCCCCATTCTAAACCTTACTCACACCCCTTGGGACCTACATAACTCGATACAACTGACTTTCCGGTATGGCTGATTCACTTGGCTGATGAGTGAAATTTTCTTTTTACTCAATTTTTCATCTTCTATCTCTTCTGATTGAGTCTTGTGAGTGTCAACTCAGCTCAATTAACCCTAGCTCATTCTTGAGCTCTTCAAATCTTGATTCACATAGGGGTTTAGTGAATATGTCAGCTAACTGCTTATCAGTTGAGATATATTCCAAAGTGATGTCTTTCTTTTCAACACGATCTCTTATAAAGTGATATCTGACATCAATGTGCTTTGTTCTTGAATGCAACACAAGATTCTGAGTGATTCCAATAGCACTCGTGTTATCACACATAATTGGAATCTATTTTTCTTCAATCTCATAATCTCTCAGCTGCTGTCTCATCCATAAGACTTGGGCACAACAGCTGCCCGCAGCTATGTACTCTGCTTCAGCTGTGGATGTGGCTATTGAGTTTTGATTCTTGCTAAACCAGGAAACCAATCTATTTCCAAGCATTTGACATGTACCAGAGGTACTTTTCCTGTCAACTCTACATCCAACATAGTCAGAGTCTGAATAACCAATAAGCTTGAATCCACCTTCCTTTGGATACCATAGGCCAACTTCCTGGCATCCCTTCAAATATCGTAGGATTCTCTTAGCTGCAGTCATGTGGCTCTCCTTTGGTGCAGATTGAAATCTTGCACATACACCTACTGCAAAGGTGATGTCTGGCCTGCTAGCTCTTAAGTAGAGCAATGATCCAATGAGTGCTCTATATTTGGTTTGATCTATAGCCTTGCCATCTGCATCCATATCCATCTTGACTGATGTGTTCATTGGTATTTTCACAGAAGACTTCTCTTCCATACCAAATCTTTTCATTAAATCCCTGGTGTATTTTGTTTGACTTATGAAGGTTCCATCCTTCAATTGCTTGACTTGAAGTCCTAGGAAGAAAGTCAGTTCTTCCATCATGCTCATCTCAAATTTGCCTTGCATGAGGTTTGAGAACTTATCATACAACTCTTTATTTGTGGATCCAAAAATGATATCATCCACATATATTTGAACAAGCAATATACTCTCTCCATCTTGAATTCTGAAGAGTGTTCTGTCCACTTTGCCTTTGGTGAATCCATTGTCAGTTAGAAATTGAGACAATGTATCATACCATGCTCTTGGTGCTTGTTTTAATCCATATAATGCTTTCTTGAGCTTGTACACCTTATCTCCAATAGTTTTCTGCTCAAAACCTGGAGGTTGTTCAACATAGACTTCTTCCTCTAGCATCCATTTAGAAATGCACTCTTCACATCCATTTGATACACAGTGAAGTTCTTATGTGCAGCATAGGCAAGAAACATTCTTATTGCTTCCAATCTTGCAACAGGTGCAAAGGTTTCATCAAAATATACACCCTCTTCTTGGCAATACCCTTTGACAACCAATCTTGCGTTGTTTCTTACCACAGATCCTTCCTCATTCATCTTATTTCTGAAAACCCATTTTGTGCCAATAACATTTTGATAGGTTGGCCTTTGCACCAATTCCCATACTTTGTTCCTTTCAAACTGATTTTGCTCTTCTTGTATGGCTTGAATCCAATGTGTGTCATCCAATGCTTGAGACACATCTTTTGGCTCTATTTGGGAAATAAAACAAGTGAACATTGCTTCTTGCTGTGCTCTGGATCTGGTTCTTACACCATCTCTAACATCTCGAACAACTAAGTCTGGTGGATGGTCTCTCAGCCATCTCACATCAGGTTGGAGCAAGTCAGCTGGATTCAGCCATCTCGCAGTTATGTTGTCTTGAACAGCTCTTTCATCGTCATTCAGCTGTAGACTTTCCAACTGTCTTTGAGATTCAACTATCTCATCTTAATCTGGGTTGATTGCTCTTATTTCAGCTTCAACATATGGACTCTTCTGCATTATTGGATGATTCAGCTTATCAGCTAACTCTTCAATGTCTTCTCCATTCACATTAGGTTCATCAAAACCACATGGATAAACTCTTCTATGACCATAGTCCTCTTGTTCAGCACTCTATAGGCTTTGCTCTCAACTGAATATCCCAAAAAGATACCTTCATCAGCTTTAGCATCGAAAGCCTTCAAATTATTTTTGCCATTATTGTGGATGAAGCATTTACATCCAAATATCTTGAAATACCCAACATTTGGTTTTCTCCATGTCCAGATCTCATAGGGAGTCTTGGTTAATTACCTATTTATCATGCATCTATTTTGAGTATAGCATGCTGTATTGATGGCTTCAGCCCAAAATCTCTTAGGCAATCCGGCTACCACTAACATGGTCCTTGCAACTTCCTTGAGAGTTCTATTCCTTCTTTCACTACTCCATTCTCATTGTGGAGTTGTTGTCTTTGATAACTCATGAGCAGTACCATTTTCAACATAATACTGAGTAATTATCCCATTGACAAACTCAGTTCCTTTGTCAGACCTTATCTTTATAATGGTTTGGCTCTTCTCATTTTGAACTCTTTTCATCAGCTGAGGTAACTTCTGCAAAGTGTCCTTCTTTTTGCACATGAAGATTGTCCATGTATATCTTGAATAATCATCTACCACCACTAAGGTGTATTTCTTTCCACTTATGCTGGCTGGTTCAATAGGACCAAATAGATCCATATGCTACAGATGTAATATCCTTGTTGAAGAAGGACTTGGCTTGTCCTGAAATGAAGATTTTATTTGCTTTCCCATCTGGCATGCATCACATACACTTTCTTTCTTGTACACTGAGTCTGGAAATCCTTCCACAAGATGACTTCTTGCAAGCTTGTTGATTGTCTTGAAATTCAGATGACTCAGCTTCTTGTGCCACAACCAACTTGATTCGACTGTACACTTTGCTAACAAATAAGTGCTTGGTGTGGCAGTGGACCAATCTATCACATACATATTCTTCTGTCTTGATCCTTGCAGCACTATTTCATTTGATTCAGCATCTTTGATCTGGCACACTCCCGTATTGAATCCAACATTATAGCCCCTATCACAGAGTTGACTGATGCTTAACAGGTTAAAGTTGAGGCCTTCAACATAAGCAACATCTGTGATTTCCAATCCATTCTTCTTGATAGATCCTGTGCCTTTGATTTCCCCTGGAGCTTCATTTCCTCCAAATATGACTTTTGCACCTCTAATTTCCTTGAATCTTGACAGGTTTTTCTTGTTTTCTGTCATATGTATGGAACAACCATTATCCATGTACCAGGTTCCTTGGCACTCAACTGTTCCTTGAACCTGCAATCAAGGAAATTAGTGTTTAGGTACCCATACTTGCCTGGGTCCTGAGGGGTTAGTGTTGTAAGATGATCTAACCAACCTATAGCCGAATGACTTGACTCTAAGAGGTTGCCATCTATCTGTGCCATAATCATAGTGCACATTAGCAAATTGCTTGGGGGTTTTAGGTTCATACAGCTGTCTCTTTTGTCTGTATGCCTGTGTGTGTGTTTTAGCAATTGCTTTCTTGGGATATTTGTGATATTTCTGAGTGTAGTGCCTGGGTGCATATGTGTGCTGATAATAGCTCTTTTCCCTTTGGAATGACCTTTGCTGAGGTTTAGGTCTTTGCCATTTAGGCTCGTATTCCATTGGTCTTTGCTGATATTTTACATTGTACCAATCAGCTTGGCTTGGGTAGTTTCTAACATTCCCAACATGTGTGTTTCTCTGATGAAACTTCTGGGGTTTTTGGTAGCTCTGTTTATTCTTCACAGAGTACTTTCTATTTGGAGTTTGCTGAGGAACTCTGGTGGATTTCTTCTCAGCTGTCCTTTCAACATACTCAACTGGCTGTTTTCCTTTTCCCTTGTATCCAAGGCCAGTTTGTTTGTGATTGTGCTCAGGAGTGAATGTGGGTGCAACATTTGGTGTTTTGGATTTTTGAGATGCTTCATTGCTTGAAGATCCTTTTTCCAACATCACTCTTGGAGTTTGACTGTGCACAAAGATATTGAATCCTATGCCTGTCTTATCTCCACATTCTTTTTGACTCATGATAAGATCATCCAATGATTTGGATGCCTTTGTATATGATGCAATCACATTTTTTTGATCTTTTTCCCTCTTTTCTCCAGCAGCTATCTCTGCTCTCATTTTGGCATTCTCAGCCTTCAGCTCTGTGTTGTCAACAGCTATGTGACTTAGAGTACTCAGCTCCTTAGTCAGCTATGAGTTTTGGCTTTTGAGCTGGCTGTTTTCCTCATTTAGAAGTGTGTGTGAGGATTTAATGTGCTCAAAATCTTTCATCATTTTGCCTAATGAATCATAAAGATCAGTGGGCGATGAAGTGAGTGTATCACAATCACCATCACTTGAATCTGAATGAGATGAGTTAGAGTGTACCTCATCTTCTTGGTCTGGTTGATCTTGTTCTTTAGCCATGAGGCAAATTAAGGCTTCTTCCTCAGAGTCACTTGAGTAGTCAACTTCACTACTCTCTGAGTCCTCTTCTTTTTAGACTTAATCGTCTCGGCGAGCTCCGCACTAACATGGCCTTTTTTCCCTATCTTTTTTCTCTGAAGACCTTTCTTTCTTCTTCATTCCTGTATTTATTGACTGGTGGATAGGAACAGTCAATTGCAAAATGTCCTGGTTGTCTGCAATTCCAACACAGGTTCTCAGCTCTTTGGTCATCTCTCTCTATTCTTGGGTTATCAGCTCTCTGATATTCAACCTTTGATGCTCAACTCTCTTAGGTGGACTATCTTCCCTTGACTTAGAGGGTATTGAATGTCTCATGGAGGTTTCACCCTTATTTCTTTTATAGTTCTTATTGAAGAACTTGTTGAATCTTTTAACCATCAGGGCTATTTCCTCCTGGTCTATGGCTTCCTTGGGTTCAGCTTTCTTTCCATCCTTGACTTTCAGTGCAACTATTTTGGGTACAGCTGTCTCCTCTTGATCTTTTCTTCTCAGCTCAAACTCATAGGCTTTGAGGTTAGATAATAGCTCATGGTTGGATGTTTTTGAGAGGTCCATTGAATGTCTTAAAGCCATAGTCTTCATTTCCCATTCAGCTGGGAGGCTCCTTAGTATCTTCATACACATTTCCTTTTGTGTATATTCCTTCCCAAGAGCTGAAAGTTCATTTATGATTTCAGTGAATCTTGCATCCAGCTGATCCATGGATTCTCCTGCAAACATTTTGAAATTTCAAATTTTTGAACAACAACAAATAATTTATTTTCTTTAATTTGCTCTGATCCTTCGCAAATTAAAGTCAGCTTATTCCAGATTTCTTTTGCTGTTTTGCAAGATTTGGCTTTGTTGAACATCGCTTTGTCCAAAGTCTTGTAGAGCATGTCCTTGGCCACATTGTCCAAGTTGTATCTCTTTCTATCATCATTTGTCCACTCAGTCCTCTGTTTTTCAACCATGGCTGGTCTTTCTTCAACAGCAGATCCTTCTCCTTCACCAGAATCGCTCTCCTCTACGTAGTGTTCACTTTTAATATTTGCAGCGGCCCATCCTCTATCACAAGCCACATTTCATCGTGTAGAGCAGACAGATGAGCCTGCATACAAATTTTCCAGTCATCAAATTCCTCAACAGTGAACATAAGAATGCGTGTCAAATTTGCTTCCATGATAATAACTCTTGCTAAGAGTGAAAGATTTTGAAAATGCAAGTGTTTAAAAAACCTTTGAAAAGAGAAAGATCTAGTTCAGTAACCAGTGCGGAAGGCTCAATGAACCAACTACCCTGATACCACTTGTAGGTCCCAAGGGGTGTGAGTAAGGTTTAGACAGGGGGTTGAATAAACCTTATCAACTTTTCCATTTTAGTCATTTTAAAATATTGCAGAGTTAACTCAAATAACTGCGTCCTTGGGGGACAACTAAGTTGGTTATTCAGCAGAGTTAGCCACTCAACAAACTCGATAGAGCTATTGATAGAATAACTCAGCTGTTTAACCTGAACCTTAACTTGGCTGTGTTGGTTTTATCAGTGGAAGACTTAACACCCTTTTAATTATTTTAAACTTGTTTTAACACTTGATTTTAGCACTTGTGGTTATTAATCAGTTGGATATCAAATAAGTTTATCAGCAGATATAATGTAAGTATGCAGAGAAGTAAATGTGCTGAAAAATAAATGACACAGTTGATTTTTATAGAGGTTCGAAGATGGGGTAATTCTTCTAATCCTCTCTTCTCCAACTCCCGGAGGAATCCACTATGTAAAAGATCGTTTACAAAGTGGTCAACGATCTAGAGACAACCTTGGTCACATAGTCAAGCTTCTCTTCCGACTCGAAGCTTCTTCACATGGCAAACGCCTTGCTACTTCACACTTTCTCAAGCTCTTGGATTTGATCACGAAGCCCTCCAATAACTTGATACTGGTTCGACCTTGAACCTTCCTACAATTCTCCTTGGAAAGTAGACCCCTTTTGATTCTTCAAAAGTTTACTCTTCAACAGATTTGAAGTTGTCTTTCCTTCACAGCTTGTGTTGGATCGATTTCCTTCGAGTTTCAGACTTGAGGATTTGCTTGAATATACTTGAGAATATTTGCAGGTTTACAACTTGAATATTGCTTACTTGTTCGTGGTTCAGGTAACCTTTTCTCAATGAATTTCCTCAGCCTTTTATAGTGAACTTTCGAAAATCTGCCCGTTGAAGAGATAGGCTGATTTCAAAAGTCACTTGTGTTCGTTGGCTTGTCTTTTCTTGGTCCTCAATCTTGAGATGTAGACCCTTCCTCGTATTAAATGAATTTGCGACTTTTCGTGTTCGACATGAGGTGCAAACAGTGCTTCCCATTGGTTTATTCCTTTTGCACGCTTCTGGGATGAGCACTTTAAGACCTGGCAGTATGGAGGTATTACTATATTAAGTAAAGTTCTTGACTTCTGTGCAACGAATTTATCTCAGTTAACTCCTCTTGGCTGCTGCCTTTTTCCAAAGTGACTTAAGTCTGCTCCAATCATTGGATGACTCATCTGTCACTTCAACTTGAGACTTGGCATCTTGAGTTGACTTGACTGACTCTTCACACAACTGTTCCTCAGCTGATACATCTTTAGTCGAGTTCTTGATCTTCTATCTTGGCCATACTCAGCTGTTCCACAGCGGAGTCTTCACTTCAGTCTTCAACTGACTTCTTGTATTTTCAGGCGTAGCTGACTTGACTCAGCTTTTCCAGCCCTATCTATTACAATGTAAATTACAACGAAAATGGGGAGCCAACTTTCTAGTTTAAGTTTTACATGACATTCATCAAAATCTATAGAGTAAATTTCCCAACATCTTACATAAAAATTTATTTTATCTTGGAATACATAATCTTCCATCTTAATTAGTACTAGTAATCCATCCGTGCGATTCACAGTTATATATTAAGAAAAAATAATTTTAAATTTTTAGTAGTGTTGTATTTTTTTTTAAATTTTTTAGTGTAAATTCAAATAATTACAAAGGATTGTAGGGGAATGATGAAGTTTAAACCTTTAACATCACCTCTAATACGTGAGACAAAGAGATGGTAGTAGGCGGTGTACTCCTTGTTTCAATAAATAATTAAAAATATATATATATACATAAAAATTTGTATGGGTTAAATTTTGAAATAATTAATCACAAAGTATATATTCATTATGCAATTCAAAGATTAGGCCCATCATAATTATTTGATTTCGTGTTATATTTACGAAACAAATAATCATAAATAAATATTTATTTCCTAGAACAAAAGGTTATTATTAGAACCATAAAACAAATTATTATGAGATTTTTCTTCAATAATAACTATGAAATTTAATAATACGAATATATTATAACAAAAAATTATAAATTCTTAAAAGTTCATTTAAATACAACATTATTTGTTGAACTGGCACAATTATTATCACTATCACATATAAAAACATTTAAGTCCATAGATTCGCAACTCTAGAAACAACAACATACAACTAATTGTGACCAGAGACATACTTTTTTTAAGAGTAGTTCAACAATAGATAATTATTGACCATGACTTTTCAAGATGGACCCTTAATTATCATATAATAGAGCTAACAATTAGCTAGGTCGGGACAACCCGGTGCTAGCCCGTCGGGCCAGAGAGCAAAATCAGGTTAATAAATTTTAGTATCACAAATTTAAAAGATGGTTTAGATAAGATCCTTGATTTTTGTATTGTTTGTTATCTCTTAAATTTGGCCAATTTAACAAATAAAGTTAATTTTCAAATCAACTTAACGATTTAACGAAAAAAATTAAAAAAAAAACAGGTGAAAACAACGATTGCAACGCTGTTTTCAGATGGGAGCTCTGTCTTTGACCACCAGCTTTTTTTTTTAATATTTGAATTCTGGTGAGAAAATAGCGTTGGCAACACTGTTGTTTGCTTTTGTTAGTTCCGACAGTGAAAACAGCGCTGCCAACGCTGTTTTCACACCAATATAACCAGCCCTCCCCCTTCTCATTTCCCCACATTTCCTTTCTTCTTCTCTCCCTCTTCAACGACAACGGAAAACATGTATTCTTCTCCTTATACCATCAACAGCTCTATCGAGTCTGTTGAGTGGGTAACTCAGCTGAATAGCCAACTTAGCTATCCCTCAAGGACACATCTGTTTCAGTTAACTCTGTTGAATAATTTTAAGGAATTTATATTCGAAAATTTGGTAAGGTTTATTCAAACCCCCCTTCTAAACCTTACACCACACCCCTTGGGACCTACACGTGGTATCAGAGCGGTTGGTTCATTGAGCCTTCCACACTGGTTACTGAACTAGATCTCTATCTTTTCAAAAAGTTTTTAAACACTTGTGTTTCAAAGTCTTTCACTTTTCAAGCAAAGTTATTATCATGGAAGCAAATCTAACACAGATTCCTATGTTCACTGTTGAAGAATTTGATGATTGGAAAATTCGTGTGCAGGCTCATCTATCTGCATTACATGATGAAATGTGGCTTGTGATAGAGGATGAGCCACTGCAAATACTCAAACTGAACACGGCTGCACCAAGAGTAGCTGCTTGTTCAAATATACATGGATGGAGATAGTATACTGCTTGTTCAAATATACGTGGATGACATCATTTTTGGTTCCACAAATAAAGAGCTGTGTGACAAGTTCTCAAACCTCATGCAAGGTAAATTTGAGATGAGCATGATGGGAGAGTTGACCTTCTTCCTAGGACTTCAAGTCAAACAATTGAAGGATGGAACCTTCATAAGCCAAACAATATATACCAGTGATTTAATGAAGAAATTTGGTATGGAAGAGAAGTCTTGTATGAAGATTCCAATGAATACTTCAGTCAAGATGGACATGGATGCAGATGGCAAAGCTGCTGACCAAACCAGATATAGAGCCCTCATTGGATCATTGCACAATTTAACAGCCAATAGGCTAGATATCACCTTTGCAGTAGGTGTATGCGCAAGATTTCAATCTGCACCAAAAGAGAGCCACATGACTGCAGCTAAGAGAATCTTAAGGTAGTTGAAGGGATTCGAGGAAGTCGGCTTATGGTATCCAAAGGAAGGAGGATTCAAGCTTATTGGTTAATCATACTTAGACTATGCTGGATGTAGAGTTGACAGGAAGAGTACCTCAGGTACATGTCAAATACTTGGAAATAGATTGGTTTCTTGGTTCAATAAGAAACAAAATTCAATAGCTACATCCACAGCTGAAGCAGAGTACATAGCTGCGGGCATCTATTGTGCCCAAGTCTTATGGATGAGACAACATCTAAGAGACTATGATGTTGAAGAAAAAGAGATTCCAATTATGTGTGACAACACTAGTGCTATTGCAATTACTCAAAATCTAGTGTTGCATTCAAGAACAAAGTACATTGATGTCAGATATCATTTATAAGAGATCATGTTGAAAAGAAAGACATCACCTTGGAATACATCTCAACTGATAAGCAGTTGACTGACATATTCACAAAGCCATTATGTGAATCGAGATTTGAAGAGCTCAAGAATGAGTTAGGGTTAATTGAGGTAAGTTAGGAAACTCAGCAGATTCAATCAACAGAAGAAAGAAGATGAGAAAATGGAAAAAGAGCAAGTTTTGCCTTTCAGCCAAGTGAAATAGCTCAGTCGGGAAGTCAGCTGACAGCTGAGTTACTTCATGGGAAGAAAGGAGCAGAGTTGAGTCACTTCGGATATAAGCTGAAGTAGTTATGAGCTAAGTGAAAAAAACATAGTCGTTTTACTTAAGCGGGAATGTTTTTAAGGATGACGTCGGTAGTAATAATGACAAAATCCAAAGAAAAAGCTACACAGTAAACCATATGATTGGATATAAATGCTGCTGCATTTAATGCGGGAATTAAATGCGATTTTGAAGCTCCGATCTCAGCCGTTGATTTCGATCAAAAATTTCAAACTCCGAAGGATGTCCTTTCACATCCCTTATATACGAAACTTCGTCTTTCTCTCTCCTCACGCGAACTATTCATCTTCAAGCAAAGAAAGTGCATTCTCTCTGAAACTTAGTGCAAACCCTAGTTCTTTCAAGCAAGTTTTCTTGCATTTCAATTGGTAGAAACCTCTGGAAATGGCTCCAAAACGTGATTTCATGAAGCTCTCAATGCAAATCCACACTGGTGCTTCTGTAGATTTTGAAGGGATGATCAAATAGGGTATCGATGAAATCCTGGTCAAGAAAATAGCTGAAAAATTGGAGAAGTCCGGTGTGAAGGACTTTCTGATGATGGAGTTCACTCATACGTACCTTAAAGAGGTCTCTATGTTTTATGTGAATGCTGAAGTGCTGGACAATGGAATCTGATCATTGATCCACAACAAGGTCATCAAACTCAATGCCAAAGACCTTGCTGAGCACTGTTTGTTGCATGCGGAGGGTTTGAAGGACATCTCTGAGCAGGATGTCGACTTAGCTGTGGCTTGGAAAGAAGTTGCCAAGCCCGAGTGTGCTACGAAAGTGGTCTATACAACAAAGAAAGAATCCTTGAAGGATGACTATCACAAGCTGATGGATGTTGTCTCGAAGTGCATTGACATGAAATTTGGAAGCTTCAATCAGCTGTCCAAGACTAAGCTGATTGTGATGGCTGCGATCATGCAAGAGAAGAAAGTAAACTGGGCTGAGTTTGTTTCACAAGCAGACTGCCAAAATGTCTTGAACAGACCTACAAGGAGGATGGGTCCTTTGGATGTTCCCACGGGTTATGGCACTGTAATTAGCCATCTAATGGAGGTGAAGGGTATTGAGTTACGCCATGGCAAGCCCTTAAATGTCAACAGAAAGATGTTAAGAGGGAACCTCTCAGCAGCCCAGAAGAAAGCTCATGCTAGAAGGGCTGATACCACTAAGGGGGAATCAGCTGATCCTGATGACACTGCTGAGACTCCTCCAGCCAAGAAGAAAGCTGCGGTATCTAAGCACGCCCCGCCCCGCAGCCAAGACAAAAAAGCACATGCCCCCGCACCAAGTCTAAAGTTCTTGCCCACGTAGCCAAGTCACCCGCCCATGCAACGAGACTCCCGCCCCCCGAGATAGCGGAAGAACCTCAAATTCCTCCCCTATCGTAAAGAAGAAGAGGGCTGCTGGGTCAAGAAAGACAATTTGCCTCTATGAAAAGTGTAGGTCCCAAGGGGTGTAAGTGTAAGGTTTAGAAGGGGGTTGAATAAACCTTACCAAATTTTCGATTTAGTCCTTTTAAATCTACTGAGTTAATTCTACACACCGTGTCCTTGATGGACAATCGAATTAGTCACTCAAGAGAGTTAATCTCTCAACAGACTTCAAATTTAGCATTGATGGAGTAACTCACTTTGTTGGCTACAATTTATTTTCAGCGGAAGACTTAACACCCTTAAGTTTGATTAAGCAAGATATTAGAGCTTGATTTAGTACTTGTAAATTATCAAATGGATAGCAAATTTATCGGCAGATATAAGCGATTAAAAGTGCGGAATTTAAATCTTTGAAATGTAAATGACACAAGAAAAGTTTTTATAGAGGTTCGAACATGGGGTAATTCTTCTACTCCTCTCTTCTCCAACTCCCGGAGGAATCCACTAAGTAATGATCGGTTTACAAAGTGGTAATGATCCGTATACAAGTCTTGATCACAAATGCCGACTTGATCCTTTGGGACTCGATCCGAGACGCCTTGATCACTCACCGGTGGCTTCTCGTGCGACTCACTCGCTTCACAGGCAAAGCTTTGCCTTGCTACTCTGACTCACTTGCTCAAGCTCTTTGGATTTGATCACGAAGCCCTCCAAAAGCTTAAGACTTGGTTCAACCTTGAACCTTTCTACAATCCTTCCGGAAAGTAGACCCATTGTTTTCAAAGGTTTCCTCTTCAACTGTTGAAGTTCTCTTTCCTTCACGGGTAAGTGTTGGATTGATGTACTTGAAATGCGGGCTTGAGGATTGAGATTGTTTCAGCTATTTTCTAATGTGTTTGTCTATCTCACGTATATGTCATTCATGCATCCTCTTTTCTCAAACAAACTCCTCGGCCTTTTATAGTGAACTTTCAAAAATTTGCCCGTTGAAGAGATAGGCTTATTTTTTGAAAGTCACTTTGCGTCGTTGGCTTGCGCTTGGAATTCTTTGTTCCCTTCGTATGAATTGTTGTTTCACCTTTTCGAGTTCGACACGCGTGTAGTGCTTCCCATTGGTTCATTCCAATTGCACGCTCGGGACCGAGCACTCAGAAAGGTGGTATGGAGATATTACTTGTTTAAGTAAATCTCTTGATTTACGTGCAACGATTCTTTTACGATTATCTCGACTTGACGCATTTCCTTGCTTTCCCCCAGGTGACTTAGAGTCACTTCCAATCATTGGATGACTCTTCTCACTTCAACTTGAGACTTGGCTTTTCTTGAGTTGACTTGACCGATGCTCCACTCAAGCATCTCACCGCTTTTTGATAGAGTTCCTGTCTACTCTTTCTTGCCATACTCACTGTCTAGCAATGAGTCTTCCTTCAGTCTTGATTGTCTTCTTGCATGTTGGGCGTAGTCAGTCTTGACTTAGCTTGGCCAGCTCTATTCATTATAATGCATTTTACAACAAGAATTGGGGTGCCAACTTTCTATTCTAAGTTTTACATGGCATTCATCAAAATCTAAACAATAAAATTCCTAACAAAAAGTGTCCAAGCCCCCGCTACCAAAGAATCTGCTAAGATGGAACCAGAGATCCCAATAGTTCACCCCAAAAAGAGATGGCTGTTTAGGCGCTCTGAGCTTTTATAATGACATTCAAAGGTGTTTGAGAGAATGGAGGGCATGGAAGTTGGATCATTCAAGGCTGCAGTTCACTCGCCCTGAGTTCATCGAGGAGGAAGAAGAGCTTCTCCGATTCCTTAGTGTTTCAGATGTCAAATCCACTATAAGTGAAGAGAAATGCTTGGACATCCTTCACATACTAAAAAAGAAAGAAAAGAAGAGAGTTGAGGAGCAAGCCACAGCCTTGGAGAAATCCAAGATCTGTCAACAGACTGGGACTTATGAGCATATTCATGAGTCTACTGATAGTGATGAGGATATGGATCCAGCTGCCGCAACAGAGAAGTCTGAGATGCTGCAGGCAGTGCAGGAATCCAGAGCCATGCATGAGAAAAATCTCTTAGAAGGTCTAGGAGAGTCCTCCCAAACTCTTCTACAGACTGATCCATTGGGAGTGGCGCATCAGATTGCGACAACCATAGCTACCACCAAATCCCCTGTGCACTCGACTGATGGCTCGCAGGGAAATGACAATGAAGCTGGGGATTCGGGCACCCAAGCCAAGCCAACCCATGATGAAGATGTTACCACACCTGCCCCTGCGGCTCAACACTCAGAGGGAACAAAAGCCGCATCTCAGGAGCAGAGTAACCCCACTCTTATTCACTCAGCTGGTGCACTGGCTGAGGGGGAAACTCTCTCCACCACAACTAGGTTGGAGGTTGCTGTAGGAGACACACAATCGCAGTTAGGAGGCGAAGGTAAAGAAATCAAAGAACAGCAGAGTGACATTAACGACGCTCGTACAATTGAGTCTGTCTCAGCTGAAATGTCTAGTGCTCTAAAGGCCGACGACACTGCTGCTGCAGCTGAGGCAAAGGATGGTGAAACCCTGGGAGTTAAAACTCTGGGCTTTGAAAGTGCAATCCAAGGATTTGAGACTCCATTGGATGCCACTGTCCAAGACCCTAAGACAGCTGAGTCTATCGAAGAGATGGTCGAAGACCCTAAGACAGTTGAGACTATCGAAGCGATTGAAGAAGGTCCTGCAGCAGTGGTGACTGCTGGGGTACTGAAGGCCAAAGGGAGGTTGAGACTTCCCTTGGTAAAGATGAAGGCAATAAGAACATTCCTAAGATTGAAGGTGCTACCGCAGGGGAAGTGATTGGTGACCTTCAAGACTCCCAAGAAAATGTTTATACATCATTTTTGGAGTCTGAGGATGAAGCTGAGTCCACCCCACATGAAAATCCAATTGTGGACCCAACTACAAATGTTCAACAATCTCAGAGCCAAGTTAGGGATAAAATGGCTCCCATGAGATTCAATTTCGATGATGAGCTAACTCCTCAGGTCTCATCATCCTCCGATGAAGCTGATGATACAACTGAGTATCAGGTTCTTCACTTAGCAAAACACACTGAGTCCGAGAAAGCTGATAAAACAGCTGAGGCTCAGTCAGCTGGGCAACCCATCACAATTGCCACAGCTGAAATTGAGTCATCTGCGCAGGTTCCCACAGCTGCAGTAGTAACGACTCCTACAGCTCCGTCACAGGCTCCCACAGTTGTGACCACTGCCGATGAAGCTGTCGTAGCTGAGGCACAGATGCTTGAATCTACTCATTAAGAACACGGGAATGCTCCACAAACAAAAGAATCGGAGATCCCATTTGTTCGAGATGATGTTTTTGAGGAAAAGTTTCCATTCACCGTTGAAACTGCCAAAGAATTAAGGAAATATACAGTGCGCGAAGAGCTAGTCATCCCCTTGGATACGATTGTTCCCATGGATTTTGATTTTGATGCAAAATGGCCAGCAGCCGAGTCAACCTCCGCAACTAATTTCCGTAAAGCTTTCAAGACTATCTGTGAAGAAATTGAGAAGATGGAACACCATCAAGCATCTTTGGACCTCCGACTGGACAATTGTGATGCCACCCTCACAGCTGATTTGAGAGGGATTGTAGTGCGCACCAGGGAATGGGCTGCGCAGCAGACAACTATGAGATCAGAGCAAGTGCGCCACTTGAAGGCCTAGTATGCGAAAATGCTATTATGGAGTGTGGATAATTCAATGTACCAACAACGAATGAAAGAGTATATTGAAAGGATTGAACAGTCCCATAAGTCGGATATGGAGCTACTGCAACATTTCCACAAGAATGAAATTGCCCGACTCGAGAACAATATGAATGAGAAATTCAGCCTTCTCATGGCTAAAATGAAGATCGTAACAGCCGAGTCGAAGGCTACACACTCAGAATTTCGGAAGGCGTATGATGCAGCAGACTCCAAGCAGAACTCAATAAACAGCCGACTGGACTTCATCCTCAGTGGTTTGTTTCCTGGGATCCCTCTCTATTTTGGTGATGATGCCAAAAAGGGGGAAGAGGAGTCCCTTAAGGGATTGAAGGAAGATAAAGTGAAGAAATGAGGTGACAAAGATGAGGGGGAAAAAAGTTCTAAGCATATGAAGTTGATGTACGCTAAACCCCCTCAGCTACGTCAAGTCACAGCTGATATTCTTAGCAGACTACCCTCAAACTTACCAATTGAAAAGGCTGCCATGGGCATGAAGGATAAGAGAAAGGTCATCGAAGCTGCATTTGAGAAGGTAGCTGGGGATACGTCAGCACGAGTGGAAGAACTTTTAAAATAGCCTGGTGGTCTCCTAGCTGGATTAGAAAATGCCATGATAGAGCCCCCTACGAGAAGTATGCGGATGCAGGATCTGAGCCCAGATCTATGGAAGAATTTCAAACTTTGGAAACTGAAGGCTAATTCGAAGGTATGACTTTGACTCAAGCCTTGGAGTTGTACTGGGAAAAAGGCCTGGTGGTATGCAACATGGCTGAGAAGCAGCAGAGTACTAGCAGCCACTCAGCTGGAAAATACAAGGCTTCTGTACAGTATGCTCTTAGAGGAAGAGGAGCATAGTCAAGAAAGGGAAGACAAAGTGGCACTGGAAGAAGTTCTCAATCTCGGCTAAGGCCAAAAGATGTCACTTTTGTAGATCTTTAGAAAAGGGGAATCACATACTAGGCTGGGCATGATCATCTTGCAAACTTAGAAGTTGCTCATAAAAAAGAAGAAGCGAAAGAAGAGATGTCGAAAAAAGCCCGGAGTGACTCGTGAATGGGAAGAAAGCGCGAAGGGATGACCTGGCCGCAAAGCGAAGAGAAAAAGAAAAGGGAAGAAGATGAGAAGAAGAGAAAAAGAGCTGATGATGAAGACCACAGAAGAGCTGAAGAACAGAGAGGAAGGAAGCAACAAAGGCGTTGAAGTGTCTTTGCGAACCCCTTCGTGTATTTTTGTGTAAATACATTTCAATGTAAGTTTTTACGTAATAAAATCTGTAAATTTCCTTGTAACTTAGGTTAGATACATTCATCTTGCATCGATGTATTTGTATAGAGCCTTGTATAGGAAAATCTCTGAAACAGACTTTGTAAAGGACAAGAATGCTATGATCAATAAAATGATTCATTCAAAGCATACATTCTTTATTCTTGCATTGATTGTACTTATCTTTCTGTTTACTTAATTTAAATATTTTAAGTTTTGGCATCATCAAAAAGGGGGAAATTGTTAGGAAATTTATTTTCCAGATTTTGATGATACCATGTAAAACTTAAACTAGGAAATTGGCACCCCATTTTCCTTGTAATTTGCATTGTAATAGATAGAAATTTGAAAGAAGAGCTGAGTCAAGTCGGCTATGTCAAGGATTACAAGAAGTCAATCGCGAATCGGAATGAAGACTACAGCTGCGTGTGTCAGTTTAGTGAGGCCTATACGGAAGTCAAGGACTCGACTGAAGAAGAGTCAGCTGAGGAACAACCAAGTAAAGTGTCAGTCAAGTCAACTTAAGGAGCCAAGTCTGTTAGTTGAGTGACAGTGTAGTCAATCCTAAGATTGGAGCTGACTCAAGTCACCTGGGGTAAAGACATCAGTCAAGTGAAGACAACTGACTCAGATCCGTTGGAATAAAGTTACAAATGTTACTCGATATAGTAACATGTAAAGCTGTCAGGTCTAAAAGTGCTTTTCCCAGAATAATGCAAAAGGAATGAACCAATGAGAAGCACTTCATCTTGTGTTAGACACCTGCAAAGCTGATATGCCATTAATACGAGAAAAATTCTACATCAAGGACTACAGACCAAGACAAGCCAAGCCAACAACCACAAAAGTGACATTTGTAATCAGCCCATCTCTTCAACAAGCAAAATATCAAATGTGCACTATAAAAGGCTGAGGAAGTTATTGAGAAGATGTTACCTGAACCACGAACAAGCAAGCAATTTTCAAGCAAATGAGGAAGTTATAGATAACCTTGATCACACAGCTGGCTTCTCTTGCGACTCAGATTCTTCACAGGGCATTTGCCTTGCTACTTCAGCTCACTTCTCAAGTTCTTGGATTTGATCACGAAGCCCTCCAACAAACTTGATACTGGTTCGACCTTGAACCTTCCGACAATCCTGACTTGGAAAGTAGACCCCTTTTGATTCTTCAAAAGTTTCCTCTTCAACAGATTTGAAGTTTTCTTTCCTTCACGACTTGTGTTGGATCGATTTCCTTCGAGTTTCATGCTTGAGGATTTGCTTGAATATACTTGAGAATATTGCAGGTTAATTGCTTGAATAATGCTTGCTTATTCTTAGTTCAGGTAACTTTTTCTCAGTAATTTCCTCAGCCTTTTATAATGTACATTTGAAATTTTGCCCGTTGAAGAGATAGGCTAATTTCAAATGTCACTTTTGTTCGTTGTCTTGTCTTGTTGCAGTCCTTGATGTTGATATTTCCTCGTATTAAATGTCTTCGCAGCATCGCAGGTGCCTGACATAAGGTGCAGTGTTTCCCATTGGTTTATTCCTTTTGCACAATTATGGGACTAACACTTTAGACGTGACAACTTAGACATATTACTATATTGAGTAATATTCTTGACTTTAATCAACGGATCTAAGTCAGTTGTCTTGACTAGATTGTTGTCTTTACCCCAGGTGACTTGAGTCAGCTCCAGCCATTTGATAACTCAACTAACACTCCAACTTCGAGACTTGGCACCTTGAGTTTACTTGACTGACACTTCTCACAGCTGTTCCATAGCTGACACTCCTTCAGTCGAGTCCTTGACATCCTTCTTGGCCATACTCAGCTGACACATAGCAGAATCTTCAATCCAGTCTGTAGTTGACTTCTTGTATTCCTTGGCATATCTGACTTGACTCAGCATCTTCAGCCCTATCTATTACAATAAAAGTTACAAGGAAAATGGGGTGCCAACTTCCTAGTTTAAGTTTTACATGATATGATCAAAATCTACTCAATAAATTTCCTAACAATTTCCCTCTTTTTGATGATGCCAAAACTTAAACCATTCAAAGAAAGTAAACCACAAAGATACATACATACAATGCAGTAACAAAGAATGCATGCTTAAAATAGATCTTTTATTGATCATAGCATTCTTGTCCTTTACACAACTGTTTACATTTGGTATCAGAGAAATATACAAGTTTACATGTCAAAACATAACATATCTAAGCTAAGATACAGGGATACATTTAGAGAGAATGATTACAGGGAAATTCACTAAGTTTATTACAGAAAACTTACATGAATGTATTTACAATAGTAATACATGAAGGGGTTTGCAACAACACTTCAACGCCTTCGCTGCTTCCTTCCTCTTTCTTCTTCAGCTCTCTTGCGCTCTTCATCGTCATCAGCTCTCTTTCTCTTTTTCTCTTCTTTTTTCTTTCTTTTCTTCTTTTCATAGGCCCGTTTGGAAGCATCATCCCTTTGCTTCCTCGTGAGCCATTCTCGAGTCTGTCTTTCATTCTCTTCTTCTTGTCTTCTTACTGCCTCAACGTTCTTTCTTTCCACCTCACGGTTGGCAAGGTGATCATATCCAGCCCAGTAGATCAAGCTTTTCATATTAGGATCTACATATTATATGTCCTTGGGTTTTGGTCGAGGTAGGGAACCTCTTCCACCACCACTTCTTCCTCTACCTGACTCAACTCTTCCTCTACCTCTCCTGGTGTGTACTCAGATCTTTGGGGTCTTGTTTTCCAAATGAGCGATCGGAAGAAGACTGATCACGCATTACTTCATTACACAAGGCTAAACCATTCTCCCAGTACAAATCCCAGGCTTGAGCCAGAGCCATTCTTTGGAAATAAGCTTCTGATTCAAGAGTCTTAAACTCTTCAACAGATCTTGGCTTAGATCCATCATCAGGTATCACATCCTGATTCTTTCCAGCTGGAAGACCACCGTATTGTTTCATGATTTCTTCAACGCGAGCATCCTACTTTTGAGTTAACTTCTCGAACCCTGCTTCAATGATATTTCTTCTGTCTGCCATTAATACAACAGTGTGCTCGATTGGTAGGGTCACAGGTAGTTTGCTGAGGATAGAGGCAGTAACATGATCTTGCTGAGGGGTTTCAGCGTACATCAATTGCAATTGCTTTGAACTTCCTTCCCCCTCAACTGTATCTTTCTTATCAACTACATTTTTCTTCTGCTTCTCTTCTTTTAATCCCTTGAGGAGCTCCTCTTTCCCCTTTTTGGCATCATCAAAAGAGAGAGGAACCCCAGGGAACTTGCTCGAGTCTTAGAATTTCATTCTTGTGAAATTGTTGCAGCAGCTCCATATCTGTCTTGTGAGACTGGTTTAACCTTTCAATATACTCATTCATCCTTTGTCTGATCATGGAGTTATCAACACTCCATACGAGCATTCTTCCATATAAGGCTTTGAAATAGCGAACTTGCTCGAGTCTCATGGCAGTCTGCTGTTGAGTCCATCCCCTATCCGCACCATGATCCCTCTCAAATCAGCTGTAAAAGTGGCATCACGATTGTCCAAACGTAAATCCAGAGAGGCATGATGTCTTTCTATCTTCTCAATCTCCTCACAGATCTTCTTGAAGACTTCACATATCTCAGCTATATTGCCCGATTCAGCTGTCGGTCATTCTGCGTCAAAATTATAGTCTGCTGAAACAATTATATCGGTGGGAATGATGGGATCTTCTCTAACACTGTATCTTTTGAGTTCAACAACTGTCTCTTCCTCGGATGTAGACATGTTTTGGGAGAAGGGAAACATGTCTTGAAAGACATCATCGCGCATATATGGAATGTCTTGTTGATTTTGTGCCTGCGATGACTCAGCTTTCGTGCCTCACTGCGGGCTTCATTGCGCTTGTCACAAACAGGGAGCCTGTGATTGAGCTGGTGGAGTTGTTACTGCTGCAGCTGTGGGAGCCTGCATAGATGACTCGATTCCAGCTGGGGCATTTATGGTGTTTTACCCAGCTGACTGAGCCTCAGCTGTCTGAACAACTTCCTCAGTCTCAGTAAATTTTTCTAAATGAATTACCTGGTCCTCAACTGTATCATCAGCGTCATAAGTTGATGATGAGACTTGGGGGGTTGGCTCATCATCAAAATTAAACTTCATGCGAGCCGTTTTATCACTGATCTGGCTATTAGTTTTGAGAACATCCTCAGCTGTGTCCATAGGATTTGCAAGCGGAGTGGACTCAGCTTCATCTTCTAACCCCAAAAAGGATGTATCTATGTGCTCTGGGGAGTCATGAAGGGCGCTTATCTCTTTTTTTGCATCAGCGTTGTTTAGTGGAGGAATGTTCTGTGCATCTTGACCTTACCCAGGGAAGTCTCAACCTCCCTTGGGCCTTCAACACCTCCAGCAGACTCAACTGCTGCGAGGTCTTCAGTGTTCCCTACGATAGTCTCAACTGTCTTAGGGTCTTCTATATTCCCTTCGACAGACTCATCTCTTTTAGGGTCTTGGACGATGGCATCCAGGGAGTCTCAATCCCTTGGATTGCACTTTCTGAGCCCAGAGTGTTAACTCCCAGGGCTTCACCATCTTGTGCCTCGACTGTGATAACAGCGTCATTGGCCTTCAAAGCTGTAATACCAGAGCCTCTCACTACTCACCTGGCCAATATGGTCCATGTATTTCATGTTATCCACGTGCCATTTGCATTATATCGATATTTCATGATGCACTTTATTTTATATTATATTCCAAATAATTAATCTTTTGAGATTATCGCATGATATTAGTTCCCAAATTCATTAACTTGAGTAGTTTATTATGTGGTATCGGCGTGTTGAGAAGTAGCTAGAAAATCCCAGATACAAATATTATATATATATATATATGAGAAAAGTATTTTGCGGAAGGCAATGATAATAATATTAATAATAATAAAGGACAAAAGTATAAATTTAATTATGCATTTGTATATGTTTAATTATACATATATTTACAAATTAATAAAAGATTAATCTTATATACAAATCTACATATATAACTATACAAGTACCATTATGATATATAATATATATACATATATAATGATGATAACCTTATATATATACACACGCACCACTAATGTAATATATATATATATATATATATATAATGAGCATACAACTTATTTGTGTAGCTGTCCCACTAATCTATTAACATAATTGAACTAATATAATATATATATATATATATATATATAGATAAGGTATAACAATATATAGATATATGTGTAATCATATGTGTAGAGTTATATGTAATTTTATAATTAAGAAAATGCATATGCTTACACTTGTACCTCATGGAAGGATACATTAGATGTTATCCCATTCCGATTAACCGACTTAAAAATTTCAAAGTGGCTGTACAGAAATTTGAGAACTTCAAAATGATCTCAGGAGAAAACCTGGATCAACTGGATGCTCGGTTCATAGAAATCACCAACGAGCTATCTGCACTTGGAAAGGAATATACACAGAAGGAAATGTGTATGAAGATCCTAAAAAGTCTTCCAGCTGAATGGGAAATGAAAGTCATGGCACTAAGACATTCCATGGACCTATCAAAGACATCCAACCATGAACTATTCTCGGACCTCAAAGCCTACGAGTTTGAGTGAGAAGAAAAGACCAGAAGAGACAGTTGTACCCAAAACAAATTTGCTCTAATTGTTAAAGATGGGAAGAGAGCCGAGGTCAAAGAAGTCATTGACCCGGAAGAAATAGCCCTACTAGTAAAAAGGTTCAACAAGTTTTTCAATAAGAACTACAAGAGAAGCAAGGGCGAATCCTCCAAAGACACTCGCTCCCTCCAAATCAAGGGAAGATAGGCAACCAAGAGAACAGATCATCAAAAAGCTGAATATCAAAAGGCCGACAATCCAAGAATGGAAAGAGCGATCAAAAGGTTGAATATCTATCTTTGAATCGTAGGCAACCAGGTCACTATGCCATTGATCGCCCATATCCTCGTAGTCAACAAATACGAATGAAGAAGAAAGAAAGGTCTTGAGAGAAAGAAGACAAGAAAAGAAAAAGGCAATGATGGTCAGGAGATCGGCTGAGACAAACAAATCAAGAGAGACAAATTTATTGAGAGAAGGTGAAGCCGACTACTCAAGTGACTCAAGAAGAAGCCCGATCCGCTTGATGGCCAAGGAACAAGATCAACTCCGACCAAGAAGATGAGGTACACTCTAACTCATCAAACTCGGTTCTAGTGATAGTGATCGTGACACACACACTTCATCACCCACTGATCTTTATGATTCATTAGGCAAAATGATGAAAGATTTTGAACACATTAAATCCTCACACACACTATTAAATGAGGAAAACAGCCTACTCAAGAGCCAAAACTCAAAGTCGACTAAGGAGCCGAGTACTCTAAGTCAAACAAAATTGATGAGAATGAAAGTTTAAAAAATTTGAAAATGCTAAGCTAATAGCAAATAGTTGCCATAGAAAAGAGGGAGAATGACCTCAAAATGTGATTGCCTCATTCACTAAGACATCTAAATCATTGGATGATCTTATTATGAGTCAAAGAGAATGTGGAGACAAGACAGGCCTAGATTTAACTCCTCTCGTGATATGTCAAACTTCAAAAGTAATTTTGGAAAAAGGATCTTCAAGCAATGAAGAGTCTAAAAATCCAAAACTCTAAATGTTTCACACACATTCACTCCAAAGTACAATTACAAGCAAACTGGCCTTGGTTATAGAGGAAAAGGAAAACAACCGGTTGAGTCTTTTTGAAAGACAAATGAGAAGAGATTCATCGAGTTCCTCAAGAAACTCCAAACAAAAATACTCAGAAAGAAGAAGCGAGCTACCAAAAACCCTTAAAATCTATAAAAGAAATACATATGATGGGAATGGTAGAAAATATCCAAGCCAAGTGATTGGAATGATGTGAACTATCAAAGATGTACTTATGGAATATAAGCCCAAATGGCAAAGGCTAGAACTCAAAAAAGGCCATTCCAAAAGTATAAGAGCTTTCATCAAAGACACATATGCACCTAGGCACTACACTCGAGACACCACAATTACCCAAAGAAGGTGATTGCCAAAACACATATACAGCATACTGAGACAAAAGAGACAGTTGTATGAACCTAGAATCCCCAAGCAATTTGCCAAGATTAATTATGATTATGGCACTCGATAGATGGCAATCCCTTAGAGTCAAATCATTTGGCTATAAGTTGGTTGGATCATCTTACAATTCTAACCCCTCGGGACCCGGACAAGTATGGGTACCTAAAACTTAATTTCCTTGATTGCGAGTTCAAGAACAAATGCCAAGGAACCTGGTATATGGATAGTGGTTGTTCCGGACATATGATAGGAAATAAGAAAAATCTGTCAAAATTCAAGGAAGTTAAAGGAGCAAAAGTCATATTTGGAGGAAATGAAGCTCCGAGGTAAAATAAGAGGCATTGGATCCATCAAGAGGAATGGATTAGAAATCACAGATGTTGCATATGTTGAAGGACTCAACTTCAACTTGCTAAGCATCGATCAACTCTGTGACAAGGGCTATAATGTTGGATTTAACATGGGTATATGCCAAATCAAGAAGGTCAATCGAATGAAGTTGTGTTGCAAGGATGCGCAAAAGAACACGTATGTAGTAGATTGGTCAACCGCTACACCCATCACTGTCTACTAGCAAAAAGCACAATTTGAATCAAGTTGGTACGGGCACAAAAAGCCGAGTCACCTGAATTTCAAAACGATTAACAAGCTTGCGAGTAGTCTTGTGGAAGGACTTCCGGACTCGAGATACGAAATGAGAGTATATGTGACGATGTCGAAAAGGAAAACAAATCAAATCATCATTCAAAGAAAAGACATGCCCATCTTCAACAAGAATATTGCATCTGCTACATATGGATCTATTTGGCCTAGTGGAACCAAAAGCATAAGTGGAAAGAAATACACCTTGGTGGTAGTAGATGACTACTCAAGATATACATGGACAATATTCATGTGTAAGAAGAAAGAAACTCTCGAAACTACCACAAATTGATGAAGAGGATTCAAAATGAGAAGAGCCAAACCATTATCAAAATAAGATCGGAGAGGAACCGAGTTTGTCAATGGAATAATAACTCGCATTGTATTGAAAATGGTATTGGTCATGAACTATCTGCACAAGAACTCCACAAAAAGAATGGAGTTGCGAGAAAGAAGAAATAGAACTCTCAAAGAAGCGGCAAGGACCATGTTAGGTCAAGGGGTTACCAAAAAGATTTTGGGGCAAGCAATCAACACAACTTGCTACACTCAAAAACAGGATGTATGATAAAACAGGACGGTGACAAAGACTCCTATGAGATTTGGACTGGAAGAAAACCAAATGTTGCATATTTTAGAATATTTGGATGTAAATGCTTCATCCACAACAATGGCAAAGACAATCTAAAGGCCTTCGATGCTAAAGGCGATGAAGGTATCTTCTTGGGATACTCGGTGAAAGCAAAGCTTCTGAGTACTCAACAAAAGGACTATGGTTGCGAAGAATCCATTCATGTGGTATTCGATGAGCCAAATGTAAATGGAGAAGACATTGAAGAGTCACCGATAAGTCAATCATCCAACCATACGAGAAGAGTCCCTATCTTTGGTCAAGTCAAGCCGAATTATAAACTCGAAGAAGATGAGATAGTGAATCTCAAAAAATTTGGAAAATTTGCGGCTAAGTGACTACGAGAGAGGCGATCAAAGCAACACACCAGACGATCAATCCGGCCAACTTACGCCAACTTTGATGTAAGATGGTGAGAGACCATCCACGAAACTTGTCATTGGAGATATAAGAGAAGTGTCAAAACAAGATCCGAACTCAACAAGAAGCTATGTTCACATGCTTTATCTCGCAAAATAGAGCCCAAAGATGTGTTACAAGCATTGGATGACACACATTGGATTCAAGCTATGCAAGAAGAAGTCAATCAGTTTGAAAGAAATAAAGTATGGGAATTAGTTCAAAGACCCACCCATCAAAACGTTATTGGTACTAAATGGGTGTTCGAAAATAAGATGAACGAGGAAGGTTACGTGGTAAGAAACAAAGCAAGACTAGTAGCCAAAGGATATTGCCAAGAAGAAGGAATAGATTTTGATGAAACATTTGCTCTGTAGCAAGATTGGAAGTTATAAGGATGTTTCTTGCCTATGCAGCTAACAAGAATTTTGATGTATATCAGATGGATGTTAAAAGCGCATTCCTAAATGGTTTATTGGAAGAAGAAGTGTATGTTGAACAACCTCCAGGATTTGAGCAGAAGACTCTTGGAGATAAGGTATACAAACTCAAGAAAGCTCGTATGGATTGAAACAGGCACCCAGAGCATGGTATGACACCTTGTCACAATTCCTAACTGAGAATGGATTCACAAAAGGAAAAGTAGATAGAACACTTTTCAGAATTCAAGACAAGAAGAGTATACTGCTTGTTCAAATATATGTGGATGACATCATTTTGGATCCACAAACAAAGAGCTATGTGAAAAATTTTCAAACCTCATGCAAAGTAAATTTGAAATGAGCATGATGGGAGAGGCGACATTCTTCCTTGGACTCCAAGTGAAACAAGCGAAGGATGGAACCTTCATAAGTCAAACAAAATACACCAGAGATTTAATGAAGAAATTTGGTATGGAAGAGAAGTCTTCTCGTGAAAATACCAATGAATACATCGGTCAAAATGGACATGGATGAAAATGGCAAGCACAGAGATCAAACAAGATCTGAGCACTTATTGGATCATTGCTCTATCTCACGCGCAAGCGGGCCGGACATCATCTTTCTTTGTAGGTGTATGTGCAAGATTTCAATCTGCTCCAAAAGAGAGCCATATGACAAAGACAGACTAAGAGAATATTGAGATACTTGAAAGGAAGCCAAGAAGTTGGCTTATGGTATCCAAAGGAAGGTGGATTCAAGCTAATTGGCTATTCGGACTGACTATCTTTGGATGCGAGTTGACAGAAGAAGAGCACCTCGAGGCACATGTCAAATGCTAGAAACAGTGATTTCTGGTTTAGCAAGAAGCAAAATTCAATAGCCACCTCTACAAAAGCGGAATACATAGGCTGCGGCAGGCGTTGTGCCAAATCCTATGGATGAGGCGGTGAGAGACTATGAAGTTGAGGAAAAAGAAATTCCAATCATGTGTGATAACACAAGTGCAATTGCAATCACTCAAAATCCTGTGTTGCACTCAAGAACAAAGCATATCGATGTCAGATATCACTTCATAAGAGATCATGTTGAAAAGAAGGACATCATCTTGGAATATATCTCAACTGATAAACAATTGGCTGACATCTTCACAAAACCATTATGTGAGTCAAGATTTGAAGAACTCAAGCATGAGTTAGGGTTAATTGAGCTGAGCTGACACTCAGAAGAATCAAAGAAAGGAAATGGAACACAAAAAGGGAAAAAGAGCTGAACTCACAAATCGCTAAGTAAATCACCCGTGTCGGAAAAACTGACAGCTATACCAAGTCGGTGACAATCGAGTCACAAAGAGAATCGTGAGAAGAAGAGTTAAACCGACTAAGGGTAAAAGCTGAGTCATTTATGAGCAAAGTGACAAAAACGCAGTCGTTTTGACTAAGCGAGAATGTTTTTAAGAATTACGTCAGCATAATTATGACGTGTACAGGCAAAAGCTGCACACCAAGCTTATGATTGGATATAAATGCTGCCGCATTAAATACGAGACATTAAATGCTAAATCGGCGTGCAAAATCTAAGCCGTCGATTTCGATCACATTTCAAAAACCATCCGCACGTCCTTTCATAAACCATACTTAAGCTTTCCTTCTTCTCTCTCTCATATTACCAAAACCGTTCATTTCTTTCAGAAGCAAAGGCAAAACTCTCTCAAAACCCTATCTATCTTCAAATCAACCTCTAAGTTTTCTTCGGTGAAATCCTGATAAATGGCACCAACCTATGATTTTGTCAAGTTAGGAAAGCAAATCCACACCGGGTCTACCGTGGATTTCGACGACATGGTGAAACAGGGATCCGACGACACCTTAGTGAAGAAAATTGCTGAGAAATTGGAAACGTCTGGGCTAAAATCATTTCTGACGTTGGAATATCCGATGACCTATATGGAGGAGGTCGCACAGTTCTACGTGAACGCTGAGACTCACGATGAAGGGATAAAGTCATCTGTTCACGGAAAGAAGTTCACCATCTCTGCCAAGGATTTGGCTGAACACTGCTCACTACCGACGGAAGGAGCATCGTAAATCAACGATCTTGATGTAAACCTGGCTTTGCTTGGAAGGAAATAGCCAAGCCCGACTATCTTGATAAAATAGTTTACACAAAGAAACAAGAGGCTTCCAAGGAGGATTATCACAAATCGTTGGACATAGTTGCCAAATGCATAGACATCAAATTTGGCGCTTTGACCAATCACAAAAGCAAAGTTGATCGTAATGGCTGCGATCATTGAAGAAAAGAAAATAAAGCGGTTGAGTTTGTCTCACAAACTCACTCCCGAGAATGTAGGAACAAATCCTTCAAGGAAGATGGTGCATTTGGAGGATCTCTAGGATATGGCCTGGTGATTGGCCGGTGATGGAGGTGAAAGGAGTCCCTTTTAGACATGGAAAGGCGTTCCATTTAAACAAGAGGATGTCTGAGATCAAACCTCTCGGCGCGCCTGAAGAGAGCCCACGCCAAGAGAGCCGACACGAGTGAGGGGGAATCACCACCCTGAAGATACAAACTGTTTCCTCTCCACCAAAGAAGAAAACTACCCCTGCGCAACTAAGCGGCATCGCTGCTGCTCTGCAGAAAAAAAACAAACCTGCTCCCCCCGCGGCCGATTCACACGCCCCCTTGTGTGTCTCCTGCCCAAGCAAGTTAGCGGTCGAGAAGGACTCTCAAATACCTTCTCCGATCGTCAAAAGAGGAGAACGATAAGCCAAGACGGCCACTCCTCAAAAGAAAACACCAAGATCGGCCCCGCCGCCCAAGACTCGAAGAAACTCTCTCTCGAACCGAGAAATTCCTCTCGGTACAAACTAGTAGACGAAGAAGAATCATCAAGCACTCCGAGCTTGAGAAACCTTTGGGCCGAGTCGACCACTCACCGGCAGATATCGGGAGACTGCTGGAGAAGTAGAGTCCCCAGATATAATTGATGAAATGAAGTCTCAGTCTGTGAAGGCGTCAGCAGAGGCAAATCAAGAAACAGTGTAGTCCGCGCACCGAGACCTGAAGAAGAAGCGATAGAGTGATAGTGATGTGATGTGATGATCCCCACCTTACCCGGACATCCAAAATCGTCTGCGTGAGTGGAGGAAGTGGAAATTGAGTCGATCAAGGGAACAGTTCCAACGGCCCGAGTTTATCGAAGAAGAAGAACTGCTGAACTTCCTTGACGAACCTCTGTGATCTCAAGATCGGATGAAGAAAGCGCACGATATCCTGCAGATTTTCAAGGATAAGGAGAAGGAGACTGGCGGAGGAAGGCGAGGCAAGAGAGAAGGCCAGATCTGCCCTCTCACTTTGGAACCACGAACATACACATTCTCACTTCGATATTCTATCGAGAATGTGATGAGGATCTGGACCTGCTTCTTTGCCACGAGAAGAGTTGCAAATGCAACAAGCAATGCATGAATCCGAGAATTCTTCATGAGAAGAGCATGATGGAGGGACCAGGAGAGTCCTCCAAAACACAAAATGAAATTGATCCAATGGGAGTGGTTCAAAATCGCCACCGTTGTTCTTTGCCACCACTTCCCTCACTCGGAAAGAAGGAATTAAGGAACTGGCGATGAAATCTGGGTTAGTGGGGACCCCATTGAGCCAACCCCTAATGAAGGTGTCTTACCACCTGCCCCAACAACGACGGTGAACACTCGAGATACAACCGGGAGTTTGGAGACGAGTGACCTCATTCCAAGTCACTCACCGGTGCGCCACCGAGGGGGAAACTCCTCCACCTGCGGCAAGGTCGGAGAAAGGCTGCAGATGACTCCACGACGAATCTAGGAGGCGAAGTGGAGAAGGAACAACCACAAAGTACACAGCAAGTTGTCATCAACGAAGCTTAGACGATTGAGATTGTCTCGGTGAGGTGCCAACTACTCTTGAAGGCTAATGACGCCGCCGATGCGGTCGAGGCACGAGGAAGGAACAACCACAGGAGTTAACACTTTGGGCGATGAAAGTGCAATCCATGGTGTTGAGACTCCAATGGATGCCACCACAGAAGACCCTAAGACACCGACACTGTCGAAAGGGAGGTCCAAGGCCTCACTGCGATTGAGACTGTAGGAGGTAATGAAGGCCACGGGAGGTTGAGACTTCCGGGGTAAAGAAAAGAAAAGTAGAGAACATCCCTCCCGCTATCATTGATCCATCCTGAAAAGGAGATAAGCGTGCTTCATGATTCCCAGGATAATCTGATGTAACCTTTTTGGGATCGGAAGGCGACGAAGAAGCCGAGTTATCCCCGTGACCGATCCAAAAGACTCAAATGCGGATGTTCCCGGACGAGCAAGTCTGATCTCAAGACTACTCGTCAAACTTTCAATTTTGATGATGAGCCACCAATGGAAATCTCATCATCATCCGATGCGCTTCGATAAGGCCGAGGACCACCCCGCAATCGAGAAACCACCGGAGACCAATGAAGGCTTTGTTGAGACAAATGAGGCTCAGCAAGCTGGGTCCACTTCACAAAAGACCCCAGTGAAACAGAGTCCACCGCACAGGCTCCTCAAGCTGCAGCGAGTTCGACTCCAAAAAGGAACTTCACGCGCACCTCATCATCATTGACAAATCCCGTTGGCCGTGATGATTCCTTTGTAGAATCATTTCCTTTCTCCCTGGAGGTACCGACCTCCTGAAGAGTCGAGAGAATGAGCTCGCACGCTTCCATAGACCAGCTCCTGTCATTCCGTCAGTACCATCGTTCGGTGATTATGACTTTGACGCTGCATGGCCATCACCGCAACGGAAGAAACAATCAAGTTCGGGAGGTGTTCAAGGCATTATTTGCTGAAATTGAACGGATGGAGAGGCACCAGGCCTCTATGGACATGCGACTTGACAACAGAGATGCCAACCTTACTGCGACTTGAGAGGCATAACAGTCGGATCGAGAAAGGTGGCAACAAAGAAGAAACAATGCGTGTGGAACAAGTTAGATACTTCCGGACATTGTTCAACAAGTTTCTGGTATGGAGAGCCGAGAATGCCGATGCAAAACGAAATTGAGAAAACACATTGAGCACATGCATGAAGCTCACACTTGCCGAGATAAAGCTTCAAGGTGAGCAAAATAAGAGTGATCTCCAGGTATGGAAGAAAACATGGATAGAAAATTCAGCCTTCTCATGGCCGAGATGAAGCTAATTTCAAAGAGTCCAACGCTACTCGCTCTGAATTTCGTGCCACATACACACCGCAAAGAAACTCGAGGCGAACTCGGCTATCGCCAGAGCTCGACTTCTGCTTGCAAGATATGTTTCAGTGTTCCTCTCTCCTTTGATGATGCCAAAAAGGGGGAAGAGGAATACTTTAAAGCGCTAAAGAGATCCGTCGGGTGAAAAGGAGGAAGAACAGAAAGGGAAAGACAAATTTGAGAAGTGTCAAAACAAAAGAAAGGGAAGTCTGTTGAGGGGGAAGGATCGAAAGATGTGACCTTGATGATTGCACAAACCCCCAACAAGGTCTTGTCACAAATGACATTATCGGCTAAACTCGATGACTCGCCACTCCAACACTCTGCTATATCTATGGCCGAAAAGAAAAGGCAATTGAAGCGGGGGATGGAGGAAGTGGAAGGAAGAATGGATGCCCGAGTTATGAACATCTTGAAACAACATGGAGGCATTCCAAGAGACGAGACACTTATGCCATCTCAAATGCTCAGGACCGAGCCACGATCAGTTGATGAATTTAAAACGCTTGCATCTCAAGGATACTTTGCAAAAATGTCTATATGCTCTGCTTGGGACTTGTATTGGGAAAAAGGGTCTCACGTTATGTGAAGAAGGCGACAGCGAGCGTGAGACTCACCGACAAATCACTCTGCTGGTCACTCCGCCGTCACTCACCGGAAAGAAGAAGACCCCAGCACAATACACGCCCGGAGGTAGAGGAAGAAGTTTCAGACCTAGGCCTCTACCCAAAAACATTGAGTACGTAGATCCGGCCAAGAAAGGAGGGATCTCTCTGGTGGTCTTGACCAAGTAGCCAATTTGCAAGTGGCTAAAAGTAATCTTTGAGTATGCGAAAAGAATAGAAGAAGAAAATAAGAGACAAACTCAGCTATGGGAGGAAAGACAAGAGAGATTAAGAAGAGATGAAGTGCCCGAGGAAGGCATATGAAAAGAAGAAGAAAGGCGGTGACGATGAGAAAAAAGAGAACAAGAGCGCGAAGATGTTGAACAAGATGAAAGAAGGAGACAATGAAGGAGATGAAGTGTTGCTTTGTCCACCCCTTCATGTATTTTACTATGTAAATACATACTATGTAAGTCTTCTCGCAATAAAGCTATAAATTCTTTATTTTTCTTACTGTGTAGACAAATGTTTGCTCGATACACCTTGTAAACAAATTGTGTAAAAGAACAAGAATGTTATGATCAATAAAAGGATTGATTATACGCATACATTCTATGTGAATACACTATCTCAGATGTATCTTTGCTATTTACATTTTTGAATGGTTTAAGTTTTGGCATCATCAAAAAGGGGGAAATTGTTGGGAAATTTATTGTTTAGATTTTGATGAATGCCATGTAAAACTTAGAATAGGAAGTTGGCACCCCAATTGTTATTGTAAACCGCATTGTAATAAATAGGGCTGGTCAAGTGAGTTAAGTCACTATGCCCAAACATGCAAGAAGACAATGGAGACTAGAAGGAAGACTCCGCATTGCAAGACAAAATTGAGTATGGCAAAGAAGAGAAGACGGAACTCTACTAAAGGAGCAAATGAGATGCAACAGTGAAGTATCGGTCAAGTCAACTCAAGAAAAGCCAAGTCTCAAGTTGAAGTGACGAAGAGTCATCCAATGATTGGAAGTCGACTCTAAGTCACCTGGGAAAGCAAGGAAATGCAATCAAGTCGAGATAATCAAAAAGATCCGTTGCACGAAATCAAGAGAATTACCTAAACAAGTAATATCTCCATGCTACCTTTCTCGAAGTGCTCGGTCCCGAGAAGAGTGCAAAAGGAATAAACCAATGGGAAGCACTACACCGTGTCGAACTCCGAAAAAGGTGAAGAACAATTCATACGAGGAAATGGCAATTCCAAGGACGCAACAAGACAAGCCAACGACCACAAGTGACTTTAAAAATAAGCTATCTCTTCAACGGCGATTTTTGAAAGATCACTATAAAAGGCCGAGGAATGACTCTGAGAGGAGGTGACTAGAACCACAAACATTCAAGCAATTATTAGAACTGTAACTTTGAAATATTCTCAAGTTATTAAACGCTCAATCCTCAAGCCTACACTACGAAGAACATCAATCCAACACTCACTGTGAAGGAAAGATAACTTCAATCGGTTGAAGAGGAAATTATCAAGAATCAAGGGGGTCTACATTCCACGAAGGATTGTAGGAAGGTTCAAGGTCGAACCAAGTCTTGAGCTTTTGGAGGGCTTCGTGATAAAATCCAAAGAGCTTGAGCAAGTGGGTCAGTAGTAGCAAAGCGGCCTGAAGAAGAAGCCGAGTCGTGCACGAAAGCCACCGAGTGATCAAGGCGTCTCATCGAGTCCCAAAGGATCAAGTCACCGTGATCAAGACTTGTATCTAGATTTACCACTTTGTATACTTGATCAATACCTAGTGGATTCCTCCAGGGGAGTTGGAGAAGAGAGGAGTAGAAGAATTACCCCATCTTCGAACCTCTATAAAAATCTTATTGTGTCATTTACATTTCAAAGACTTTAATTCTTGCATCATATTTGTTTAATTCTCAACGACATATTTGCTATCCATTAGATAATCTCTAAGTACTAAATCAAGCTCTAAATCTCTACTTAACCAAACTTAAGGGTGTTAAGTCTTCCACCGAAAACAAACCACGATTTGAGTTAATTTAGACTTAACAAATTGAGTTATTCCATCAACACAGTTGAGTCCTGGAGAGACTAACTCTACTGATTAACTAAATTGGCATGTCACCAAGACACAAATTGCAAGTATCAACTCGATTTTTAAAAAAGGACTAAATCAAAAATTTGGTAAGGTTTATTCAACCCCCTTCTAAACCTTACATTACACCCCTTGGGACCTACAAATAGGTCAATGTGCAATAGGTGCAGATTCCATGTTGATGAAGGATTTGTCTTTTCCTTGAATGAATATTTGATTTGCTTTTCTTTTTGATATGCATCACTAATGCTTTCCTTCTAGTAGACTAAATATGGTTGCCCTTTAACCAGATGACTTCTTACAAGCTTGTTGATAGTCTTAAAATTTAGATGATTCAGCTTTTTGTGCCACAACCAACTTGCTTCAGCTACGTTTTTGGCTAGCAGGCATGTACTTGGAGCTGCAGTAGACCAATTTATAACATACATATTCTTCTTTTATGATTCTTGTTAGCACCACTTCATTGGTTTATGAATACATGATTTGACACATTTCCATATTAAAACCAACATTCTATTTATTATAGAGTTGGTTGATGCTTAGCAAGTTGAAATTCAATCCTTTTAAATAAGAAACATCATTGATTTTCAATCCATTTTTCTTAATTGATTCAATGCCCTTGATCTGTCCTGGAGCTTCATTTCCTCTAAATATAACTTTAACTCCTTTTCTACTTTAAAAATGGACAGATGACTTATGTTCCTAGTTATGTATCTAGAACAACCAGTCCATGTACCAGGCTCCTTGGCACTCAGCTGTCCTGAGAACCTACGTCAAATAAGTTAAGCTTTAAGTACCCATACATTTTTGGGTCTTGAGGAGTTAGCATTATATCGTGATCCAACGACCTATAGCCTAAATGTCTAACTCTAAGAGGTTGCCACCTTTTTGTTTCATAATCATAATGAATATTTGCAAATTTGCTAGCTATTTTAGCAACATAAAGTTGTCCTTTTTGTCTGTATATGTGAGTGTGCATGTGTGCATTTGTATTTTTGTGATAGTGATGGAACTTTGTGCATCATATCTGTGTGCATTATATGTAGGTGCATCATATTTATGTGCATTGTATCTAGGTGAATATGTGTGCTGATGTTCATACTTAGGGAATTTACCTAAATCGGCCTTTATGCTTTTGCCATTGAGGCATGTTTCCCTTAAGAATCTGCTGATATTTTATGGGAGGATTCCAATCAGCATGTGTAGGATAATTTATATTCCCTTCATTTGTTTTCTTTCTGGGAAAGTTTTGAGGTTTTTAGTAGTTTTGCTTTGTCTTCACAGAAAACTTTTTGTTTGGAGTCCGTTGGTTGGCTCTTCTCGAATTTTGTTTCAATAATCTTACCAAAATGAACTCCGCCGCTTTCTTTCCTTTTCCTTTATATATAAGACCAATATGTGTGTGTGTGTTTGGTGATGTGTCGGTGCAACATATGGTGTATTAGATTTATTTCTACCTTCATTACTTGAGGAGCCTTTTTCAAAGATCACTCTAGAATTTGTGCACTAACAAAGTAAATAAAGTCTAGTTCGCTTTATCTCATATTTTCTTTTGTATAGTGTTTTGAGATGATATCTTTGAGTAATGCATTGACAATTTTGAGTTCTTATTTTTTTTTTTATTTTAGTTGAGGTCTTCAACATATGCAATATTTGTGATCTCTAGTCCATTTTTCTTGATGGATCATGTGCCTTTGATTTCCTCTAGCTTCATTTCCTCCAAATTTGACTTTAGCACCTTTGATTTCCTTGAATTTTGACATTCTTCTTGTTCCCGAGTATGTCCGGGAATGCACCACTATCCATGTACCAGGTTCCTTGGCACTCAGTTGTTCCGTGAATCTACAATCAAGTAAATTAGTTTTTAGGTACCCATACTTGCCTGGGTCCTGAGAGGGTTAGTGCCATATGGTGTTCCAACCAACCTATAGCCAGATGATCTGACTCGAAGAGGTTGCCACCTATTAGTTCCATAATCATAATGCACGTTAGCAAATTGCTTGGGAGCTTTAGGATCATACATTTGTCTCTTTTGTCTGTATGCCTGTGTGTGTGTATTTGAGCATTTGCTTTCTTGGGGTAATAGTGGAACTTCTGTGCATATTGGATTTTGTGCCTGGGTGTATATGTGTGCTGATTATAGCTCTTTTACCTTGGGAATGGCATGTGATGAGGTTGATGTCTTTACAACTTTGGCTTGTATCCCATAGGTCTTGGCTGATATCTCATTTGGTTATTCCAATCAGCTTAGTAGTTTCTACCATTCCTATAATGAGATTTCTTTGTTGAAATCTATGTGGTTTTTTGTAGCTCTATTTTGATTTTCAAGAGTATTTCCTGTTTGGAGTTTGCTGATGGACTTTTCTGAATTTAGTTTCAGCTGGCTTCTTGCCTTTTCCCTTGTATCCAAGGCCAACATGGTTGTGATTTTGTTTTGAGTGGGTGTTGGTGCAACATATGGTGCTTTGAATTTTTGGACTCCCTCATTGCTTGAGGATCCTTTCTCCATAACCACTCTTGGGACTTGGGCATGCACAAAGGAATTAAATCCAATGCATGTCTTGTCATTACTTTCTTTTTGAATCATTGTAAGCTCATCCAATGATTTGGATGCCTTAGTGAATGATGCAATCACATTCTTAAGATCTTTTTCCCTCTTTTCTGTAGCAGCTAAGTCTGCTTGGATCATTGCAATTTCAGCCTTCAACTTTGTATTCTTATCAGCTATGTGACTTAGAGTACTTAGCTCTTTAGTCAGCTGTGAGTTTTCGCATTTAAGGTAGTTGTTTTCCTCATTTAGCAGTGTGGGAGAGGTTTTTATGTGCTCAAAATATTTCATCATTTTGCTAATAGAATCATAAAGATCTGTTGGTGATGAAGTGTTTGCGTCAGTATCACTATCACTTGAATCAAAATGAGATGAGTTAGAGTGTACCTCATCTTCTTGATCTTTGGAGTCTTGTTCTTTGGCCATGAGGCATATCAAAGCCTCTTCTTCTGTATCACTGGAGTAGTCAGCTTCATTACTATCTAAGTCTATTTGTTCCTTGCACTTGGTTGTTTCAGCAGTCTCAACAGCCAACATGGCTTTCTTCTTTTCTTGTCTTTGTTCCCTGAAGACCTTTCTTTCCTCCTCATTCATGTACTTGTTAACTGGTGGATAAGGACAGTCAACAACAAAGTATCCTGGTTGCTTTCAATTCCAACACAGGTTCTTAGCTCTCTACAAGTCAGCTCTTTCAGCTCTCTGATTATCAGCTCTTTGATACTCAGTTCTTTGATGATCAGCTCTCTTGGGTGGTCTGTCCTCCCTTGCTTTGGAGGGTGCTGAGTGTCTTCTTGAAGATTCACCCTTGTTTCTTTTGTAGTTCTTATTGAAGAACTTATTGAATCTCTTCACCATCAGGTAAGTCTCTTCTTGGTCTATGGTCTCCTTGGATTCATCTCTCTTTGTTTCACCAGCCATGTGTACAGTTGTCTTGGGTACAACTGTCTCCTCTTGTTCTTTTCTTCTCAGCTCAAATTCGTAGGTCTTAAGATCAGAGAACAACACATGGTTTGATGTCTTGGTGAGATCCATGGAATGTCTTAGGGCCATGACCTTTATCCCACTCAGTTGGGAGAGACTTTAAGATCTTCATACACATCTCCTTCAGTGTGTATTCCTTCCCTAGAGCTGAAAGCTCATTGGTGACCTTTTTGAATCTGGTATTCAGCTGGTCCAGACTCTCACTTGAAATCATTTTAAAGTTTTTGAACTTTTGAACAGCAACAATTAATTTATTTTCTATGATTTGATCAAACCCTTCATAAATCAAAGTGAATTTTTCCCAAATCTCTTTGGCTGTTTTACAAGATTTAACTTTATTAAACATAGCCTTATCAAGAGTTTTATATAATATATCCATGGCAATATTGTCAAGGTTGTATCTCTTTTGATCATCGTTTGTCCATTCACAACGTGATTTTTCCACCATGGCGGTGCAGGCTCTGGGTGCGCATCCTCTCCTTCACGGAGCCCTTCTTCTTACATCGTGTTGACCTTTAAGATTTGTAGTGGCCTATCCTAACCACTAGCACTTTCATCATGCGAGCTGATAGATGATCCTGCATACGAATTTTCCAATCATCAAATTCTTCAACAGTGAACATTGGAATTGGAGTTAGATTTGCTTCCATGATAATAACTTTGCTTTTGAAATAAAAGCTTTAAAAACTCAAGTATTGATTCTTTGAAAAAGAATGAGATCTAATTCATTAACCACTTCAGAAGGCTCAATGAACCAACCACTCTGATACCACTTGTAGGTCCCAAGGGGTGATGTGTAAGGTTTAGAAGGGGGGGTTGAATAAACCTTACAAACTTTTCATTTTAGTCATTTTAAAATATATTCAGAGTTAACTCAAATCAGCTAAGTCTTTGAGGGATAGGTAGGTTGGCTTACACAATAAAGTTACTCACTCAACATACTCGACTAAGCTGTTGATAGTATAACTTAGTTGTTTTCAGCTAACAATTAGAAATTCAGTTGATTTGGTTTTGTCAGCGGAAGACTTTTCACCCCTATGAATTTAAGCATGTTTTCCAACACTTGTTTTAGCAATGGTTATTATCAGCAGACTTTAGCAAGTTTAAATATATCAGCAGTTATATAATAAAGCAAGTAATGGAGTGTGCTGAAAAGTAAATAGACACAAGCAGTTTATAGTGGTTCGAGGATGGGGTAATTCCTCTAGTCCACTCTTCTCCAACTACTGGAGGAATCCACTAAGTAACTTAAGCTTGGTTACAAAGCAGTTATCAGTCCGAGTCGGCTTTGATCACACAGTCTGCTGCTCCTGGGACTCAGCTTCTTCACAAGACAGTTGTCCTATTACTTCAGCCTCCTTCAAACCCTTGGACTTGATCACTAAGCCCTCCAATAGGTTCAAAGCACCAGTTCGATCTGGAACCTTGCTACTTATCCTTCAACCTTGGAGAGTAGACCCATTTGTTCTTGAAAACAATTTTCCTCTTCAACTTATGAAGTAATATTTCCTTTAGTGAGTGTGTTGGATTGAATTTCTTTGAAGTTAGGCGTGAGGATTTCTTTGAAAAGCTTGAGAGAAATTTGCAGATTATTGCTTGATTGCTTGTATGCTTGTAATGAACTCGGTTTTTTTCTCTCACTTGTTTTCTCACCCTTTTATAGTGCACATTTGAAATTATGTCCATTAAAGAGATAGACATAAATTTCAAATCACGCTCGTAGGTTGTTGGCTTGTCTTGTCTTGCAGCATTGATGTGGATCGTACCTTGAATTAAATGCTCTGTAGCCTTTCCTTAATCTCTACGGGTTTTTAGGTACATCTTATTGGTTTCTTGCTTTTTGCACTCTTTCAGCAAAACAACTTTATTACTGGCAGCCTGACACATGCCTATTTCTAGCAAAACCTTGACTTGTCTTGACAACGGATCTCTTTCTTTTTTTTTCCAAGTCTTGTCATTTGCATACCCTTTGACATTCGATTCCAATTATTTTGGAATGACTTAGTCATCAATCACCGACCGAGGCAGCTTTTCTCGTCACTTGACTTGAGTCTTCACTTCACTTCACAGCTGACACACATCTGGGTCTTCTCTTCGATCTTCAGTCGAGTCTTTTAATCTTCAACTTAGCTGATTCCAACTCAGCTTATACAACCCTATCTATTACAAGTTGAATTACATAGAAAATGGGCTACCAACTTCCTAATCTAAGTTTTACATGGTATCATCAAAATCTAAACATATATTTTCCCAACATAAATATTTATATTTCTTAATTTTGGGTTTAGATTAGATAAATAAATAAACTTGTAATTTTCGACATCTTCAATAAAATTGGAATATGATATTTACTATAGCCTAAGTGTTTCGTATTCAATCCCTGAAGAATACGACCTTACTCGTTGTTATATGATAGCTACGCTGTACATTTGTAGTTTAGTGAAAAGATTTTCACGATCAACTACTCTATTTTGTTGTGTAAATATTTGGTCAAAATCGGGTCAACACCCGATTTCCTCAAACCAAAATTCCAACACGACAACTACTCGGAACGTAGATTAACAAAATTTTTAATTCTACTGCTTCGTGTTTCAAAATATGAGATAGGTTTGAAACGTATTTTCTCAACATCGAAACGTGAAATACGTCATGTATTTGAGACATTGATGCTGGTAGGTCAAGTCTATAAGCAACATCACCAATTCTTTTTGTGATATAGAACGGGCCAATGTATCTAGGACTGAGCTTTCCTTTCTTTCCAAATCGCATTTACTCCTTTCATTGGTGCTACCTTAAGAAATACTCGATCTCCTACAGAAAATTCTAGCATTATTCTTCTTTGATCTATGTAACTTTTATGTCGGCTCTGAACAGTTTCCATCCTCTGTCGAATTTGTGCTACAACTTGCGTCATTTCTCGAATCATTTCTGGACCTAAAAGCTTCCTTTCACCGACTTCGTCCCAATGGACTAGCGATCTACACTTTCTACCATATAGTGCTTCGTAGGGAGCCATCTTGATTGTAGCATGATAGCTGTTGTTATATGAGAATTCTATCAAATGTAGATATTTACTCCACTGTGCTTGAAAATCCAGCACACACGCTTTAAGCATATCTTCTAAAGTTTGTATGGTTCGTTCTGATTGTCCGTCGGTCTGAGGGTGATAAGCAGTACTGAATGAAAATCGTGTACCTAGTGCCTTCTGTAGACTCCTCCAAAAAGTAGATATGAACCTAGAATCTCTATCTGAAACAATAGATAGTGGCACACCGTGAATTCTAACCACTTCTTGTATATAAAGTTTTGCATATCGATCCATGGAAGAGGTTGAGCAAATAGAAATAAAATGAGAGGATTTGGTTAATCGATCTATGATCACCCAGATAACATCGTGTCTCTTGACAGTTTTGGGCAAACTTGTCACAAAATTCATGGTAATTCTTTCTCATTTCCATTCTGGTATAGGCAAGATTGTAACGTTCCAGCTGGCCTTTTGTGTTCTGCCTTTATTTGGTGACAGGTTAAACATTGTTCCACGTATTGTGCAATATCCCTTTTCATAGTTGGCCACCAGTAATACATCTTCAGATCTCTGTACATTTTGGTAGCTCCTGGATGTAAAGAATATGGCATTGAATGCGTTTCTGCTAGAACATTCTCTATGAGATTTTCCCTATTAGGCACGTATAATCGTTATTTAAATCACAGTACTCCATTCTCAGATATTTTAAAATCAGAAGACACTTTCTAGGTAATATCTTCCTTCACTTTAACATAGTAATCATCACCTTCTTGTTCCTATTGAATTCGATCAAGTAGCATTGGTTGAAGTATTAACGTTGCCAACTTAGCTTCAACGGACCCTAATGATACAATCTCTACATTTATTTTCTGAAGATCCATTAACTCTGGTTTCCGAATGCAAATCGCAATTGGATTGCTATGTGTTGATTTCTGGCTCAACGCATCTGCTACAACATTGGCTTCACCATGATGTTAGTCGATCACACAATCTCACCGTACCATCATTCTTCCGCACGAACATGACTGACGCACCCCATGGCGAAAAACTAGGTCTAATGAAGCCTTTATCTTGCAATTCTTGCAATTGTGTCTTCAATTCCTTCAATTCCAGTGGAGTCATGCGGTACGGAGTTTTAGAAATTGGAGATACTCCTGGGAGTAGGTCAATAACAAACTCAATCTTGCGGTCGGGTGGTAATCCGGGAAGATCATCCGGAAATACATCAAAATACTCTCTCATTATTAGAACTTCATCAAGGTTTGGTTGGTGTTGTTCGTCGATACCCATGACACTTACGCAGTATACTTCACAGCCAGTGTCCAGTAAACATTGTGCCTTTAGTGCTAATATTATTGGAAATTTTATGTGGGTCGTGATTCCAACGAAGGTAAGTGGATCATCTCTTAGGGGTTGAAATGTCATTGTCTTTATCTAACAATCAGTTGTAGCACTATAGTTTGATAACCAATCTATACCCAAAATGAAATCATAATCGTTCATGGCTAACACAATTAGATCCGCATAAAGTTCTCTATTTTCAATTGGAATAGCACAAGTTCTCAAAATTTGATTAGTTGAATTCCCCGAGGGAATTGTTACATTGTAACCCACTTCAGCTACATCTGGTGTTCTACCCTGTCTCCTCAAAGACTCAATGGATACAAATGAATGCGTAGCTTCCAAATCAAATAACACAAATTTTGTTTTTTGCGGTGTCAATGATAAGAAGTTTACCTGTAACCACTGATGGGTTCACCTTTGCGTCTGCTCTTGAGTAAATGCTTTGGTTAGTACATGTTTTTGTCGTATATGATCTGGACTATTTAGGCACACATTAGGAAAATATCCTGACATCCCACACGTAACACATCTCCCGGTATTTACCAAAACACTTCTAGTATGTTGAGTCTAGCACATAGGGAAAAAAGTATTGTTATGGCTGCCTTACTCTAATCAGCTCTTTGGCGCTTAACTTGTTCCCATTGCTGTGGGTTTCTATTGCTGAACTTAGAAAAGTCTCATCTTCTGGGACCCTATTGTACTAAAACATATCCTCTAGAGTTCGCAACCAATCTTCTGCAACTGCTGGATCTACTGCATCTTCAAAGGTTGGTGGATTTAGCTTGCGGAATCTTTCCCCTACTATCTCGACTTGATACGCCCTTTGGTGTGGATGATTCATTTTTTTACTCTTTGTTCTCTAGTTATATCACACTGATGGATGGGTTGTTGAATTTGTTCAGATTGTCACTGGATGAGCTATGTAAGTCGATTTATGATATTATCTCGATCACCAGTTCGTATAGACGTCTCCCCTCCTTAATTTCTATCCCCATCACTACTCTCACTTATAGCTCTCACCATAACTGAATCACTATCTTAGGAGAAACCAAATAAAACATGGTCAATATAATTTCATGAAACATAAAGTGCATCAGAGAATAAAGTAAAACTTACTGGCGTGGCTGTGCTCCACAAGTCTTGAGTTCATGTACATGGGCATTCTACAGAACCTGTAACCGGGCTCTGATACCACTCTGTGACACCCACCCGTATTACTACTACTGGAAAATATATAAATTGTAAAACTTGACCACAAACTCTATTTGAAACTTGTAATAATTTTCTTGTATCCTTATGACATTTTAAGAACAAACAAATAAAGTCATTTTAATTATAAGATAAGGACAAGTTGTGTCCACAAACAAAAGATATAATCAACCCTGTTATTAAACACAACAGACATCCACGTGATCAAACACATAACCCACATCACCCAACTATTTACATCAGAGTTTTCAAAACAGGGTACAACCCTAAACCAAAATATAATACAAGACCAAAAAGGGAAAGATGACCCATCAACACAGCCCAACAGGTCGTCATCCATGTACACTGTCCTCAGTAACCTGGTGAAAGATGACCCATCAACACAGCCCAACAGTCGTCATCCATGTACACCGTCCTCGCAACCTGTAGGAGCACCAAAGACCGCCCAAGAAGCCCATGAAATCCAGCATCACAAGATTTACCTACAATGCATGAACTATGTGAGCTAATGCTTAGTAAGTGAAAACCATGCATTGAAATATAAATGCAAATGCATTTCTAAGATATTTTACCAGAAGTGCACAAAATGCATTGAAATATATTATTTATAATCATTTCTTTACATAGGGCCCTTGACCCACTTGCTATGCACCGGAAAGAGCTCAACACAATATCAATAATCACATGGCCATAATCATATTGACACCGCCTAAGGCCATCTCCCGGGACCACCTGAGGTCCACCCCCTGTCTTCCCCAATGATCCCCCAAGAGTCTTCCCCCTGACGTGTCAATAAGGATACAGTCAAGTGGTCCGCCCCCTCGTGACCATCAGAGGCACACCCCCTGTCAACTCTATGATCCTCCGAGGAGTAACACCCACTGCACCCTAAAATATATCATAAAAGCACGCCTCACATGCCTCGGTGCACTAGCAGTGGCCAGCCAAAATCTTTTCTTTTCAATGAAAGTTATTGTGTCGTGCATGCCTCATCTCAACAATGTTCATATATTTGCATGCACGTGCAAATGGCAATGAATTGCATGCTAAATGCACCAATAACCATCACAATCCAATATCCACCAAGCAACATACGAACATCAAGGTTTCCATAGTGCATCCATCAAGATACAAGAATCGCATTAGTATCAATAAGACAAGAAATACTATGTTCATGCATTGTAGTTGCAGATGGATTTTCACTTACCTGACATTTGTTTGTGCCTTACTGATTTGATAAAGGTTGCCTTATTGATTTGATAAAGATTACACTCCCGCCTTACCTAATGATTCAATGTATTAAATTGTAATAATCAGACAGCTAAGCCTAAACTCATAAAATAACCTCAAATTCGAAACATGACTATGTAATAATCAAGCTTTTAAAAGTACCAATTGAGACTATTTGCTAGGTATCTAAATTCCTCATTTCTAAATTCTACCACCACAGAATTGGTGTATTTGAACTTGTGCAAGCCTCTGAATATTAAATTTCATTTTAGCACCATTATATTTTAAAGGAGAATTTAAAGTTTAATAGAAAAGCCTGATCATCACCTAATTCACCTTACTAGTTTTTAGTTTCAATCATTTATATTAGCATATACGTATATATATATATATATATATATTTTAATTCTTATATTATATATCTTTAAAGGCTTTCAATAAAATAAACATTTATATAATCAGATCACAAGATTAGGACCCTTTAACTGAAATTCAAACATATTAAACACATAAATATAATTATATAATATATATACACACAAACATGCATAGACCCATAAAAGGATAGTAATTTCTATCGAACATTACTTTATATTTTCTTTTTCTTTTCTCATGTTCGATTGTTCCCACTTAAAAATTTAGATAAGAATAGTTCTAAGAAATAGGAAAATGATGGCTTACCAGATTTGTTTCATCTTCCAGTGAAACATTTTAGAAGCAAACCTCCCATCTATCTCTTTCTTTGTATTTTTATCTTCCTTTCGTATTTCTTGCCTCTTTTCTTTTCTGCAGTTGTCTCCCCCTCTCTCTCTAATTTATTTTCTTTCCAACCATGTAAGTTTAAGAGGGTTAATCTATTTATACTTCCAAAGCATTGTGATAATTTGTTTTCTTTGATTTGCTCTGAGCCTTCACAAATCAATGTTAGCTTGTCCCATTTCTTTAGCCGTTTTGCATGATTTGACTTTATTGAACATGGCTTTGTCCAAGGTTTTGTAAAAGGATGTCCTTGGCTACATTGTCCAGGTTGTATCTTTTTCTCGTCATCATTTGTCCATTCGAGTTCTTGGTTTTTCAACCATGGGTGTCCGGGAGCAACATCCTCTTCACCTTCAACGCAGCTCTTCTTACGATGTGTTCACCTTTAAGATTTGCGGTGGCCCATCCTCTATCACTATCCACATCTCATCATGTAATCTTTGATAGATGAGCCTCGCATACGAATTTTCCAATCATCAAATTCTTCAATTGTGAACATAGGGATGCGTGTCAAATTTGCTTCCATGATAATAAATTTTAATGATAAAAAGAGTTTTGAAAGTTTAAGTACTAAAGCGGACTTTGAAAAATTTGGAGATCTAGTTCAAGAACTCGGAAGGCTCAATGAACCAACCGCTCCGATACCACTTGTAGGTCCCAAGGGGTGTAAGTGTAAGGTTTAGAAGGGGGTTGAATAAACCTTACCAAATTTTTGATTTAGTCCTTTCTCAAAAAATCGAGTTGATACTACATACAACCGTGTCCTTGGTGGACAACCAATTTAGTTAATCAAGAGTTAGTCTCTCAAATGCACTCAACCGAGTTTGATGGAATAACTCAAATTGTTAAGTCTAAATTAACTCAACGTGGTTTGTTTTCATTGGAAGACTTAACACCCTTAAGTTTGGTTAAGTAGAGATTTAGAGCTTGATTTAGTACTTAGAGATTATCTAATGGATAGCAAATATGTCGGCAGAATTAAACAAATATGATGCAAGAATTAAAGTCTTTGAAATGTAAATGACACAATAAGATTTTTATAGAGGTTCGAAGATGGGGTAACTCTTCTACTCCTCTCTTCTCCAAATCCTGGAGGAATCCACTAGGTATTGATCAAGATATACAAAGTGGTAACAGTCCAGGATACAAGTCTTGATCACACAAATGACTTGATCCTTTGGGACTCGGTCTGAGACGCCTTGATCACTCACCAAGGCTTCTCGTACGACTCGAACCTTTCTTCACAGGCAGTTGCCTTGCTACTACATGACCCACTTGCTCAAGCTCTTTGGATTTGATCACGAAGCCCTCCAAAAGCTCTAGACTTGGTTCGACCTTGAACCTTCCTACAATCCTTCGTGGAATGTAGACCCCTTGATTCTTCAAGAATTTCCTCTTCAACTGATTGAAGTTATCTTTCCTTCACAGTGAGTGTTGGATTGATGTTCTTCGTAGTGTAGGCTTGAGGATTGAGCGTTTAATAACTTGAGAATATTTCAGGTTATTTCTAATAATTGCTTGAATGTTTGTGGTTCTCACCTCCTCTCGGACTCCTTCCTCGCCTTTTTATAGTGATCTTTCAAAAATCAGCCCGTTGAAGAGATAGGCTTATTTTTTAAAGTCACTTGTGGTCGTTGGCTTGTCTTGTTGCAGTCCTTGGAATTGCCATTTCCTCGTATGAATTGTTCTTCGCCTTTTCGTAGTTCGACACGGTGTAGTGCTTCCCATTGGTTTATTCCTTTTGCACGCTTTCGGGGACTGAGCACTTCGAGAAAGGTAGCATGGAGATATTACTTGTTTAGGTAATTCTCTTGATTTACGTAAACGGATCTTTTCAATTATCTCGACTTGATCGCATTTCCTTGCTTTCCCCAGGTGACTTAGAGTCGACCTTCCAATCATGGATGACTCTTCCGTCACTTCAACTTGAGACTTGGCTTTTCTTGAGTTGACTTGATCGATACTTCACTCACCGCATCTCACCGCTCCTTCAATAGAGTTCCCGTCTTCTCTTTTTGCCATACTCACTGTCTTGCAAATGAGTCTTCCTTCTAGTCTCCGATTGTCTTCTTGCATGTTTGGGCATAGGCGACTTAACTCAACTTGACCAACCCTATTTATTACAATGCAGTTTACAATAAAAATTGGGGTGCCAACTTCCTATTCTAAGTTTTACATGGCATTCATCAAAATCTAAACAATAAATTTCCCAACACTATTTGGACCCGTTGTGCCAAATAGCATAAGTGGAAATAAGTACACCTTAGTAGTTGTGGATGACTACTAAAGATACACATGGACCACTTTTATGTGTAAGAAGAAGAAAACTTTGCAAAAGTTACCACAACTAATGAAAGGAGTTCAAATTGAGAAGAGTGAATCAATTTTAAAGATAAGATTAGATAGAGGAATTGAGTTCGCCAATGGGTTTAAAGCTCAGTATTTTATTGAAAATTGTATTTCTCCTGAGTTGTTTCAATTGGTGGAAAATAAAATTAAATTTTATGTTGAAATTCTACCAAGTGAGTAGATGAGATTGACATTTTAAATTTTCTCAAAACCAATTCTGGGTGAATGAGAAATTAATGCTACCAGTTAGCCACTTAAAACTAGAAATTGATATGAAAATTAAAAAATGTGGGGGAGAAGAAAAGCTCCATTCCACATAGGAGGAAAAGCCAAAGATTGCTCTATTTATAAATCTCAAGTTGGACTTATGGTTTTGAACCCTTGAGATACTAAAGTTTTTAAAGGGGTGAGGACCTATATACTTGTGGGTTTGGTTCAAAACGCGCATGCGCCACCGCCGCCAGTCGACTCAGCCCGGCCCGGCCCGGGTCGTAGGCCGTGGGTCTTGGCTTGGGCTTGGACGCCCTTATAGTTTTGGATAGAATTTATTTGAAACCCTTTAAAACTAATTAATTATTTTTTAATTGATTAATTATATTTTCCAACTAGGATAGGTGGTGCACGGGCGCGTACACAGGGACGGTGCGTGGGCGCGCAGCACGGACATGGGCTAATGTGCGCGTGCGTGCACCGAGCAAATAGAGGTCAAAACCTATCGAGCGCAGGTGTACGCGGACGCGCACTTTTGACCTGATGCATCTGTTCGAGCAACCAGGTGCATTTTTTGGCTATAGACATGTCTTTTGGATCCCAAAGACATATCCTTTCCATAAGGCACCTTGAGGCCTATACATATTCAGCCCCTGCAGATGGAAACACACGAAATTATAAGCCTAAAATTGAGACATTTTTGCATCAGCATATTGATATCATTTCCTTCCAAAAGCTTGAAAGTTCAAACACTAATAGTTCGCTGTTGGTTCGATTTTTGCAAGTGCTGCTAAATTGAACTTGTTAAAGTCATTGTATCTTAGGCACGATTGCCGAAATTGTAAGCACTTTGTATATGGGGCAATTTCGTCTTGCGGAGACAATATCCAATATTGGCCTCGACTTAAACCTTTTCCAATTTCTGTGCAAACACTTTAGCCATTTTCTTGTAAGCAGTACCACCTTCAAACAACAATCTCAAGACAAAATCTTTACTGCTGTTTTCAAGACGATGGCATCCATTTTGTTTACTCCAATGGTTGTTTCTCCTGCTCATGTCGAGAAACAAGTGAAGTTATCCGGAGACAATTTCAAAAGATTGCAACAAAAGATGCTCTTTTACCTCACTACGTTTGGTCTGTCCCGTTTCCTGAAGGAGGACCCTCCTACTATTGGCGAATAAGAATCTGATAACCAAAGGAGGATCGATGTGGATGCTTAGCATAACAAATATTTCCTTTACCGAAACTACATTTTGAACGGGCTAGAAGACACCCTCTATAACGTCTATAGTTCGTTCAAAACATCCAAGGAGTTGTGGGACACTTTGGAGAAGAAATATATAACAGAAGATGCCGGCACAAAGAAATTTATTGTCGGTAAATTTTTGGATTAAAAGATGGTTAATACCAAAATGGTGATCAGCCAAGTGCAAGAAATTCATATCATACTTCATGAATTAGTGTCTGAAGGGATGATTCTGAATGAGTCTTTCCAAGTGGCTATGATAATCGAGAAATTGCAGCCATCATGGAAAGATTTTATAAACTACCTCAAGCACAAGCGGAAGAAAATAGGGCTTGAGGATTTGATAGTTCGACTTCGGATTGAGGAAGACAACCGTGATTCCAATTGGTACTCGACAATTGTGGGGGTGTGACCACATTTTATGGAACACCATGGGAGCTTCTGCTGCATTTTTAAATATGACAGAAGGTGTTGCCAAAAGTGTTGGTAACACCTAAACCACAATTGCATGAAGTATTGCCCAAAGTGCTGTTACACTAGACGCAGACAGAGTAACAAGTTAAATCCGAAGTGTTACTAAATATGTGATAACACCAAAAGTTACATACCCTATAAAATGTTTTAATGGAGTTGTTGGAACTAAGATCTGAAATCTGTTAGAACGAGGTTCTAACTAGATTATTGGGACAATGTTCTAACAAAATTAAAGGGAAGTGGCCGAGAGCCATAAAAATTCTGGATAACCTTATGTTGAACATGGATACCAAAAATTGGAAGGGGTAGCTTTATATTTTAGCAAACCACATAAAGGACAATACCTTGAAGTGTCGGGGTATTTTGTCTAAAGTAGAAGCACCCAAGAAAATAAATTCAGCATTCATGATATAAATGGTGGTACGATCATTAAATCAAGAAATGTTGTATTTATAAAATATGTCTTTTTCTTGCAAAGGAAAGAGGTAAGTCTAGACATATTTGTCAAAGACATAATACCGTTCAACAGTTGATTTCGAATGGGGTTATTTCGGTTGACTACGTGAAGTCAAAGAAAAACCTGGCGGATCCGCTCACTAAAGGAATAAATCGAGATCAATTGTATAAATTGTTAAGGGGAATGGGTTTGAAATCCACAAAATAAAGAATGTTCATAGCGGTAACCCAACCTTGTGAATTGGAGATCCCATGACCTTAGTTCAATGAGACAATTAAGTTATGAATGTTCAGTCGAACACTTAAAAAATGTGTTAGCTCATTCACGGAACTTCCAAGTGAAATAGAAATCTGCTGAATGTGGTGAGGTTAAGTTTAACACTTTTAATGATTTCTATACCGAAAGGTGGAGCATGGAAGGATACTCTTGTAACGCCCCATTAATTTTAATTTAGCATAATGAGTTTATGCCAAATATATTAACCAATTGAATATACTTATATGATAATTATTGGGTTCATTAGAATTTTATTTAATTTAGTATGATTATGGCAATATGAAGATAATAATTAATTAATAAATTGACTAGTATTGATAATGTGTAATTTCTTATTTATAATAATAATAGTATTGGGTGCAGGGTATTAGATTGTGATTATATAATAACTAGAACATTTGAATATGAAGGAACGTTTAGGGTCTTATAAGTAAATACCTTAAAATATATTATAACCCTACTAGTATATATACATACTTAATTACCTAGCCTATCGTGAGATTCACAAAAGAAAGAAACGATTTTTCACAAAAACACAGAAAATGGGAGCACCGGCAGCTGAGCAATTTTCCTTGTTCTCTCTGCCGGTAAGTGATACTCAAATCTTCTTCTAATTATTTGTGACTAGGCTATCTAGGGAATTGTGATAAAACATAGAAACCACAAAATTTAAGACCCTTCTAATTAGATTTCAATTGACGTGTTGGTGTGCATCATGTGAAATAGCTTTTGTAGTGCCCTACATAATAAATAATTTCTTTCATCAGTTTACAATGTTGCCTATATGTGTATGATTTGTTAATATTTTTGTAGTGTGTAACCAATGAATGCGACTGAGAAAATAAGATTGGTGAATTATAATTAATTCTTAGAGAGACCAGTGAGTTTAATATTAAAGAAATACAAATTAAAATATAGGGATTATCTTTTCCATGAATATAATATATATATGTAAGCACGAATTGACGAATTACGTTAGAGCTATATGAAAGAGTATGTAATTAATTAGTGTTTATTTAAATATTCAGTCTTATTGCTAGTTATTAGTTGAGGCAACAGGATTGACACAAAATATTAGTGAATTAGAGGGATCTATTTGTGTACTTTAAATTAGTGAAAACCCCTTTTATAATATCACACATATATTTTAATCTTACTGTTAGATTTATTAATAATTGATTTCTAATCTAGATTCATTCGTCTATCAGTAAATTAAAGATTCAGATATCAAATATTTGGAGTTGAGGTAAGTGAATCTATCACATGTAATATGAGTAGTTTGTTTTATGTCTTATGCTTGTGATATACGTTTGTGCCAATTATTGTGATGAGTTATGTGTTTCTTAGGGAGTTGAGCAAACCTTGTACATTGCATTTCAGATTGCACGAATAATAGCACATACAGATTTTAAAGAATTATATTTTAGAGGCTGGTACCAGGGCTCCTAGATAGCCCACACTTTAGTTTGGGGCTTGTAGTCCGCCCCTAGGGCTATTAGTCTGCCCTTTTAGTTATTAGTTTGCTTCAGTGGGATTCGGTGGCTAGCTAACCCGAGTTTCATTGAAGTTGCGCGCATTGGTACCATGCCTGGGCCCTTATCGATAAAATATTTATGAAAGCATGTGCATTTAATAGAAAATAGATTGATTTTGTGCATGTTCATTTAAGCCATTTTAATTATTTTGTGAGATGGTGTTACTTACTAAGTTGTTGCTTATAGTTTTATATTCTCATATTGCAGATAAAGGCAAGGGGTTATTGTAGACACGGAGGATAGCAGGGCTGTGCAGGGCGATAGTGGCGACAAAATCTCAGAAAATTAGTTTCCGCCAGTATTTTAGTTATATCAAATTTAGACTTAATTATTTCAGTTGCAGATTGCGTAGACTTTACTTTGGATAAAAAAAAGATTCTTGATGAATTCTTCTTAGTATTTCTTTATTTTAGGTCATCGGATTTCTTGCATTAAATCATTTTAATTTGACAAAAAAAATTATACTATCTTTTCTCTATTAACTCAATGGCTTTTTAGATGATTTAAATATTATACAATTTAAACAGTTCTTAAATATTAAACTAAATACACATAGGGGGTATCATAGTAATGGTATCAGAACGTTTTTCTGACATTCCGTTACACTATTGCCAAGCATTGACTCTGCCATCTTCCAAGTAAGAATATGTTTTATTTATTGTTTCTCTTGTAAAATTTGACATAACAATTGCGAGAAGTATAGTGATTATTGTCTCATAAATATTAAGCATATTGTATACACTTATACGAATAATGTTATGTTTAAAGGTTATAAAAGAAAATGGCGAGAGGATGTGTTCCAACTACTCATGACCAGGAAGATAACCTCAGTCTCAATCAAATCAGGGAACAAGTTCTTAGGAACCAGGGTCAGCAACAAAACGAGAATCAACCTGCACTAGAACATAATTTGCTAGATACTGTTGCTCAACTTCAGCGTCAGCTTGCAGAACAACAACGAACTATCGACACTCTGCGAGCTAATCAATAGGCTCCTCCTGCTCCACCTATTGCTCCTAATGCTCCACCATATCCACCGGCAGCCCCTGCATTAGTAGTTCGACAAGAACCTTATTTGCTTCAATGGCAGAAACTAAAACTAGAGAATTTCTCTAGGACAAAAGAACCATGGGACGCTCAAGAATGGCTCAAGACTCTTGAGAGCATACTAGAATTGTTGGATTAGCCTGAAAATGAAAAGGTAAAGTGTGCGTCCTTCTGTTTAGTTGGAGACGCTAGAATGTGGTGGGAAAGAATTAAGATGAAAAGGAATATTAACGATATGACATGGGTTGACTTTGAGACCGAGTTCCTTGAGGAGTTCTTTCACTTGAAGGTTACTAATAGACATTATGACAAATTCACTGAGTTCTGCCAGGGAGAGTTACCTGTTGAGGAGGCTGTAAGAAATTTTAACAGGCTAGCTCGTTTATGCCCAGAGTGAGTTAGAGAAGAAACGAAAAGGGTTAGATTGATGCTCAAGATGTTTCGGCCTACGATAGCTCTCAATGTAACAAGTGGAGTTAATCGACCACAAACTACTGATGAGTGTCTCAGCAGTGCCTTGATTGTTGAACATTACTTGAATAACATGAAGGTTCTCAACTCACAACAGAGGCAACCATCAAAGGAGAATCATAATCGTAATAGTTATGGGGCCCAAAAATCTCAAAGTGGTAATCAGAACTTGAACGGAAACAACAACAAAAGGAAGTATTGGGACCAGAAATCTGTAGGAAACAAACCAGTAGGATGCGGACCACCATACAAACAAGTCAAGTATCCACAATGTTCTAAATGTGGAACGCTTCATCTAGGTGAGTGTCATCAGGGCATAAATGGGTGTTATGTGTGTGGTCCGGAGGGACATATAGCCATGTTTTTCCCTTCAAAGTCCATTCAATTACAAAGAACAACGTAGCGATGCGAACAATTCCCTGCTGACTCACCGTGATGCGAGGCATCAATTGAGGGACCTCATATTAATCGGGGAGACTTGAAGCCCCCCACCTTCTAGATTTGAGGCCCAATCAACCACTACCAATGCTCGTGTTTTCTCCTTACCAAGGAAGAAGCTGCTGAGGCCTCCACCGTTGTCACAGGTCAAATACTCATCTTCAATCATATTGCTAATGTATTATTTGATACTGGAGCAACGCATTCTTTTATATCTGATTCTTTCTCAAAGAAGTTAGATATACCACGTGATAACTTAGATTATAAATTCTTGACAACACTACCTTCTGGGGAGGTGATCATATCTACACACTTTTTATATGCGGTACCAATGAGTATTGCAGAAAGAGAACTCTAAGGTAACTTGATAGTGCTAGATATGCATGACTATGATGTGATTTTAGGAATGGATTTCTTGAGTAAGTACCATGCATCCATTAAATGTCAAAAACAAAAAGTAGTGTTTGAACCTGAGTATAATTCTCGATTCGAGTTCATTGGTGAACCCAAGAAAAAGACCAGAAAATTTTTATCAGCTATAAAGGCGCAAAAGATGTTGAGTAAAGGATGCACCGACTTCTTAGCAAATCTGGTGAACATAAATAAAGAAGAAAAATAAAAGATTGAAGGAGTAGCAGTAGTTTGCAATTATCCATAAGTGTTTCCCGATGAGTTACCCATATTATCACCAAGTAGAGAGATTGAATTCAAGATTCAGCTTATTCCTGGTACTGGTCCCATATCAAAAGCACCTTATCATATGGCTCCAACAGAACTAAAGGAACTGCAAGTACAATTGCAAGAACTCCTTGACAAAGGATTCATTTGCCCAAGTCACTCACATGGGGAGACCCAATATTATTTGTAAAGAAGAAAGATGGATCTATGAGAATGTGTATAGATTATCGAGAGTTGAATAAGGTAACTATCAGAAATAGATATCTTTTACCAAGAATTGATGACTTGTTTGATCGATTAAAGGGCAACAAATCTTCTCCAAGATTGACTTGCGGTCAGGTTATCATCAGTTAAAAATTAGAGATAGTGATGTGTCTAAAGCTGCCTTTCGGACAAGGTATGGGTATTACGAGTTTGTTGTAATGCCATTTGGACACAACGTGAGAACAACAAATGTTAGAATTGTTATTGCATAAACACTGTTGTCTCGATTTACAGAAACGGCTGAGTAGTTCAAGACATCGCATCACTAAGCATCTAGTAAATCCGATAGTATTTTACTAATGAAGCTTCAAAGCCACAAACTACCTATCCAGTGCAAAATGATTCACGAGACTTTCAAGTGAATTTGCATACATGCATGCATTAATTCCATTCATGTGGGGGACTGTTGGAATTTTGGTTTGAGGAAATTGGGTGTTGACCCGATTTTGATCAAATATTTAAGTGGTTTTCATTGATGGGCAATGAAATTAAATTATATGTTAAAATTCTACTAAGTGAGTAGATGAGATTGTCATTTTGAATTTCTCAAAACCAATTCTGGATGAATGAGAAATTAAAGCTACAAGTTAGCCACTTAAAACTAGAAATTGATATGGAAATTGGAAAATGTGGGGGAGGAGAAAAGCTCCATCCCACATGAGAAAAAGCAAAATAATGGTCTATTTATAAATCTCAAGTTGGACTTATGGGTTTGGGTCATTGGGGCACCAAAGTTTTTAAATGGGTGAGGACCTACATGCTTGTGGGTTAGGTTCAAAACACATGCGCGCCTGCGCCACCGCCGCCCGCCCCGCGCGGCCGGTCTCGGCCTCGGTCCAGTGCGGGTCCGAGTCTAGGTCCGGATCATAGGTCGTGGGCCATGGGCTTGGGCTTCAAGGCCCTTATAATTTTGGACAAAATTTATTTGAAACCCTTTAAAATTAATTAATAATTTTTTAAATTTAATTAATTATATTTTCCAACTTGGATAGGCGGTGCGCGGCGGCCAAGACATGGAGAGACGGTGCACAAAAAGCGCACCATTACTGCGCTGCGCGCAACACTGGGACGAGGCCAATGTGCGCGTGCAGTGCATCCAGTGTGTTAAAGACCGAGCGACAGAGCCAAAACCTGTTTCGCGAGGTAATGCCAGCGGTAAGGCGGACGCGCACTTTCAGACTGATGCACCTATTCGTGCAACCATATGTCATTTTTGGCTATAGACATTTTTTTTCGATCCAAAAGACATATCATTTCCATAAGGCACATTGAGGCCTATAAATATTTAACCCCTGCAGATGGAACCACACGAAATTATAAGCTTAAAATCGAGACATTTTTGCATCAACATATTGATATCATTTTCTTCTAAAAGCTTGAAAGTTCAAACACTAATAATTTGTTGTTGATTCGATTTTTGCAAGTGCTGCTAAATCAAACTTGTTCAAGTCGTTGTATCTTAAGGACAATTGCTGGAACCATAAGCACTTTTTATACGGGGCAATTTCGTCTTGCGAAGACAATATCCAATACTAGCCTCGGCTTAAACCTTGTCCAGTTTTCTGTCCAAACACTTTAGCCATTTTCTTATAAACAGTACCACCTTTAAACACAGTTCGTAGTATTTTTTATTTTCAAAACCGAATTTTAATGTGTGAGAAATTAATACACGAAGTTAGCCACATGAATGGGCATTATGTAAAAGGAGATGAAAGGTTTTAGCATTATCCCACATAGAATATAAATAATTTTTTATCCTAGTTTATATACTAGAAGGTGTTATTAATTGGATATCATATAACACAAGTGGATGATCACAAGAAGGCCACATGCGCGCGCGCCTGGCCTGGGCCTTGGGCCGGTCCGACACTTTGGGCCTGGGTGCAAGTCCACTGGATATTGTAGGTGTCTAGATTCATGTGACTGTTGGAGTCTATAACTCTAGTTGTAGTGGTCAGCTAAAGTGGGATTTAACACCTAGCTGTAACATCTAACTTAATGCTCTCTAACAACTAACTCTACTGTTACAAAGGGAGCTGACAGACGCTGATATGTCGGCGGTTGTGTTTGAAGCCAATCTAGTGGATAACCCGAAATAACGATTTGTGGACACTGGTGCCATTCCTCATGTTTGTTCTGATAAGGATGCATTCTCCTCTTACATCCCACCGGCCGGAAGAAAGATCGATATGGGAAATCACGCATCTTCTGATGTTGCCGGCATTTGAACGGTGGTGCTAAAGCTTACTTCGGGCAAAGAGTTGAAGCTGAAGGTATCCTGCATGTCCCAGACATCCACAAAAATCTGGTTTCGGGTTCACAGCTGGTCAACCATGGGTTTAGACTAGTTTTTGAGTCTAAAAAGTTTGTACATAGCAAATTTGGACAGTTCCTTGGTAGGGGTTACCTAGATAAAGGACTATTTAAAATTAATGTAATGATTGTACGCCGTTTTGGCGAGAATATGATAAGAATGAATCTTCTTCTGTTTATATTGTTGAGTGCTCTAATTTATGAAATATTAGATTATGACATGTAAATCTTAATGCTATAAGAATATTGGTAAATTTATAATTAATTAATTTACCTGAAGTAAACTCACAAAGAAAATATGAAGTTTGTGTTGAAGCTAAAATGGCTAAATTACCGTTTCATTCGGTTGAAATGAACACTTCACCTTTAGAGTTGATACACAATGATGTGTGTTATCTAAAATTTGTGCAAACTAAAGGTGGTAAAAAATATTTCATCACGTTTATTGATGATTGCTCAAGATTTTAATACTTGTTAAGAAGCAAAGATGAAGCACTAGAAGCTTTAAAAAATTATAAAAATGAAGTTGAAAATCAAATTGACAACCGTATTAAAATGTTTCAGAGTGATAGAGGTTGTGAATATATTGCACCGTTTGAAGAATTATGTACCCAGTCGGGCATAATTCATCAAACAACAACACCATATTCAGCACAGTCTAACGGTGTTGTTGAACGCAAAATCGGACTCTAAAAGAGACGATGAATGTCATGTTTATAAGTTCTAGATTACCTTAGAAAATGTGGGGGGAAGCTGTTTTAACAGCCAACCACACATTGAATAAAATGCCACTCAAAGGGAAAGATAAGACTCCTTACGAGTTATGGAAAAACAATAAGCCTTCTTATAAATACCTTAAAGTGTGGGTATGTTTGGCTAAGATAGCAATACCTAAACTAAAACAAGTTAAAATTGGACCAAAGACAGTTGATTGTGTCTTTGTGGGACATGCATACCAAAGTAGTGTATATCGGTTTATGATACATAAGTCAGAAAATCCGAAAATGATTGAAGGTACCATAATTGAATCAAGGAATGATATATTCTTTGAGGATGCCTACCCTTGTAGAGAAAAAGTAGAAGTGAGTACTAATAAAAGAACTCACGAAACTGCAAGTGGTTCAACACCAAGTAGTGAAGAACTGAGACGCAGTAAGAGGTCTAAGATGACTAAGTCTTTTGGAACTAATTTCATAACATTTATGTTAGATGTTGAGTCCATTCTGCAGAATCATACTTGGGAGTTGGTTGGTCTCCTGTTTGGTCATAAACCCGGATCCTAAAGAAGAAGTATAAAGCAGATGAAACTATTGATAAGTATAAAGCTCGACTTGTGGCCAAAGGCTTTAAACAAAAAGAGGGGTATGATTTCTTTGATACATATTCTCCAATAACGAGGATTGAATCTATTCGGGTGCTTCTCGCGATTACTACTTTGCACAATCTAGAGATTCATCAGATGGATGTTAAGATGGCGTTTCGAATGGACATCGATGATGGAACAACTGAAGGGTTTGTTGCACCGGTCAAGAAAAGAAGGTGTGCAAGTTAATAAGATCATTGTATGGACTGAAACAAGCTCCGAAACAATGGCATCTTAAATTTGACAATACAATGTTGTCAAAGGCGTATATGTCAAAGGGACATCATAAGCATTTGTCATAGTTTGTCTATACGTAGATGGTTTGTTAATCATGGACAGCAGTCATGATTCTATCATGGACACTAATAGAATGTTAAAGAGAAACTTGGACATGAAGGATATCAGGACTGCTGATGTGATCCTAGGGATAAAAATCAGTAGGACTCCTGATGGAATTATCTTGTCACAATCCTACTATGTGGAGAAAGTGCTCAAGAAATTCAATGCTTTGGACAATTCACCATAAAAAACGCCCATTGATTTAAGTGTAAATCTAGTTTCTAATAATGCAGAACCAGTGGCTCAGATGGAATACTCACGTATAATAGGCAGTCTGATGTACATCACAAACTGTACACGTCCAAACTTAGCATATCATGTAAACAAAGTTAAGTAGGTTCACGAGCAATCCAAGCCTTGAGCATTGGAAAACATTAACCAGGGTGTTAAAATACTTGAAGTATACCATAGATTATGGGGTATACTACTCAAGATATCCAAATGCACTCAAGGGTATACTTGCGATGCTAGTTGGATTTTGGACTCGAAAGATTTATTCCATTAGTGGATACATATTCACCATTGGAGGTGGTGCGGTATCGTGGAAGGCCACGAAGAAAACTTGTATAGCTCGGTCCACATGGAATCTGAGTTTATAGCTTTAGATAAGCTGGTGAAGAAGCAGAGTGGCTTCGAAACCTTTTAGAAAATATTCCATGTTGGAAAAAGCATGTGCCTTCTGTGATGATTCATTGTGATAGTCAAGTGCCTATAGGAAGGGCACACGCCAGTATGTATAACGGTAAGTCTCGACATATTCGTCGGAGACACAATACTGTAAGACAATTGATCTCGAATGGTGTATTGTCAATGACTACGTGAAGTCAAAAGATAATTCGCGCATCCTTTGACAAAAGGACTAACTCGAGATCAATTGAGTAAATTGCTAGAGGAATGAGCTTAAAGTCCACAAAGTGAAATAACAATCATAGTGGTAACCCAACCATGATGACTGGAGATCCCAAGAATTTGGTTCAATGGGAAAACTAAGCTATGAAGGTTATTTGACTTTTAATGATTCCTACACCTCGTTGAGGTTGAGTATGACAGGATACTCGAATAGGAGATCACCTATGTAAGTGAGAAGTACGGGCCGCTTCAAAGTAACACTTATGAATCCAAAGAGGTGTTCATGGCTAAAACAGAAACAGAACGTGAGAACAAAAGGTGTTGAGGCCTTATTGTGTTAATATTGTTGACTCGGTATACACCACGGAGGAATAGTTCAAGGCATTGCATCCACTAAGCCGCCAGTGTACCCGATGGTGTTGATGACGGAAGGTTCAAATTCACAAGCTAATTTTCGAATGCAATATTGTCTCTTGAGGACTAGTTTGCGTGTCTACATTTATACATGCATTAATTTCCACTCTTGTGGGGGACTGTTGAAAATTTTGGTTTTGATAAAGTGGGTGTCGACCCAACTTTGACCAAATTTCACTACAACATAAATGACATTAGGTAACACAAATTTTGTAGCACTTTTTACATAAGGTACATATGTAACACATGTTTGTAACACTTTTTACATGATAATCTTTATGTAACACTTTTGTATCACTTTATCAATATTTAACGCTTATATGTCACACTTTTAAATAAGTAACATTTTTTAAGTATCACTTTTGTTTGTTATTTCTTTTGTAACGCAAATATGTATCACTTTATTTAAGAAGCACTATTGACAACACTATATTTTATTAATTGTAATACTTTTTAGGCTATATTTTAGTAACACAAAATTATATAACTATCATTAAATCATGTCTATGATTTATTTAATTAATTGATGTCACAAAATAAGTGAAGACAAAAAAAAATCACCAAACCTAAAATTGTAGACATCATGTACTCTGTTTTTTTTTACTGAATTTTTGTTTTCTTTTTATAAAATATTTTAGTTTTGCTTTTTATTTTTTATTTTTTACGAATGTAATTATTTACGTCGTAATACCGACGGAAAATGCACATGTATGTATTTTATTAATATTATTTATTTTTTTTAATTTTTACTAATGGAGACCAATTTCATCGTTAACTTTTTTTTTTTACTTTTTAAAAAATAATTTACCAATGAAAATTGATATGATCGGTAATTACTTAGAAATTTTTTCCATCGATAAATTATTTTTTCATTATTTATTTATTATTTAATTTTTTACTGTTAGAAATTTTTTATCTGTCGGTAAATTAATTTTATATTTTTATATATTTTTTATTTTTACCGATTGAATATTGATCAGTGATAAATACATTTTACATATTTTTGATATTTATAATTTTTGTGTTCTTTAATATATAACATAATATGATTTTCAAACTATATACTATATAATATAAATTTTGATATATATACAATGTATAATATAATTTAATACATATATTATATAATACAATCTTTATTATATAAAATATATTATATATACATATAATACAATCTGTAATTATATAAAATACATTATACATACATATAATATAATTTTTATATAATTTTAATATATATATATATATATGTTTGTGTATGTGTGTATATAAAACAAAGCAAAAGTTGCAATAAGAATAAACTTAGCCTAGTGACAAACTGTCACTTCCACACATAACAGGTCGTGGGTTCAAATCTACTTGGTGGCAAAAAATAGTATTTCTACGAAGTGCTACAAAAAAAGTGTTACATAAGATTCATATGTAACACTTTAGAAATATTTTTTTAAAGTGTTACAAATACAAAAAGTGTTACAAAAAAGTGTTACATAAGATTCCTATGTAACACTTTAGAAATATTGCTTCAAAGTGTTACCAATAGAGAACTAAATGTAACACATAGAAAAAGTGTCACTAAAAGCTAATAAAAGTGATACCTTAGACTATAGGTAACACGGGCAAGTGCGGCACCATAAAAGTGCTACCTATTATGTATAGTAATATTTTATGGCCATTAGATAATATTTTTTGGGTGTTACCTAATATCATTTATGTTGTAGTGTTTTCAGTAGCAAAATATTTAATTCTGGAGGAATTAAATTATATATTGTTAATCTACGTTCCGAGTAGATGTTCGTAGTATTTTTAAGTTCTCAAAATCAAATTTGAATGAGTGAGAAATTAATACACGAAGTTAGCCGCACGAATGAGAATTATGTAAAGGGAGATGAAAGGTTTTAGCCTTATCCCACATAGAATATAAATAATTGTTTATCCTAGTTTATATACTAAAAGGTATTATTAGTTGGACATACTACAACACAAGTGGATGCTCACTAGTGGGCCACACGCGCGCGGGCGCGCCCACCTCGCTCTGCCTCGGCATGGGCTAGGGCCTCGGACTGGGCTTTGGCTTGGGCTTAGGCTTTGGGTCAGCCCCATCCTTTGGGCTCCGGTCCAGGTCTACTACGATTTTGCCACTCGAAAATGGGCTTGGCCCAGATTCAAGTGACTGTTGGACTATTGAAGCCCAGTGAATTTGGACATTGCAGGTGTCCAGATTCGTGTGGATCGTTGAGTCTCAGAATCTCCAAAGAGTGGTCAATCGAAGTGGGATGTAACACCTGTCACATCCAGTTTAATCCCCACTAACTCTAATGTTACTCCCCTGTAGGTGTTAGATGTGTTGCCTATTTATAGGCTTAGTTAGACATTGCAGAATACACACAAAATATTTCAAAGATTCTTACTTCCAAAAGTTATACTCTTTTTGCATTTCTACATTTGAGTCCATCCGCTTCTTAATACTTTTCTGTTCGAAAGAGCTTTTGTGTTAGTGGTGCTACTAAACAAAAGACGTAAGGCGTTTCATAAATATTTCTGTGAAGCAATACTCAGACCGTGAGCACTAACCGAGATATAATTTCTTTGCGGAAAGAGATTTACCTCGACTCGGCTTTCTGATTATTCTATTTCAGAGGTTGTAATAGCTAGTTCCTCTTTCTAAATATTTTTCTGTTTGTGTTGTAACTTTGCCATCTTGAAAGCATTCTTGATTTGTGTACACTTGTAAACAACAAAACAATCATTCCGGCGCAGCTCTTACATGGTGCCCCACTGCCCCTGTTCCCAGAAATATAATTTTATTTTACTATTAAATTTATTAAAAAAATATTATTACTCATAAAATCCTAGCACTTACCGTATATTAATTTATAATAATTTTTGTATCATTACTCCACATTTTATAATAAATAATATTGTTTACTCTTTATAGTGATATTAAAGTCATTAAAATGTCCTATCTTCCAAGTTTATACTTAGTTGCCAGCTAATTATTATATACTAGTGTCTTGGATTTTAATGGCTTCGATGTTGAGATTATGATCTAAGTTTTGACAAAGATATGTTAATAATTTTCAAGACTTAATCATGTGATCAATAAATTGTTCAAGTTGAGACTACTAATATTGATGTAATTAATATCCGTAAATTTTATAGATGATGAACAACTAAAATAATTGATCAAAGGAGTTGAAGTTTTGAACAGAACATTAAAAATGAGGACATGTTATTGTGCTCTCAATGTGATTATTCCTATGACGAAAATTAAGCATGTAAACAAATCAAGTAACATTGTTTGCTTTTTAATCGAGTTTAGAAAATCATAAATGTGTTTGATTTATTTTTAATTATATTGAGCTTAAACGAGTTTTAGTCGAGCTGAACACGAATTAAAACAAGTAACTTGACATTTTTTTTACATATTTTCTTAACTTTTCATTAATCGGGTCGAACTCCAGTTTTATCCAAAGAATAAAAATTTAATTTGGTTTGTTACATTATCAAATCGTGATCAGACGAGTTTTAACGAATTATCTCGAGTTGAGCATCAAGAAGTTTGATTTATTTTTCAATACGTACAATATGAATTGAGAAAAATATTTGACACTTATTTTAAACTATAATTCTATAAACAATTGATATGGGCAAACTATGTGATAGGTTGATAGGCGCTCAAGCTAATACCTTAGCTCCACCATAAAAGCTAGTTCAATAGTGAAAGTTTGACCCCAACTTTAAATACCAATCTATAATTGTTTGTGAATCCGACATGGGAATCATATCACTATGTCAAAATCCTAATTGGATTTTTTTTCCCCAGAAATAAATGATATTTTTTTTGTTGCCAGACATAAATAAATGAAATTTAGTAGTATATATGTTGGTCAGATTTTTTTATATCTACGATTTTTCAAAGTTTTGAGTGACGGTTGGGAAATTAATTAATGTTTTCTTTTAAAAAATAAACTTTGAATTTAAACATGAGTATCCCGCAAATTGTACAAATTTAATTGACCTTTTTCTTTTGGGGGAATAGGTGGTTTAGAAATTCCTTCAAATTTCATAAAGGAAAAAAAACAGAAACAAATCGGAGCTAAAAATTTAAATGCGAGGGGGCCAATATACTACGGCTTGCATGGAGATTTCATTATCAAAGAGATGTCGTTTGGATAGCAACAAAAATTGCTACGTCGAATAAATGCATAACTCGATCGTTCGACCCTCTTTAATTAATTTTGATAGAGTAGGTATGTTGTCATACGGTCTAATGAATCTAAGTCGGTTAGATAGATCACAATACCAAATAAAACAGAAAAAATTGATCGTCTCTTTCTCTCTCTCTCTCACTCAAGTTCCACACAACATAGAGAGGCTCAAGGAACAAAACACAGTGAATTAATCGTGCTTCAATCCCTCAATACTTAGATCCAGATCTCTAGTTTCTCTTCTTGATAAGATTTTATTTCTCACTTATTTTCAAAGCTTCAATCCCTGCACGAGCCGCTTCAACCTTCTTGTCTACAATTTGGCTTAATAGCAAAATATGCCATATAACTTAGGCCGTTTTGCATTTTTGCCCTTTAACTATTAAAGTTGCAATTTATACCTTGGACAATATTTCCCTTATAGCCAAATAGCAGTTTTGGTCCATTATCTTTCCAAAGGTAGCAATTATAGCCTATAACTTTCGAGAATTAGCAATTTCAATCCTTTCATACCATAGCTATTTTCAATAAACTCCAATTTCATCGATTATGAAGATTTACATTTTCTGAAACCTATTCCGTTCGTGGCATTGTTACACATACTTAGATCTCTATTCAGAGGTTTTAAGTGGATCATGTCAGGTTTCCAGCCTATAAACTTGATAGGACATACTTCTGTAAATGCTTCATAACTCTAAATCGATTTCAGACTAAGGTTTTGATAAAACAGATATAGTCCATTACGACCATATCAGGCCTAACATGCTTCCGTAAAATTCATATATCCCTTAAAATTCATACCTTCTTTGACCGAAACAGCACCGGGTGAAATGGCTCGCAACACCACCAGTTGGAAAATTACTGCCCCCAGATCGTTTGACAAACATCTCCTCACTGTTCAACCTCACCCTTAGGGAAGATGATCTGCAAGTTATCCAACTCCTTCAAAGAATCGTCAAAGACAAATTTGGTTCGTTTCCTACTCCAGCGTATAAGTAATTCTTAAACAGATGAATTAATAAAACATAATGAAGACATGTTGAAGCAGAAAGCCCCTTTTTATTAAGAATTTATTGAAATATTTATTACATTAGTAATCCCCTTTTGGGAGGAGAATACTGGTTTAGCCTCTCATAGATGAGGCTTTTACTCTTAAATACGTAAAACTTAAAACTAAAACACTCAAAATATTACAAATTTTTCACTCAGATTTTATTGTAAGAAAACTAAGGAAAATGTTGGATGTCCCCACTTCCTTCAAATCCTCGCAATTTATAGAGGTCATCCCACTTGAAAGGCGACTTCAAATCTTGTTGAAACTTATGACATCACCGCTACGCTCATACCCGCATTTTTGCCTCGCCACCGCCTTCCTTTTCTTTCCGCGTGACTCAGCCCATATATGATGGTTGTCGGGAATCTTTTAAAAAGTTGGTCTGCGTGGTCCCCGAGGAAAACGTGTCTTGTCAGCTGGGCCCTTATTTTTTCCAGCTGCATGATCTTGTCGGTCGGGTTTGGGTCGAAATCCTTTCCCAAACTCGGGTTCTTTCTGTTCAGGACATGCTTGACAGATCCGACGATCCATTGCCAACATACGCCATATTACGACTTCCTAAGTTTCTTTGCTTGACGGAATCTTGTTCTCCCACATAATTCTTCTCTTAGTTTCGAAAAGCTCTTCTGCGAATCCTGTTGTTGATCCAGTCATCGAATTCAAAAGGAAAGATCCATTTGCTGAATTCTGGAAAAACTTGAATGTATATTTGACTTTGTCCATTTCGTTAGACACACCAAAGACCCCATGCTCGTGCCTGGTAGAAGCTTCATCTTTAGAAAATGCTCCTACTAATATCGGTCCTTCTTTCGGTGAAGATGCTTTTATATATTTTAAAGCATTCCCATCCGGTCTTCTTAACTTGATGAAATGAAAAGCTTCATTAAAGCCTTTCATTGCTAGTTCGAGCCGCACTTAGAAAATACAGCCCCAAATGTCTCCTCCGCCAAGTGTGGATTGTTGGCCCAAGTCTCGTAAATCGCTTCTCCAATCCATTTCGGTAATTTCAAATTTCGAATCCTGGTGATACAAAGATAGATTGAAGCTATAGCTCCAAACGTATACCATTCTCGCACTTCATTTGGATGACTTCCTGGCTTCATCCAAACTCGGGATACTTGCCTCGAGATATCAACTATAGTTTTTCTCGGTTAATATCTCTCCTTGTAACTAGTTTCTCCCATTGTCGTTGATATACCCGCATAGGAGAAATCTTAATCTCGTCGGTTGAACCTTAGATTTGCCGTGGTCGGGCCCAAGATTCACCTCTCTCCCTCTTTTACCCCGCAGGTGTCTTTGGGTTGACTTGAAGACTCGGGTTGTGACACCGGAGCTTCAATATTCGTTCTGCTTTGTACACACTCGGGGATGCATCACCCGCAACACTTGTGGTTATGGTACTTGAATCCATAACCTCCGGGTTAGAGCCCCGTTCTCTATTCGCCCCTTTTTGCACCGTAGAGATGCACTGAAGAGAGGCCCTTGCAGCCGCTTAAGAACAATTGTCCTCGAGCGAACCGGCATGCTCGTATTTGACTAGAAACGGATTTCCTCGTCACCAAGAAGTCGTCCATCAACTTTTGCATTGAGATATATCGTCCCAAAATCTCGCTTCTAGACTCTCCAGGTTTTCTCTCGAGATGTCTTACTCGTTTAAGACCTCGTCGAACGCGTCCTTCCATCTCGTGTCAATAAATCTGCAAGAATATTTTCATGAGATTTTATAATGACAATATCGTAATCATAATATTGACATTCAGCTTGCCATCTAAGTAATCGAGCCTTTTCTCGGTTTTGATTCAATTTTGTTTTTCGAAAAAAGCCTTGACACTTGAATTATCAATTTTTAAAGTAAACTTTTTAGCCAAGAAAAAATAGAGACCATTTTTTAAAAGCCTTTCATCGCAAAGAATTCTTTCTCGTTGATATGCCATCTGTTTGCTTCACTAGGTGTGAATAAACCGCCGCAATATCGCATGGCACTTCCTCGCTTTGGTGTGACCTTAGTAAGAACTGCCGCCACCAATCATCACTGCATCCGTAAAGAACCGCTTTGTCCTCGTCTTGGGAATCGCAAGCTTTGGAAGCTTTTTACAAACTTCTTTAAGTTGCTTAATTCCTTCTTGATGTTCATCTTCCCATTTGAATATCTTGATCTTTTTTTAAGTAATAGGCTAAACACCTTCGTGTAATATGCCGTTTGTTAATGAACATCCCAAAGAAAAATTAACAACTCCAAGAAAACTCAAGTCGCTTTCTTGTCTTTCAGTGTATCCGAAATCCCTCAGATCTTTTCTACAATATGATTCTCAGAGAATAATTCCGGATTCATCGATTTCGGCCAAGGAATTCAATCTGTCTTGTTGCGATTACGCTTTTTTTCCGAAAGCACTAATCCTTTTTTGTGACAAACATCCAAAATATTTCCAAATGTTTGAGATGCTCCTTCATGTTGTTTGATGCGATCATAATATCATCGATATATACGAATATGAAACCGAAATAATCTTTGAAGAGATTATCCATATTTCTTTGATATATTTGGGGTGCGTTAGCCAAACCCATAGGCATCACGTTCCAAATATTGTGTCCCTATGGTGTACAAAAAGCTGTAAACTTCCTACTTTCTTCCTCCATCTTAATCTGGTAGAATCCAGACTTGCAATCGAACTTTGAGAATATCTTGGCACCTTTGATGCAGTTAACCAAATGTTCTCTGCTTGGGATATAATATCCGTCGAAATCCAAAATGTTATTAATCCCTTTGTAATTAATAACAAGTCTTGGCTTTCCTCTTTTGATTTCTCCATGGTTTCTGACTAAGAATCCTAGACTGCTGTATGGAGAAACTCCTGGTGAAATTAACTTAAGGTCAAGATGTTCCTTAAGTATCTTTTGCATATCCTCACGATCTTCCTGATTCATAAGGATTGGTTTGAATCTCACGAACTCGTACTCCTTTCCTGGTTTAACCTTCAAGGATGCTTTGAGCTCGTTCTTGTCCCACCATGCCAAAGGATCCTCATTATAATTCATTTGGATCTTCTTCTTGATATCCTCGAGTGATATTTGATCTTCTATGGTAACATCACTCTGTGGCTTCTCCATTAGGCTCATCATCAATTCTGCAATAACCTCTGGAGGTACTCGTTCTTCTCCTTGTATTCTGAATGAATACAAGTTATTATCCCATCGCTTCGTATCTTTTTGCTTCGAACCATATTGTCGAAAGGATAGTAAGGCATCACCAAATCTTCTCTTATCCGCCATTTTTGGATTTCGAAGTTTGGCTTCATCACCACGCTTGATGCGAAAATTAATAGGCATTTTTCTGTAAAATGCTTCCTGCGATTTTTGGACAATAATCTTATGATCACATAATGTTGTGAAAATAAGCCTTCTTGTCTCATTCTCCTGTGTGAATCGCTTGAATGTTTGTAGGAAATTGTTTCCTAGCAATACATCTGCTCCTATATCATGGAAATAGATTGGTGGCGTCTTCACTTTGTACCATGGGGTACCGCCTGCGCCTCCGATCATGATTTCTGCTTGTTTAATTCCTCGATTAACGATAAGGATCCTTTTAGAGAAATCTCTTCCTCGCAATAGCCGGAAAATCCTCTCCAATGTCTTTGGGAAAGACATCCGCTTTGCAAGACATATTCCTAAGACTGAATCAATGTAGGCGGCGAAATACTCAGCCTTGTATTCAACATATAACATTCCAATAGAAATGTATATGGAGAATGGACTAGTGGTCATCTGATTCTGTATCTTTTATCAGCCACTGTGAACTCCATTCCTTCTTGTAATCTTTCCCAAGGTTTATGATCCTCGAGAAATTCAATTCCCAATATTAATTGCTCTGGGATTTTCCCTGCAACTCCTGTGATAGTAAGCTCAATTTCTCCTATCTTCAGGCTTCCTTGATACCTTCCAACTATTGGTTGTTGGAGATAATATAGAACATCACAAGGAAAAATATTATCCTTTTGAGTGATGTCGAATATTACTTCAACTTCTAGCCATCCTTCGGACATTTCAAATCTCTCCTCGCTGTTTTGAAAACATCTGGGAATACATGAATTGTACTTGGTCTCCTTTCTTCCCAACGGCGCTACTCGTCATTCTTGTCCTTATTGGAAAGACATCCTTCTTGCTCAACTCTAAGACTTTGACTTTTGTTGAAGACTCGGTTGATCTTGTATTTTCATCGATCTCCTTGATAGTTGGAGACTCAATAATCTCTCGTAAATCCACCCTCGCAAAGTCCTCGAAAATCCTTGGGACTTCAATAAATTCCTTTCTCAAGAACACTTCAATGATGTGTATTCGAGAGAGCATAGGATATCTTGTATGTGATCGAGTAGGTCTGCTCCCCTTCTGCTCATCAAATCATCTCTTTTGAAATCTTGATGAAGGGTTAGGACTCTACGAAATCTCGATCTCCCGATTGTATGCAATTCTAGGATAGACATTAAATGCCAATTTCCCAAAGATAAAATTTCAGAATCGCTCCAAGGCATGAATCCTTGAGGTTTGAGATTCGCTTGTCAAAGATAGCCAGATTGAGTGGCGAATCTATTCCTTCTTTGAATGTTGCTTTAATAATGACTCTTATGGCTCCGATATGAATCCATGAGAGGGTATTTGCAACTTCTCTTTTAACTATGCTTTTGATCTCCTGGATTTCTTTAATAGGGACCAACTGCATCTCGATTAGGTTACCGGTAAACTCCATCGGAATAACAAATTCTCCGGTTGTTACCCTGTGGATAATTTGGTGTTTTCTGTTACGAAACCCAATTTTATCCAATGCCTTTTCCATAGCTCCGATTGTAAATCCATCATAGACTTGAAGCTTTGGATCTTCCTTCATGATTCTCATAAGAGTTTTATGAGAAACCGTCGTGTAAGAGAGGAATCTTGACATATCCTCCCTGACTGTCTGCTGAAGAATTTCTTCTTCACTCCGATTCTGAGCTGGAGTCACTTCCATCGTCAGAATAGATCTCTTCTTCATAGATGCTTTCATCTGAGGGTATATCCTCAAATTGATACACTTGAATAAGATCTTGATAGTAGACATCTTCCTCAATTTCTGGTGTAGCTTCAAACTGTCTGACTCCTCGTTTCTGGTTATCTGGACAATCTGTTGGGATATGTCCTCTTGCTCGCAGTCAGCAAATTACAGCTCTTTCAAACTTTCATTAGCTCGTGTGAGCTCTCCCAAAGTTCTCCTTCCTGGATTCTCTGGTACTTGCTTGATTAGAACCCGATGATGAGGCTCTACTCCTGCTTGGTCGGTCTTTGCCCGATTAGTAGCTTCGGGCTTTCTGTTTGACTTAACCTTCTAGGTCTCCATGAAGACCTACTTTTTTTTTGCTACTTCCCCGAAGCATATGGATGGCTTCTCTCCTTCTTTTTCTCGTGTCGCTTGGTTGACCTCCCACCATTGTTGGGATGTCATTATCCACGCAACATAGAGGAACTATTTTGTTAATTCCGCTTAATCTCTTGTAATTCCTGTACAGAGCTGCTTGGTAACACCATTCAGATAACTTGGCTTTTAGGAAATACATTTTTCTGGCCACAGTTTCTACTTCCGCTCCATCCTTGTATTCTCTGATAAGCATTTCTCTCCAGGGACTTGGAATCTTGGCAAAGAATAGCTGTGCAGCTTCCTTTTCTTCAATCTTGGATTTCACGACCGGGAGTGATCCACTTTCAGGGATAGGAGGTCGACACCCTCTTGCGGGGACTCGACAACCTACTGGAAGGACGAATGTTTATCAGACGCCTTATGGAAGATCGCACCTCGACCCAATACATCCATATGGGTTGATGTTAAATCTGGACATCCCAGATTTTAAAAATAGAGAAGTTCTCATTGATGAATGGGCTTCAGCAGGAACCCTCGATCTTACAAAGGATTCATTCATTTTACTCCTTGAAATGAGTCTTGAAGGATCGGTGAAGATTGCCTGGGATATGACCGATGCTAGTACAAAGGGTTCGGTTACATCAGGAGAATCACTTAAAGGAATTGTCGATGGTATAGCAAAACTATTCAAAATCCAGTTCATCAGCACAGGGTATTTCGAGGGATTAGAGGATGAAAAAAGAAAGAGATACAAACGAGCCCTCTATAGCCTTGAGTTAAATGATATTTGTCATATTGGCGAATATATCAAGTTGTTCGGTCCATTTTACGCAAGACCCTTATTCAAATCAGCCATATGTATGAATAAGGGTATAATTGGTATTATGAAAATATGCAATTATTCTGCTAGACCAATTTTGCAGCAACTCGAGACTTATAGGACACCAATTGCTTCGGTATAAAACTTATAGGACCAATTTTGTAGAACGTTATAAACTTACAGGGCATATTTTGCAAAACTTGATAAACATACAGGGCATATTTTGCAAACCCAATAATAAAAGTCCGAAAATGCAATTTACCCCAAGTTACAAGATATTTCCTGCAATTAAGCCTCTACAATTTCAATAGCCCATCTATTTGTCCCTACTCATACTCAAACTTTGAGATAGTTATCGTTTGAGAATTAAAGCTCGATTTTGATTTCTCATCGTCAATAATCGTGGTTGTGGTGGTGCGTGATGGCACGAGGTGAACAGAGTGTGGAAGAGAGAGAGAGAGAGAGAGAGAGAGAGAGAGAGAAAATTGGTTAGAGTTTTTCTACGGTACTTGGGAAGAAATAGGAGAAATTACACGGGACTATAGAGAGTGGAAGTTGGTTAGAGTTTTTCTACGGTACTTGGGAAGAAATAGGAGAAATTACACGGGACTATTAATACTTTTTGGGGGCACTACTCATACCTTTTAGGACGCTACTCACACTTTCTGGTAAGACTATCAATATTTTTCAGGGAGAAAACTAAAACTCCCCCTGTCCCAAATATATCGTCCATTATTTCTTTTTGCGATGTCCTAAATATATAGTCCACTTTCTATATTTAATAGTATTATTTCCATTCTTTTGCTATTATAACTTTATTTTATATGGACATATCAAGTAAATATTTAACATATTTGTAATTTCCAATACCTTTCTTTAATTGTGTGAAAAGTCAAACTGACTATATATTTGGGACGGAGGGAGTATATTTTAGTTGGGCTACTAATACTTTTGGGGGAGAGAACTAATACTTATATGGGGAACTACTAATACTTTTTATGAGAAAAACTATTACTTTTCACGTTAAATTACTAAAATAATTACTATTGGAAAACCTAATACTTTTCAAGAGTATTAATACGTTTTAGGGGGATTACTAATATTTTTGAGGGAAAAATTTATATTTTTTCACGTGTACTACTAAAAATACTATTCAAGCGATTGCTAATACTTTTCAGATGTACTACTAATACCTTTTAGGGAAAAGACCAATACTTTTAACTGCCCTAGTGATATTACATTACTGCTCAATACTTTTCAATGGGACAATTAATATATCTTAGGTGGATTACAAATACTTTTGAGGAAAAAATCAATATTTTTCATGAGAACTACTAAAAATACAATTCAAGGGCGTTTACTAATACTTTTCAGAGGCACTACTAATATTTTTCAGGGGAAAAGTTAATACTTTCAACGACTCGCCACTCCCAAATATTACAAAAAATGCCACCGGTCCAGAGATCCTATGACACCGCCCCAAAATTTTACAAAAATACCACCACCTTCAAAATCACGAAAATGCCACAATCTTTTCAAAATTACAAAAATGCCGCCGGCTATTTGTATGAGGGTCAGATTGGGATCCGTTTAATAGATTTGGACCCATTAGACCGTCTAATAGAAGTTTTGCCATTTCGATATGACATTGACTATGACATTCAAGTTTTAATCCTTGAGTCGATCTGAAATCGATCACACCTAAATAAGCGTATATGATTAATTTATAACCCCCAGGGTTTGGCCTAGCGTCCTGGAATTGTATTTGGGGTTGCCCCTTGGCCGATTCGGTAACAATGATAGGGAAACCAAATAATTGTGGATTCTTTGGAAAAGAAAGGAAGATATGCATCGTATCTTGTTCCGATAATACAACGATCCGTCTTATCTAAATAATGTATCATTACAAGGCAAATATTTTAGGTATACATACAGTTAAAGGGTGTAGTTTTAGGGATCTTTTTGAACACAAGTTACTTTACCCGAATTAATATATTTTCTCTCAATATTCTTCAGATTATTAGGAAATTTACTTGTATAGATTTTGATGATGATTAGAAAATTATCTTTTAGGAAGGTGGCACCCCAATTTAAATGTAATTTTTGCTTATGTAATAGATATGATTTTTGCTGACTCAGTACAACCAAGTCGAACTAGAAGACTTGCTGAAGGCGTTTCAGAAGACTCACAGTTGAGTATCAAAGTCTCACAAGATTTACAACTGAGTAACGAAGATTCAGAAGACTCTCAGCAGAGTATTACCAAGTCTAAACCAGAGATCTGTTAGAAAAGTCAAGACATAAGACTTTCGGAAGGCTTATCAAGAAACGACTCAAGATTCAGTCAAGTGGGGCAAAGCGTTGGCAAAGACTCAAGTCAACTGGGAATTTCCATTTCACTAAATCCAAGAATGACATTTATTAAAGTACTCAAGAGTACGACATTTCACCATAAAAGTATTATGCATTCATTGAAGGCAAAAGAGATACAACCATTAGAAATCACTTGCAGGATTGCCAGTTTTAGGAAAATGTAGAAAGCAGAAGTATACAAGGAAATATCAACATCAAGCTGCAAAGAAAGGACATGGCAACTGTCCAATAGTTTGATTTGAATTTATCTATTTTTTCAATGGACAAAATTCAAATCATCAATATAAAAGCTGAGGAAATTTACAAAGAGAAAAAGAGAGCAACAAGAGCAATACGAGCAAGCAAAGAGACACTAGGTGAAAATTCTCTCTCTAGCTATTATCTGAAAATCCTCAAGCTACATTCCAAAGCACCTTATCCTACACTTATTGTGGAAGATTAAGGTTTTTGAACACAGTTGAAGAGAAACAAGTTTAAAAATTGAAACGGGATGCACGTCTACTTGAAGTGGAGGATTTGTGGTTAGGTTCTTGTCAACCTAGGACACAACAGCTAGAGGGCTGTTATGATCAATTGTTGCAGTGATTGTGAGATAAATTAGCTAGAGGGTTGTGTGAGCAAATCTAGTGAAGAGCTGAGTCTAGGCAGTGGGCTATGTGAACAAAGCTACTGGGACTGTTGTTTATTTTGTATTTGATACGCGCAAAATATACGTGCATTTAAGGGCATATTTTGATACACTATTGATGCATTTGCATGTATATTAAGTGTATTTTACTTGGTTTCCTTACAAGGGCATGATACTGCATATTCTTATAACTTTTAACAGGAAACAGAGCTTAAATGAAAAGATATCAATTGGAAGGCCGAGATAAGATTGACAAGTGCAAATAGAAGATCGAAAAGACGAAGAAAATGGACGAAAACCAACCACACGGTCAGCCCGTGCAGGGTGACACAACCGTGTGACATGTCTGTGTGAAGTAACATAATTGTGGGAAGTGTTTGGGAGAAAATAGGGGCAAAACCAAGACGCACGGTCGGCCCGTGTACGACCACACGGTCGTGTGGTGTGGCCGTGTGAAACCACATGGCCCGTGCGAGGTGTCTGCGGTGGATTTTTGTGTCCTTTTCCTACCAGAACTCTACAAGTGATATCTCCAAGCCCCTATGTAAAGGGACCAAGGGTTGCATGAAAATTCATCCATACAACATACAACACACAAAAATACACAGGGTTACATAGATCAAAGGTCTTCGGAGAGAGGAGGGCTAGGTTACGAAGAACACCACAATGCCTTTCACATCTAATGAAGCACAAGAGTTTCGAAGGCTTGGAAGGAGGATCCATCCTTACAAGAAGGAGTTTTCTTTCTTAGTTTAGATCTCTTGTATGTGCTTAAACGATGTTACAATGTTGATTTCTAGTTTGTTTATGAATTTGTTATCAATATTTCGCCAATCTTTCAATCTAGGCATAATCAAAACCGTGGATTAATGTTAAATCTTGATTGATTATTTTCTTAATTGATTCATGTGTTCTATTTTATGAATTCGAGTGCTTATTCTTAATTGGTTTTCATCTCGATCAATAATTAGCATGTCATATTTGTTAGTACGAAATTCGGAGAGGAATTTTAACAAAGACGGAATCAAATTCAAACATAAATGGGTGTAACGAGTCCGAGACCTACAAATCGTTTGTGGGGAGTCATTCAATTCATAGATCTTTTGGGAGTTAATAATAGTTGTAACGTATCAGGAGATCTACAATTGTTATTAATCTACTGTTTATGTGCCGCCCGGGAGGGGGAATAGACTAACTTAGGAACTGAACCCATAGAATTGCATGAATTGGTTTTGTGAAACATTAATTGGATTTAATATTGAAGAAGTATGTTGAGATTATGTGCTTAGGGTTGTTTTCGTATTTGTTGAAAATACTTGTGGGGTTCGAAATTTATTTCTTTTTATTTCGATTTTTTGATTTTTATAACTCTTGATATTTGGTTGCTTCAATAAAATTGGAATGCGATGTTATTATAGCCTAAGTGTTTCGTAGTCAATCCCTGGGGAATACAACCTTACTTGCCATTATCCTATAAACTACACTGTACACTTGCAGTATAGAGATCCAAATAAACTTTTGGCGAACAAGTTTTTAGCGCTGTTTTCAGGGATTGGAAGATTTTACTTGGATATAGTAATAAGTAGTTCAATCTTAATTGAAGTTTTTTGTAAATTTTTTTTTCGACTTTTTGTAAAATCTTTTTTTATTTTTTTCATTTTTTTTATTTTCTTAATTTTTTCAATTTTTTATTTTTGTAAAAGTTATTTTATTTCTTCGGTTCTAACATTATTTTTGTTAAGTGCAGATAGTGCATGATCACGCGTTCTAGATCTACCCAACCAATACCCATTGATTATGAAATCGAGAAGATAGCAAAACAACTAAGGAAAAGATCTAAAGCAATGATGGTCGACTAATCGTAATGCCGACTAACAAAAACAATGAGAACGCCTACCTGGGGCGGATGTACAAGACCGGATTGTGGAAAGCCCGCTAGAAGGGCGTTAGGAACTACTTCCGGTAGGAAGTTAGTCGGACTTATGGGGTGTGGCACGTCTCAATCAATCAATGTAAACAACTTTGAACTAAAACCTGCGCAGAACTGCATGGTCCGGCCAGAATCAATTTGTTTTAAGAACCGGAGTTTGTTGTGACGCCTCCTACATAACAAATCACAAAACCAAACACAACTTAAAATTAAGTTAATAAAAAAAACTGGAATTAAAATTCAATTAAATTGAAGGCGATCAAAATAAATAAAAATAGGAAATAAATTGGGTTGCCTCCCATAAAGCGCTAAGTTTTACGTCTTCAGCCAGATTTCAGATCTCTCTTTTTACTATAGTTGAACTTGGTCAGTTGAAATCAGAGCCCTCGTAATCTTTACCATCCATCGACGAATGGCATTGCACGCTCTCTCGATTCTTCCGTGTTGCTTGGGAATTTGCCATTTTGATGTTGGCATCCCACTGTAGTAGCGATCTGGGCTACTTGTGTTTCTAAAGATTTCAATCTTGCATTTACATTTGTGTTCAACTGAGTGACTTGTTCTTCAATCATGTCTATCTTTGCTTCATATATCCTTGTTCAGTCTTTCTCTAGTTTCTCCGATAAACGAGGATAACATCTCTTCTACAGATGCTTTCTTGTCACTTGACTCCGCTCTACCTTGATTACCCACATTAAATCCCGAATGTGGCTGCAAAATTTTTTTGTTATTAGCATATGAAAAATTCTCATAGTTTCACATCCTCGGATGATAGTAATTGGGTGTTTGATTATTTCTATAATTGTTGTTGAAGTTTTTTTGTTGTCCCACAAAGTTTGCCTTTTCTTCAACAACCGAAGGATCTCTTGAGTCACTTGCGCATCGTATCCGCCATATTCAACACAGATACTTGTTTTGTGAGCACGACAACTTTCTCATCCCGAACCTTTGCCACAGTCCGACATTGGATCTCTCGGATGGCCACCGATAACTATTATTTGCCATCTCTCAAAACGATTCTAGTGCCTCATCTAGATATTTCCCTAGAAAGTGCACCCCGATCGCATCTATAATTGTTCTTGTGTTGCCACTTAAACCATTATAAAAATACCGAACATGTTGGTAGTCGGAATATCCATGCTGAAGGCACTTCCTTAGTAATTCTCAGAATCTATCCCATGCCTCATATAATGGCTCCGAATCTAACTGCCTAGACTGTGTGATTTCGGATTTCAATTGCAACGTCTTACTAGGGGGAAAGTATTTGGCGAATAACATTGACTCAGTTCAGCCCAATCTGATGTGGGGTTGGATAGATAGGAGAAGTGGACGCCCAGGGCCACACGAGGGGGGGATGTGAGCCTGCACAGGTCGTATGGCTCTCACAGACGGGATTCTTCCCCCTTTTAACTTCCAAAACTCAATTTTTATCTCACTTTCTCCTACCCAAACCCTACAACTCGAAAATTTTCTCCCAAAATACTCAAACTATTCTCTAAATCTCCTCCAAATTTACTTCAAATTTTACCCCAAAAACACAAATTCTTCACCTTCTTAAGAAACCCATCACCAAACTCCTTCAATTTCTCAAGTTTTACAAGTTCTTCACCAAGTTGGGGATTTATAATTTTCAAATTTAGCGGAAATGGTGTTTGCAAGGGAGGATAGCAAAAGGGCTTTAAGAATAGATGAGTTGTTTATTATTTGGTGCATGGCGTCAGAGGCGGTGGTTGTGCCGAATGCCGGGGCTATGATAGCCCGACAATTTGATAGAGTGAGAAAAAAACAAAGGGGATGAATTTGTATTGGTGGGATTATTACTCATATAGCCGAGCACTTTAATGTTAGATTTGAGGGGTATGTGGAGGCCAATGGGGCAAATCTAATTGATATGACTGTTTTTTCTTCTATGAAAATGATTTAGTTTGATGGGCGCAATTACTGGTTGAATCATGCGGATAGAACTAGAGTTAGGCTCCCAAACCCGGAAGCTACTTCTATAAGAAATATGGGTAATTGGTTAATGAGAGGTGATCAGGGGACTGCTGCTCAGGAAGAGCAAGATGGGTTAGTGTCAGTCTAAGTGGCTACGATAATCTAGAGGGGGACCATTTTCTCGATTATGCCCTCTTTTTCGAATGTAATAAGCAATGACAAGAATGGAAGTGTGGGAAGTAAACAACACGCGTCGATTTATAGAGGTTCAACCCACCTAGGGTCTAATCCTCTACCACCCCAGTATATCCGGAATGGATTTCAAAAAGAAAAAAGAATTTTATTAATAGTTACCAAAACTATTACGCCTTCACCTTAAAGAGTACTACACTCTTCTTACAACACCTCTTTGAAGATTACCACAATCTTCCTAGAAGATTACCACAATCTTCTAGTAACAAAGACTCTTGTGAAGATTACCACAATCTTCCAACTTGAAGAGCTTCAAACTCTTCAACACCTCGAAGAGCACCAAAACCTTCCACAAGAAGATTACCACAATATTCTTACACCTAACACCTAAGATCACCCAAGTGTGCTCTTACCACAAGAATACTCACAAGGATATCTTGTGTTTGAATGACGAACACAAATTCACGATTACAACTCGATAAGGAAGTATACAACTTTGAAGTGCAAGTGTAATCAAGAATCAAGCCTACATCTCAAGATGTGAAAGTGATATACTTAGGTTATTACAACAAGAATGTGAAAGTGAAGAACAAAATATTTGCTTGATATGTCTCTTGTTGTGTTGTAGTATTTTCTCGCTTGCTGTGTTGCTTCAAATCTTCCTCTATTTATAGGAGAGGTCTTGGATTTGATTTCCAGACATAGGCTCATTCTTGGAGATTACTATCTACAAAAAATTGCAATTAAAATCAAGATTATAGCTGTTAGAAATCAACCCCACAAATTAAGGAAAAACTGTCTCCTGTCAACGGCTAGAATTTTGCTGTCAAAATGGTAGGGCGACTAGTCGACCTCTAATACAAAAATGAAAAGAAACAACAAAAATACCCTGTTGGACCGGCCTGGTCGACCGGTCGAGCACCCTCCTAGACCGGTCCAACACCTTTGAAATTTCATTGCAGAGAGTTCTCTTCCATTTCTAAGTTTTCCCGGATACTGGCCGACCTCTTTGCTCGACGGTCGACCTCCGGGGATTTTTCAAACGTCCTAATTTCTATTTTGGAAATTGTCCAATTTTTGTCAAAAATAAACTTCAAGAAATACTCCGAAAAATTAGTAAAAACATTTTAAATCGATTGGGAGTATTTGGACAACATTTAGAAACATTGTTTTGGTGTAAAAACACATTAAAATAAAATAATCAAAATCATGATAAAAACATTTATCATGATCAAAGGTCTTCGGAGAGAGGAGGGCTAGGTTACGAAGAACACCACAAGGCCTTTCACATCTAATGAAGCACAAGAGTTTCGAAGGCTTGGAAGGAGGATCCATCCTGACAAGAAGGAGTTTTCTTTCTTAGTTTAGATCTCTTGTATGTGCTTAAACGATGTTACAATGTTGATTTCTAGTTTGTTTATGAATTTGTTATCAATATTTCGCCAATCTTTCGAATCCTAGGGCATAATCAAAACTGTGGATTAATGTTAAATCTTGATTGATTATTTTCTTAATTGATTCATGTGTTCTATTTTATGAATTCGAGTGCTTATTATTAATTGGTTTTCATCTGATCAATAATTAGCATGTCATATTTGTTAGTACGAAATTCAGGAGAGGAATTTTAACAAAGACGGGAATCAAATTCAAACATAAATGGGTGTAACGAGTCGGGAGACCTACAACTGTTTGTGGGGAGTCATTCAATTCATAGATCTTTTGGGAGTTAATAATAGTTGTAACGTATCAGGAGATCTACAATTGTTATTAATCTATCACATGCTTATGTGCCGCCCGGGAGGGGGAATAGACTAACTTAGGAACTGAACCCATAGAATTGCATGAATTGGTTTTGTGAAACATTAATTGGATTTAATATTGAAGAAGTATGTTGAGATTATGTGCTTAGGGTTGTTTTCGTATTTGTTGAAAATACTTGTGGGGTTCGAAATTTATTTCTTTTTATTTCTATTTTTTGATTTTTATAACTCTTGATATTTGGTTGCTTCAATAAAATTGGAATGCGATGTTATTATAGCCTAAGTGTTTCGTAGTCAATCCCTGAGGAATACAACCTTACTTGCCATTATCCTATAAACTACACTGTACACTTGCAGTATAGAGATCCAAATAAACTTTTGGCGAACAAGTTTTTAGCGCTGTTTTCAGGGATTGAAAGATTTTACTTGGATATAGTAATAAGTAGTTCAATCTTAATTGAAGTTTTTTGTAAATTTTTTTTTCGACTTTTTGTAAAATCTTTTTTTATTTTTTTCATTTTTTTTATTTTCTTAATTTTTTCAATTTTTTATTTTTGTAAAAGTTATTTTATTTCTTCGGTTCTAACATTATTTTTGTTAAGTGCAGATAGTGCATGATCACGCGTTCTAGATCTACCCAACCAATACCCATTGATTATGAAATCGAGAAGATAGCAAAACAACTAAGGAAAAGATATAAAGCAATGACGGCTGGGACTAATCAGAATGCCGGGACTAACAAAAACAATGAGGAACGCCTACCTGGGGCGGATGTACAAGACCGGATTGTGAAAAGCCCGCTAGAAGGGCAGTTAGGAACTACTTCCAGCCGGAAGTTAGTCGGACTTATGGGGGTGTGGCCTGTCTGTCAATCAATGCAAACAACTTTGAACTAAAACCTGCAGAACCAGATGGTCTGACAGAATCAATTTGTTTTAAGAACCGGGAGTTTGTTGTGACGCCTCCTACACAACAACTCACAAAACCAAACACAACTTAAAATTAAGTTAATAAAAAAAACTGGAATTAAAATTCAATTAAATTGAAGGCGATCAAAATAAATAAAAATAGGAAATAAATTGGGTTGCCTCCCATAAAGCGCTAAGTTTTACGTCTTCAGCCAGATTTCAGATCTCTCTTTTTACTATAGTTGAACTTGGTCAGTTGAAATTTGTGAGCCCTCGTAATCTTTACCATCCATCAGACGAATGGCATTGCACTGTTCTCTCAGATTCAGTTCCGTGTTGCTTGGGAATTTGCCATTTTGATGTTGGCATCCCACTGTAGTAGCGATCTGGGCTACTTGTGTTTCTAAAGATTTCAATCTTGCATTTACATTTGTGTTCAACTGAGTGACTTGTTCTTCAATCCTGTCTATCTTTGCTTCATATATCCTTGTTCAGTCTTTCTCTAGTTTCTCCGATAAACGAGGATAACATCTCTTCTACAGATGCTTTCTTGTCACTTGACTCCGCTCTACCTTGATTACCCACATTAAATCCCGAATGTGGCTGCAAAATTTTTTTGTTATTAGCATATGAAAAATTCTCATAGTTTCACATCCTCGGATGATAGTAATTGGGTGTTTGATTATTTCTATAATTGTTGTTGAAGTTTTTTTGTTGTCCCACAAAGTTTGCCTTTTCTTCAACAACCGAAGGATCTCTTGGAGTCACTTGCTGCATCGTATCCAGTTTCATATTCAACACAGATACTTGTTTTGTGAGCACGACAACTTTCTCATCCTGAACCTTTGCCACAGGTCCGACATTGGATCTCTCGGATGGCCACTGATAACTATTATTTGCCATCTCCTCAAACAGTTCTAGTGCCTCATCTAGATATTTCCCTAGCAGTGCACCCCCAGATGCAGCATCTATAATTGTTCTTGTGTTGCCACTTAAACCATTATAAAAATACTGAACATGTTGGTAGTCGGAATATCCATGCTGAAGGCACTTCCTTAGTAATTCTCAGAATCTATCCCATGCCTCATATAATGGCTCCGAATCTAACGCCTAAACTGTGTGATTTCGGTTTCAATTGCAACGTCTTACTAGGGGGAAAGTATTTGGCGAATAACATTGACTCAGTTCAACCCAATCTGATGTGGGGTTGGATAGATAGGAGAAGTGGACGCCCAGGGCCACACGAGGGGGGGGATGTGAGCCCTCGCACAGTCGTATGGCTCTCACGCGGCGGGATTCTTCCCCCTTTTAACTTCCAAAACTCAATTTTTATCTCACTTTCTCCTACCCAAACCCTACAACTCGAAAAATTTTCTCCCAAAATACTCAAACTATTCTCTAAATCTCCTCCAAATTTACTTCAAATTTTACCTCAAAAACACAAATTCTTCACCTTCTTAAGAAACCCATCACCAAACTCCTTCAATTTCTCAAGTTTTACAAGTTCTTCACCAAGTTGGGGATTTATAATTTTCAAATTTAGCGGAAATGGTGTTTGCAAGGGAGGATAGCAAAAGGGCTTTAAGAATAGATGAGTTGTTTATTATTTGGTGCATGGCGTCAGAGACGGTGGTTGTGCCGAATGTCGGGGCTATGATAGCCCGACAATTTGATAGAGTGAGAAAAAAACAAAGGGGATGAATTTGTATTGGTGGGATTATTACTCATATAGCCGAGCACTTTAATGTTAGATTTGAGGGGTATGTGGAGGCCAATGGGGCAAATCTAATTGATATGACTGTTTTTTCTTCTATGAAAATGATTTAGTTTGATGGGCGCAATTCTCGGGTTGAATCATGCGGATAGAACTAGAGTTAGGCTCCCAAACCCGGAAGCTACTTCTATAAGAAATATGGGTAATTGGTTAATGAGAGGTGATCAGGGGACTGCTGCTCAGGAAGAGCAAGATGGGTTAGTGTCAGTCTAAGTGGCTACGATAATCTAGTGGGGGACCATTTTCTCGATTATGCCCTCTTTTTCGAATGTAATAAGCAATGACAAGAATGGAAGTGTGGGAAGTAAACAACACGCGTCAATTTATAGAGGTTCAACCCACCTAGGGTCTAATCCTCTACCACCCCAGTATATCTAGAATGGATTTCAAAAAGAAAAAAGAATTTTATTAATAGTTACCAAAACTATTACGCCTTCACCTTAAAGAGTACTACACTCTTCTTACAACACCTCTTTGAAGATTACCACAATCTTCCTAGAAGATTACCACAATCTTCTAGTAACGACACCTTGTGAAGATTACCATAATCTTCCAACTTGAAGAGCTTCAAACTCTTCAACACCTCGAAGAGCACCAAAACCTTCCACAAGAAGATTACCACAATATTCTTACACCTAACACCTAAGATCACCCAAGTGTGCTCTTACCACAAGAATACTCACAAGGATATCTTGTGTTTGAATGACGAACACAAATTCACGATTACAACTCGATAAGGAAGTATAGAACTTTGAAGTGCAAGTGTAATCAAGAATCAAGCCTACACCTCAAGATGTGAAAGTGATATACTTAGGTTATTACAACAAGAATGTGAAAGTGAAGAACAAAATATTTGCTTGATATGTCTCTTGTTGTGTTGTAGTATTTTCTCGCTTGCTGTGTTGCTTCAAATCTTCCTCTATTTATAGGAGAGGTCTTGGATTTGATTTCCAGACATAGGCTCATTCTTGGAGATTACTATCTACAAAAAATTGCAATTAAAATCAAGATTATAGCTGTTAGAAATCAACCCCACAAATTAAGGAAAAACTGTCTCCTGTCAACGGCTAGAATTTTGCTGTCAAAATGGTAGGGCGACTAGTCGACCTCTAATACAAAAATGAAAAGAAACAACAAAAATACCCTGTTGGACCGGCCTGGTCGACCGGTCGAGCACCCTCCTAGACCGGTCCAACACCTTTGAAATTTCATTGCAGAGAGTTCTCTTCCATTTCTATGTTTTCCCAGATACCGGTCGACCTCTTGCTCGACTAGTCGACCTCCAGGGATTTTTCAAACGTCTAATTTCTGTTTTGGAAATTGTCCAATTTTTGTCAAAAATAAACTTCAAGAAATACTCCGAAAAATTAGTAAAAACATTTTAAATCGATTGGGAGTATTTGGACAACATTTAGAAACATTGTTTTGGTGTAAAAACACATTAAAATAAAATCATCAAAATCATGATAAAAACATTTATCTAACAGTTAGTAGATGATACTTATCAGTTGTCAGCCATAATTGATGGGAACAATATTTTTTAGATAACTCTTTAAGATAACGCTTGTTGTACAAAGCATTATTCCAAGAACATATATAACACTTATTTAATTAAGCGCTATCTTTAGTTTTCTTCATATAACACTTCTTTAATAAAATGGTATTATATGGTTTATTGTGATAGCGCTTTCTTACAAAAGTATTGTCTAAAATATCTGCGGATTTTTCAATAACACTTCCATCTAAAAGCGACATCTGAAATCTGCTATCTAAACTAATTTCTGGCGTAGTGAAAGCTCCCCCTTGTCAAAAAGAATTCATTAGTCATATGTGTTTGATAAATGGTTTTATCATGATTTTGATGATTTTGTTTTTATAGCAAAACAATGTTTTTAAAGGTTGTCCAAATACTCCTAAATGATTTTAAATGGTTTTAATATTTTCCGGAGTATTTCCTCAAGTTTATTTTCGACAAAATAGGACAACACATTTAATGATTTTGTGTCACTGATTTTTACATTCAAACTATGTTTCAAAAGATTGTCCTAATACTCCCGATCGGTCTAAAATATTTTTACTATTTTTCGGAGTATTTCTTGGAGGTTATTTTCGATATAAAATTGGACAACACTTTGGTTTTGAGGCCAACCGGTCGCCCTATAGGGCAACCCGTACCTGAGGAGTACATTGGAACAGAAAAATGAGACTGAGGCTGAATACTGCAAGACGACCGGTCGCCCAGGGGGTCTACCGGTACATGGGAGTTTAAGGTTGAAACAGAACTCCCTGTTTTGATTTTTGGTCTTGGCCGACCGGTTGTAGGAACGTCGACCGGTCGAGCTGGACATCGACCGGTCGCCCTGTGTTTTTTTGCTGTGCAATCTTCAAACGTCTATTTCGTTTGACAGCAGACAACTTTCCCTTAATTTGTGGGATTGATTTCTAACACTCTTTTCTTGATTGTCTTGCAATTTTTTTACTGAAATTCATGTCCCCAAGAGGAGCCTATCATGTACAAGACATCTTCTATAAATAGAGGAAGAATTGAAGCAACACAACAAGAGAGAAAACTACAACACAACAAGATACACTCAAGAATACACTTGTTCTTACATTGTCTTATTTCTTGTTGTAATTTTCCTAGCTATTCACTTTCACATCCTTGAGGTCTAGGCTATTCTTGATTACACTTGCACTCTATTGTATTATCAATTATCGAGTTGTAATCTTAAATTTTTGGGTTATCATTCAACACAAGATATCCTTGTGAGTGTTCTTGTGGTAAGAACACACTTGGGTGATCTAGGTGTTAGGTGTGAGAAGATTGTGTTAATCTTCTTGTTGAGGTGTTGAAGAATTTGGTATTCTTCAAGGTTTAAGATTGTGGTATTCTTCACAAGGTGCCGTTGGAGATTATGGTAATCTTCAAGTGAGATTGTGGAAATCTCAAAGGTGGTGTTGTAGAAGAGTGTGGTGCTCTTCAAGGTGTTGTAAGTTGGTGTTGTATTAATTTTTGGTAATTTAATAAAATCTTTTTTCTTTTTGAAATCCATCCCGGATATACTGGGGTGGTAGAGGATTAGGCCCTAGGTAGGTTGAACCTCTATAAATCGACGTGTGTTATTTACTTTCCGCACCTTTATTATTGTCTTTGAGCATTCGGTTCGAAAAAGAGGGCAAAATCGAAAAGATGGAGATAATCTATTCACCCCCCTCTAGATTATTGTACCCGCTTGGACTTACAAGTGGTATCAGAGCCAAACTCTTTGGCAAGCTCGTTTCACATCGCGAGTGAAGAGGAACGATCGTCGGCTACGAATGAAGTCTACCTTTCCGGCGCCTCCACCACCAAGCACCACTATTAGATTCCAAAAATTATATATTTTGGAAAGAAAGAATGGAACGTTATTTACAAGGTTGCGGGTTCGATATTTGGAACATCGTCATCAACGGAGAATCCATCCCAATGAAAAACACACCACACACCTCCAAAGGCCTCAAAGAGCTAAATGATGAAGAGAAGAAAATCATCTCCCTAAACGGTAAAGCTCTCAATATTTTGTATTGTTCACTTACTAATTTGGAATATGAACATATTGTAGGAATTCGATCGGCACATGAAGTATGGCAAAAATTAGAAGCCATCTATGGAGTATTTGCAAATGATAGGAGCAACTCATTAGCATCTACCTCTCAAAGGGATACAAGTTCAAATCTAAGGAACAAGCCTCCTACAACTTCCAACTATGAAGAAGTTGAATATTGTTTTATGGGCATCGAAGAAGAAAACGAGGTATGTCTTAAACCCTCTACTTCCTATGGTATTGTCATACAAAATGATTATAGTGATTTGCAAAATGATTATGATGAACTTCAAAATGAATTTCAAAGCTTACTTGTTAAATACAAAAATTTGAAAAAGGAATTCAATGTTTTGAAAAATGATAAGGATAGTTTATTTACATCCTATGAATCACTATCATGTGCTCACACCACCACACTTGACAAGGTTAGAAACCTTGAAAAAGAAAATAGCACTCTTGTTGAGAATATTGATTGCATAAAAAAGGATTTATTAAAATCCAACTTGAGTACCAATAGAATGACCGATATTGTTGATTGTTGTGATAATTCGAAACTAGAACTTGATCATAAGCCTAAGGGTGTCAATCACATGAAAAAGAATCAAGTCTCTAAGCACGTTGGTCATTATGCTCCTAGAATTATTACATGCTTCTATTGCGGTAAAAAGGGTCATACGGCTAATACTTGTCGGGCTAGAAATAGCTCTAATCAGTATTGGAGACCTAAAAGTCTCAAAGATAATCCTAAATGACCCAAACACTTGAGGGTACCACAAAATAATGTCATATTAGGTACCCGGCAAAATAATGATCGAAGAAAATTCATGCCGCCAAGGAGACATCAAATGAACATCTCATTTGATTAAAGAAGGAGAAACTATTTTCGACAAAGCCAATTTATAAGAAGAGGATATAATCAAAAATGGGAAGAACACAATCCTTGGAAATGGCAAAGACATCATCAACAAGATGATTCTCAAAGAAGAAGAGACTATCAACAATGGGAAGGCAACAAACCTTGGAAATGGAGTAATCAAAGAAGCCATCATCAACAAAGTGACTTCTCAAGGGGAAGATATCATCAACAATGGGAAAGACACAACCCATGGAAACGGCGTAATTGGTAAACCGTATCTCCCCATTTAAATATGCATTTTATTTTATTTCTATGCATGTTTTTATTTGTGTCTTAATTGCAAATGAGTTTTCATGTATTTAACTTTAAATTAAGGTCTTCAAAACTTATTTGTACTTTTAAAACCTTTTGAAAAAGGAGACCTTACATGTTGTTTTTTAAAACTCTTGTGCATTTTTGTAGACTAATCTCTTATGGATTTTTATGGCATGAGCTTACTTGTGATATCCCTTAGCCTACATTTTTATCATTATGATTTGTGCTAGATTTGTTTTAAGAATTATGTAGGATTTACATATTTTCACAAATGGCCATTTACGTCATTATTTGTCAAGAAAGGCATAAATTATCGAGGTACGTTTACTTGTATTACTCTTACTCTTATAGACTCGATATATTTATTGCCATATGCCTGTGTGCTTGTTTTTCATAGTATTTCATACAAGTGCCATTAAGAGGAGTTTTAGATTTTTTGAAAGGCACTATTCGATATTTGATTGCACATATTTACTTTGTCAACTCTTGTTCAAATACTTCTTTTAAATGAGGTCTCAACTATATGCTATCGGATTTTCAAATTTCAAAAGAGACCTTTTTTAGCTTTCTTAAGCTTATCTGAACTTGCATGATTTATTAGACTCTTGATGATCTTCTAAATGCATAGTATGTGTTTCTTGCTTCATGGTCTATATATATAGTGTCTATTTCTACTATACTCTTATGCAAGAAATTTTGTGATTGATAATTGAGGCATGTTTTTTCCCCTTGGGCTATGTTTTCTTGCTTATATAAGCGATGCCGGTAATGAGTTTGTTAAGTTGTGTAGATGAGAAATGAAGTACTCCAAATATTAGTTACCTCAAAATATTTGGATGTAAATGTTCTATCATGAACACCTTAGATCAATTGGATGCCCTATGATGATAGTGATGAAGAAGACAAAAAGGGTATTCCGGAACAAACTTGATGACCAAGGCAACATTGGTCGAACTAAGGCGAGGTTAGTAGCACGAAGGTATTTTCAAAAAGAAGGTAATTGATTTTGGTGTAAAATTTGCACTCATAGCACATTTAGTAGCTATTTGCATTTTACTTGCCCATTCTTGTTTTAAGAAAATTTCAAGCTTTACCAAATGGATGTTAAATCCAATTTTCTCAATGGTTTTATTCGAGAAGAAGTCTATGTAAAACAACCTCCAGGGTTTTAAATCTTTCTAGGCCAAATGATTTTTATAAAAGACCTTGTATGGTTTAAAACAAGTACCCCATGTATGGTATGATAGACTTAGCTTTTTTTTTTTGCTAAATCATTTTACAAGAGGTAAAGTTGATACTACTCTCTTTGTTTTTGAAAAAGGGCAAGATTGTTTACTTGTGCATATTTATGATAATATTTTTGGTGTTACTAATGAATATTTGTGCAAGATATGTTTTTCTAAGTTAATACTAGGTGAGCTTGAGATGAGCATGATGGGGGAGCTCAATTTCTTGCTTGGACTACAAATTATTCAATGCCAAGAAGATGGTTATATTTCAAAAGAACTCTTGAAGGAGTTAAGCATTGAAGAAAGAAGAATCATCTCAACCTCTATGGCTAAAGATTGACAAAGGTCGAGAAAGGCATATCGACCGACAAACAAATTCGAGGTATGTTTTCTTGTATTATTCCTATAGACTCGACATTCCATATGCCTTATGTCTATATGCTCGACTTCAAAAACCATCCAAACGAATCTCATTAAAGTGCCGTTAAAAGAAATTTTCAAATATTTGAAAGGCACTTCTTCTTATGACTTGTTGTATTCAAAGCTTTAAAACTTTCTTATTTTTTTGGGATAACAAGTCCGGTATTTATTATACGGTTTTCCGTATTCAAAATATAGTTCATCATAATCGAACTAAACATATTGAGATTCGATATTCTTTTAAAAAGGGATTGAGTTTTTAACAAAAACTTGAGATGTGTTTAATTTCGTCTCAAGGATAACTCGTGGACTTTTTAATCATTAACCGCTGAGTATTTTACCTCATTTCGAGCTTGATTATGACATAATGTATATTGAATGAGGTCTACGTTTGCATTTTGCACGTTTTTAAAACTTAGGGGCGAAAAATCGGATTTTGGATCAAATTTTGGATTTCAAAACAGAATCGAAAGTGGGCTGCCAGGGCGAGGCCGACCGTCGCCCACCACTGCTCGACCGGCCGCCCATGCCCTGGACCGGTCCGCCTTGGAGATTTTTTGGTTAAAATTGTTTCTGTTTCCTGACTTTGGCATTTTGGCCCTTTCAACTCTATTTTCGTCCCCTTTGACATTTTCACACACAATTCACTTCAAAGGTGTTTTGTTGCATAAATTATATATTTTGGGGATTGTCTAGCTCGATTATCATCATCATTGCTCATCTTTTCCGATCGAATGGTAAGAATTTCACTCTCTTTAGCTCAATTGGGTTGAACCCTTGAGTTTGTGGCTTATATGTATTTTTCTTGATGCAATTCATATATTTTTGTGATGAGCTTATTGATTGTTGATGAATGATATTTGTTAAAATTGCATTTGGTGATGAAAAACTTGGCTTGATTACATTTACAAGGGCTATATATATCATTTTCTAATTTTAACGCCCACCAAGTGTTCGATAAAATGTTTCAATGAAAAATTCATCACTTACATGATTCTCTTGTTTTCAAAAGTCTTATACATTTATAGAGATCATGTTTTGCTTATTAAATGAGTTTTCATAAGCTTCTTCAAGTCGTATGATTCGACGTTTACCTCCTTATTTGGTTTATAAGCTTCAATGTTTAAATAGCTCGATACATCGGTTTTGTTGCGCACTTTGATATGAATATATGATGTATTTATCGTACTAACATTCTTTTTGATGTTTCCAAAGGGGGAGAAACAGGTTATAAGCTCTTTAGCTCAAAGAAGCTAAGATAAGCTTAACGCAAAGAAGCTATAAGCTATGGCTTCATATAGACATAAGTTGTGGATCATATTTAGTCCACTTGGTGCATTATGGTTATGTATGAATCATGGTCCATTGGTTGTAGTATGGACTTATATACGGTTCTAATGATGTCTCTTTGACAGAGGGAGCTTTTAAGTTTTTGATACTTAAGCTCAATATCGAAAGAAGCTAAGATTTTAGCTTATGTTGAAGTTGCTTCTATATTACTTTTGTTGTGCATGCTGATAGGGGGAGCATTTGCTATATGTGTTTGAATATCTCTACTTACATCCTTGCGTTTATATTGCGTGGAATGTTGTCGCTCTCAACGGATATTCATTTTTGACTGGAAAACTTGTTTTTGTTTTCAAAATCGCCTCTCAAAATTGTTTTGTTTTCAAAATCGGTCTTGTTGAATTATTTTGGTTTGTAATCATCAAAAAGGGGGAGATTGTTTGATAAATGGTTTTATCAAGATTTTGATGATTTTGTTTTTATACCAAAACAATATTTTTAAAGGTTGTCCAAATACTCCTAAATGATTTTAAATGGTTTTAATATTTTCCGGAGTATTTCCTCAAGTTTATTTTCGACCAAATTGGACAACACATTTAATGATTTTGTGTCACTGATTTTTACATTCAAACTATGTTTCAAAAGATTGTCCTAATACTCCCGATCGGTCTAAAATGTTTTTACTATTTTTCGGAGTATTTCTTGGAGGTTATTTTCGATATAAAATTGGACAACACTTTGCTTTTGAGGCCAACCGGTCGCCCTATAGGGCAACCCGTACCTAAGGAGTACATTGGAACAGAAAAATGAGATCGAGGTCGAATCTTGCAAGACGACGGCCGCCTGGTCGGGTCGACCGTGGCGTCGGCCGCCCCCCGTCGACCGGTACACTGGAGTTTAAGGTTGAAACAGAACTCCCTGTTTTGATTTTTGGTCTTGGCCGACCGGTTGTAAGGCGTCGACGGCCGAGGTGGACATCGACCGGCCGCCTGCGGTGTTTTTGCTATGCAATCTTCAAACGTCTATTTACGTGCGGCCGTCCGCATCTATGTTTTGACAAAGAAATTCGACCTTTTGACAATGAGACAACTTTCCCTTAATTTGTGGGATGGATTTCTAAAAGCTCTTTTCTTCAATTGTCTTGCAATTTTTTACAGAATTCATGTCCCCAAGAGGAGCCTATCATGTACAAGACATCTTCTATAAATAGAGGAAGAATTGAAGCAACACAACAAGAGAGAAAACTACAACACAACAAGATACACTCAAGAATACACTTGTTCTTACATTGTCTGATTTCTTGTTGTAATTTGCCTAGCTATTCACTTTCACATCTAGGCTATTCTTGATTACACTTGCACTCTATTGTATTATCAATTATCGAGTTATAATCTTGAATTTTTGGGTTATCATTCAACACAAGATATCCTTGTGAGTGTTCTTGTGGTAAGAACACACTTGGGTGATCTAGGTGTTAGGTGTGAGAAGATTGTGTTAATCTTATTGTTGAGGGGTTGAAGAATTTGGTATTCTTCAAGGTTGAAGATTGTGGTAATCTTCACAAGGTGCCGTTGGAGATTGTGGTAATCTTCAAGTGAGATTGTGGCAATCTCAAAGGTGGTGTTGTAGAAGAGTGTGGTGCTCTTCAAGGTGTTGTAAGTTGGTGTTGTATTAATTTTTGGTAATTTAATAAAATCTTTTTCTTTTTTGTAATCCATCCCTGATATCTTTGGGGTGGTAGAGGATTAGGCCTAGGTGGGTTGAACCTCTATAAATCGACGTGTGTTGTTTACTTTCCGCACCTTTATTATTGTCTTTGAGCATTCGGTTCGAAAAAGAGGGCAAAATCAAAAAGATAGAGATAATCTATTCACCCCCCCTCTAGATTATCGTAGCCGCTTGGACTTACAATATGTAAAAGTCCATTATACATCCATTTGACTAAGTTCCATCCACAGCTTATGGCTTTTTCATCCGTAGCTTATAGCTTTTTTTTGCGAGATTTTTCTAACTCTATTGATCTAAATATAAGCTTATGAGATTATTCCATTTTTCTCCCCCTTTAGAATCATCAAAAAGACTATTAGCACGATAAAAACATCATAAATACATATCAATTCGCGCATTGAATCGAATTATCATGCTTTTAAAAAGAATGCTTAAAATTCCAAATTGTAAGGGAAATTTTGAGAAGAAAGTTTGTAGAAGCTCACTTGATTGATAAAACATGATCTCTATAAACATATAAGGCATTTGAAATAAAGAGATTCATGTATAGGATGGAATTTTTACTGAGATATTTTATCGAACACTTGGCATGCGTAGAGTAAAATCGAAGTTGTATATAACATTTGTAAATGTAATCATGCCCAAAAAATCAACAACAATTACAATTCTATAATCTCAATTCATCAACATTCATAATTCCCAACACAATTATACAAGAATTTCACCAATTTAACAAGCAAAAGCACATTCTCAAGAGTTCAACCCAATTGGGATTAAAGAGGCAATTAAACTAACCAATTTATCGGAGAAGATGAATAAGATTGAAGATATAGGCATTATATAAGTCCAATAATGTAGAATTTGCAAGAAAAAATATTTTGAGTGAATTGTGTGCGAAATGGGCGAAGGGGTGCGAAATAGAACGAAATAAGCTGAAGAAATGGACAGAACTTATTTGAACGAAAAATATGCTAAGGTCGACCAGTCCAAGCCTTGTCGACCACCTTGTCAACTGGTACCTGAAATTTGAGTTATATTTCTGTCCGAATTTTGAGTTCAAAATGCGATTTTTCACCCCTAAGTTTTAAAAATACACAAAATGCAATCATAGACCTTATTCGATATGCATTATGCCTAAACGAGCTCGAATTAAAGTAAAAGACTCGGCGATTAAAGGTTTTGTGAAAATATCCGCAAGTTTTTTGTTCGGTTATGCCTAAACGATCTTGAGACCAAACAAATCACATCTCAATTTTTTGTTTAGAAACACAATCCTTTAGAAGATGGTGTCGAACCTCAATATGTTTTGTTCGGTTATGATGAATTGGATTTTGAGCAATGTTTATAGCGGACGTATTGTCACAAAAATTAGGAACATTTTCGAAATAACATTTGTAATCCGCTAAGGTTTATTTCATCCAAAGAAGTTGAGTACAACAAAAAGCAGAAATATATTCGGCTTCGGCCATTGATAAGGATACACAATTTTGCTTCTTTGAAAACCAATATGCTAGGCAATCGCCTAAAATTGACATGATCCGGAGGTACTTTTACAATCATCAATATTTCCCCCATAGTCCGAATCACTATATCCTTTTAAAGAATTTTTTTTATTGTTTGGATAAAACAAGCCATATGAAATAGTGCCTTTTAAATATCGAAAAATTCTTTGGGATTGCTTTGAAATCGAGCACATAGGCATACGACATGAAGAATATTGAGTCTATGAGAGTAATAAAAGTTGATGAACATACCTTGATTGTGTTTCCGTGAACCAATTCAAACTTGACTAACTTGATGTAGATAACCATTGATATCTCTACGATCATTTGTCCTTTAATATCCAAGTATCTCCTACAAAATCTTAAGAAAATTCTTGCACAAGTGTTTAGAAGTACTGGATAATATAAACCAATATTAGAGATTAGACAAGTATCACATACTTTTGTATTTATCCACAAGAGTTTGATAAAACATGTAAGTTCTAATGTGCTTATGAAAAGCTATACAATGTCTCTTTTTGAAATTTAAAAATCCGAGAGTATATAGTTGAGACCTCATTTGTAAGAAACATTTAAGAAAATAATTATGACAATCAAGACAAGAATAAAGACATGAATGTGCAATAATTAAATAAAATGCATAACTCAAGAAGAGTACAAGAGTTACCAATTTCTCCATTGCCAAGGGTTGTGTCTTTTCCATTGTTTATTATACCTTCATCTTGGAAAGTGATTTTGTTGATAATGTCTTCTCCTTTGATAAATGGCGCAAACATTTGTTGTCTATTTGACGATTTGAATGTTCCTTGACTTTTATGGCACCAAGTACCTAACATAAATTATCTTGTGGTACCCTCAAGTGTTTAGGTCCATTGGGATTAGCTTTGAGACTTTTAGGTCTCCAATAATAATTTGAGCTCTTTCTAGGCCGACAAGAATTTACCGTGTGACCACTTTTACCACAATAAAAACATGTAATAGTTTTTGAAGCATGATGAATGGCATGAAAAAAAAAGTACTTGATTCTTTTTCATATCATTGATAACATTTGGCTTATAACCAAGTCCTAGTTTCAAATGATCACAACGTTGAACATCAAGAATTTTGGTCATTTTATCGGTACTCAAATTAAACTTCATCATATCCTTTTTCATGCAATCAATATCCTTAGTAAGAATTTCATTTTTTTTTTCAAAGTTTCTAACTTTATCAAGTGTAGTAGTGTGAGCACAAGAAAGTGATTCATATGAAACAAGTAAACTATCCTTTTCATTTTTCAAAATGTTGAATTCATTTTTCAAATTTTTTGTATTTAAAAAGCATGCTTTGGGATTCATATTGAAGTTCATCATAATCATCTGGAAATTCATTAATAAATGAGATAGAAGAGTTAGAGTGTTCCTCATTGTCTTCTTCGATGCCCATTAGATTGCTCGTCTTCCTCATCATCAAATGTTGCAAGAAGCTCATCCCATGTTTTTGCTTCGGCTTTGGCATTCAAGGCTTTGAATTTTATGTGGAATTTATCCTTCTTCCTTTGTTCTTGCTCCCCTTTTGGACAATCGGCAACATGGTGTCTGAGTTTTCTGCATCTAAAGCAAAACTTATTTCTTGCTTCTCTTTCCTTGTTTTTATTTACAAATTTTGTAAAATTTCTAATAAGTTCCTCATCTTCATCTTCTTCTTCATCTTCCTCATCACTTGAATAATAATTTTTCAATTTTGAGGCAAGACCTTTGGAGTTGATCCCATATCCGGTTGAGAAGTCGATGCCTTTGAATTACTCTTTTCACTTGTATAAACTTCATAGATGAGAAGATTACCGATAAGTTCATCAAAATTTAGAGTTTCTAATTTTGAGCTTTCGTAATAGCGGTAACTGTTTTGGACCAAGAGGCGGGAAGATCATTTAGAAATTTTGTGACCTTATCCTCTTCGAAAATAATTTTCTCAAGTGCAACTAGAGGAATTACAATATTGTCAAGCCTTTCAACCATTTTGGAAATATTTTTTCCAACATTCCTAGTGAAATTTTCGAACTCTTTGACCAACATGGTCTTTCGAGCTTATTTCACTTTCTTTGTGCCTTCATAGATAACTTCTAATTTTTCCCAGACATCATGAGTGGACCGAATTCCTCTAATACAATTATATTCCATAGCGGTAAGAGAATAATGAAGTATGTTAAGAGCTTTACCGTTTAAGGAGAATATTTTCTTGTCTTCATCGTCGAACTCCTTCAGAGCTTTAGGAATTTGAGTTCCATCTTTCTTTTTCTTCATCGAGATGGATACTACATTTATAACCATGTTCCAAATATCGAACCTGCAACTGTGTAAGAAGCACTCCATTCTATCTTTCCAAAATGCATAATTGTTGGAGTCGAAGAGAGGTAGTCTATTGAATGAAGCACTGGTTGGTAGATAGCTCTCGTAGCTATGGATCTTTCCTCTTTACTCGCAAAGATTTAACGAGCTTGCCAAAGAGTTTGGCTCTGATACCACTTGTTAGTCCAAGTGGCTAGGAAAATCTAGAGGGGGTGAATAGATTTTCCCAAATTTCCGATTTACGCCCTTTTTTTTTGAATATGAAAATATTGACCAAAATAAAAGTGCGAAAATGTAAACAACACATGATGACTTATAGAGGTCCAACCCACCTAGGGCCTAATCTTCTACCACCCGGTATGTCCGAAATGGATTTTAAAAAAGAAAAAAATTTATTAATAGACACCAAACTATGACAATATTTACCTTGAAGAGTACCAAACTCTTCTTACAACAGCATCTATGAAGACTACCACAATCTTCCAACTCGAAGAGTACCAAACTCTTCAACACCTCGAAGAGCACAAAACTCTTCAACATGAAAATCACCAAGCTTTTCAATCAAATCAACCAAACATGTTCTTGCCAAAAGAATACTAACAAGGATTTCTTGTTTTAGATGATGTTACAAATACAATCAAGATTACGCTTTAAATGAAATATTACAACTCAAAAGTGCAAGTGTAATCAAGAAGGAAAGCCTAATAAGCAAGATGTGAAAGTGATAAGCTTAGGCTAATACAACAAGAATGTTGAAAGTGAAGAACAAAATATTTGCAGAGATATTTCTTGTTGTGTTGTATTGTGTTGTCCTGTTGTGTTGCTTCAAGCCTTCAACTATTTATAGGAGAGCTCTTCGATTTGAATCCCAGCAATAGGCTCCTACTTGGAGATTGAAATCTGTAAAAATTGCACATTAAATGGAGAATATAGCTGCCAGAAATCAATTCCCTAATTTCATGAAAAATTGTTTGTTGTGCAACGGATAGTTTGCTGATAAATTGCTGATAAAACCTTAGGTCGACCGGTCGACCTCTAATATAAGAAATACGTTTAAAATTGAAAAACGCATAAAAAACAAGGGGGTAGACCGGTCCAGGGGTTTGGACCGGTCGACCTAGGGTTCGACTGGTCACCCTTGACCTGGACCGGTCACCCTCTTCAATTTGTGAAACAGAAAAAGTTTTGTGCAATATGTAAACTGCAGGCATCGGTCGCCCACTAGGTCGACTAGTTGACCACACCAGTCTCCCTCTAGGTTAATCGGTTGACCTCTCATTTTCAGCAAATATGTTGTTCTCTGTTTCGACAAACTTTCAAGTACGGGTTGCCCTATTGGGCGACCAGTTGACCTCAAAACTGAGGAGTTGTCCAATTTTGGTCAAAAATAAAGTTCAAGAAATACTTCAAACTCTTGTTAAAAATCATTGAAAATGTTTTCAAGAATTAGGACAACATTTGGGGACATTGTTTTGGTGAAAAACTCAGTTAAATGAAATCATCAAAATTACGATAAAAACATTTATCTAACACCATACCCCAGCGAACTCGCAAACATACCAGTATTATTAATGGTCTTGTTTATTACGTTCTGGCAAATCCTGCTGAAGATGAACTCAGCCCAGTTGAAAAACCAATGTTACCTTATTTTCCTTTTGCTCAGTTCATTCATAGATAAGTGTTAGTTTATCCGAGATTTCCTTAGCTGTTTTACAAGTTTAGACTTAGTTGAATATAGTTATATCCAAAGACTTGTACAAAATATCATTTGCAACATTGTCCAAATTGTGCCTCTTTCTATCCTCAGCAGTCCATTCATTTCATGGCTTATCTACCGCCAATGCAGGAGATGCACCCTCTCCACCTGCACCAACAGCTCTTGTAGCAGTTGTATTGATCTTTTTGATCTTTATGAGGCCATCATCAATGACAAACCACATTTCATCATATAGAGCAAATAGATGTGCTGTATGCGTATTTTTCAATCATCAAACTCCTCAATGATAAACATTGGGATACGAGCTAGATTAGATTCCATTTAAATAACTCTTTAAAGCTTTGAAAACTTGTTGTGTTGATAGTTCTAAAAAGCAAAGATCTAGTTCAAAAGTAGTTCGAAAGGTTCTTTAAATCATCCGCTCTTATACCACTTGTAGGTCCCAATTATGTCAAGGTAAACTCTAGAAGGGGTAGTTGAATAATTTTTTAATTTTTCTATTTTTATGACGATTTATCAATCACGGTTTAAAAATAGTTAAGTAATTTAGATAGCTAAGTTGAAATTCAGAAGGAGAGTTAACCACTCAATAGATCTCTTGACAGAGTTATTGATACTCAGCTGGAAAATAAAAACTTTTTACAAATTTTGGTTTTATTTTGAATATAGCGAAAATCTTACACCCTTTCAAGTTTTTAGCAATCAACACACAATATTTTAGAGAGTTATTTAGCAAGAAAATATAGCAATGTACATAGCAGGAATGTAAGTGCCGTAAAATAAATGAGAAAAGAGTTTATAATAGTTCAAGGACAGGATAACTCCTCTACGTTCACTCTTCTACTACTCAGGGAAGAATCCACTATGTATCAATTAACTTTAGATATTGTTCGCCAAAAAATTATTTGGATCCCTATACTGCAAGTATACAGTGTAGTTTATAGGATAATGATAAGCAAGGTCGTATTCCTCAGGGATTGACTACGAAACACTTAGGCTATAATAACATCCGCATTCCAATTTTATTGAAGCAATCGAATATCAAGAGTAATAAAAATAAAAAAATAGAAATAAAAAGAAATAAATTTAGAACCCCACAAGTATTTTCAACAAATACGAAAGCAACCCTAGGCACATAATCTCCACATGTTTCTTCAATATTAAATCCAATCAATATTTCACAAAACCAATTCATGCATTTCTATGGGTTTAATTCCTAAGTTAGTCTATTCCCCCTCTCGGGTGACACATAAATAGTAGATTAATAACAATTGTAGAGCTCCCGATACGTTACAACTATTATTAACTCCCAAATGATCTATGAATTGAATGACTCTCTACAAACAGTTGCAGGTCTCCCGACTCGTTACACCCGTTTATGTCTAAATTTGATTTACGTGTTTGTTAGAACTCCTCTCCCAAATTTTGCACTAGCAAATATGACAAGATAAAAAGCAATTAAGAATAAGTACTCGAATTCATAAAATAGAACACATGATTCAATTAAGAAAACAATCAGTCAAGATTTAACATGAATTCACTGTTTTGATTATGCCCTAGGGTCCAAAAGAAACATTGATAATAAATTCATAGACAAACTTAAAATCAACATTGTGACATTGTTTAAGCACAAACAAGAGATCTAAACTAAGAAAGAAAACCCTTTCTTGTCAGGATGGATCCTCCTTCCAAGCCTTCGAAACTCTTGTGCTTCCGTAGATTTGAAAGGCCTTGTGGTGTTCTTCGTAACCTAGCCCTCCTCTATCAGAAGACCTTAGATATGTCTAATCCTGTGTATTTTGGTGTGTTGTATGTTGTATGAATGAATTTTCGTGCATACCTTGGTCCCTTTATATAGGTGCTTGGAGAGATCACTTGTAGAGTTCTGTTAAGAAAAGGACACAAAAATCCACCACAGACACCTCGCACTGGCCGTGTGGCTTCACACGGCCACACCACACGACCGTGTGGTCCTACACGGGCCGACCGTGTGGCTTGGTTTTGCCCCTTTTTTCTCCCGAACACTTCACACGGTTATGTTGCTTTATATGGACATGTCACACAGTCGTGTCACCTTGCAAGGGCTGACCGTGTGGTTGGTTTTCGTCCATTTTCTTCGTCTTTTCGATCTTCTCTTTGCACTCGTCAATCTTGTCCGGCCTTCCAACTGATATCTTTTTATTTAAGCTCTGTTTCCTGTAAAAAAGTTACAAAAATACGCCGTATCATGTCCTTATAAAGAAATCAAGTAAAATACACTTAATATACATGCAATTAATGCATCAATAATGTACCAAAATAAGCCCTAAAATGCACATATATTTTACATGTATCAAAATCCCCCAAACTTAAACCATTGCTCATTCTCGAGCAAATTAAAAAAATAAAATCACGAGGTATAAGAACACATAAGAACACTACAAAAATTTAATCTCATTTCACTCCATATCTAAGTAAAACATGCAATTTATTATGAAGAAGTCATCATTCACAAGTTCGGCATAATTAATACTCTCTCGGGTACTTGACATCGCGACTCACAAGTAAGTAGTATCTCACTCATCTCTCAAAGTGTATGGTAAGTGTTTGGACTCAAAATCAATTCAGTGAATGTAGAACTACCATAGGCTTGCAAATCGTCTAACATCTCTACCACTTTTGTGTGCACAACTTAAGAATCAAAAAAGACTTTTCATTTGGTTGTAACGTAGGCTCTTTGGTAAGGGTAAGGAAAGTTTGGATTAAATGACTTTACTTGATCAAATAGAATGAAAAAGTACAGAGACTTGCAACTCATCAACCCAATTTATATCATAAAACTCATTTTTTATTTTCAAGATATTTTCTTTTTGAACTCAACTCCACTCATGTTTCTCCTTTTTCATTCTTAGGACTTTTTGCTTTTTTTGTTTTCTTTTTCTTTAGCCTCAAGCTCTCATTTTTTTTTTCAAAATTTCCAGAATTTGTTTCTTTCTTTTGCTCGATTTTTCTCTTTCTTTTCAGAGATTTTTCTTTATATTTCAAGCTTAATTATTCTTTCATTCCCTAGACATTGCTCATCCTTCTTTCTTTTGCCAACTTTCTCTCTTTTTCACAATTTCATCACATGTCCCCCATCTATTCATCTTCTATAAGCTCAAGTAATTTTAGGGGTAAAAATCATTTTTCAACTTTTATAGATCAAAATGTGGCTAACAATAAAAAGTTAAGGCTCAAAGTGGCTAACTAGGGAATCATGAGTTCATAGGTAGGCTTTTTAGGCTAAGAAGGCTAAACAAAGATGGCCTTAAATTATTTTTAAAAATTGCACACACACATGGCTTCAATGAAGATACCAAAGCAAGTTCTAGAGTTCTAATAATCATGAATGACACACTCAAGAAAAAAATAAAACTGTATAATATGAAAGCAGTTATAGGCACAAAAGCTCATAGGCTTATTTTACGCAACATGCTCAAATACCCAATTTTCTCAATCAATGCCAAACAAGTAAAAGACATCTCCTCAACCATTCATCACATTATTCACAAAAATATTTCATCTCATAAAATCAAATGGTCATAGTAAAAATCTTACATAAGCTTTGTACTCTTTCGAAATCTTGATCAAAATCACACACAAAAGCAATTAAACGTGCTAAAAAATAATAAATAAATTAAAAATTGGAAATTGAAAAACATTTATGCAAATTTTTTTTATGCTCTACATGCAATCCTAAATGCAATGCAAAAATGCAACAATACTAATTTACGCATTCTTGACAAACCCCCTAAACTTACCAATAAAATCCAGATTGTAATACCTTAGCAGCCGTGCCGGCCGGGCTAAAGTGACCACCATAAGGGGCAGAGTGGTTGTGCTGTAGAATCTCTTCAACTTCCTCTCGAAGCACACAACGGTGAAAACAGAATCCGCACACCTCTTGAACAAAAGCGGATCATCCCATAAATATAACTTAACATCGTGCCAAAACTTCTTCTTCTGATGAGAAGTCAAATCCGGAGGCAAGGCTCCACCAGCCAGATAGTTCACAAAATCAGCATACCATGAGAGATGAGTTTTTACGGCCAAAATACGCTCATCCAAAAATGAATCCTAAATAGGATCTTCAATCAATTTGTTGGGTTGTTCCAATCTCGATAAGTGGTCGGCTACCACATTCTCACTACCCTTCTTATCCCGGATCTCTATATCAAATTCTTGGAGAAGGAGAATCCATCTTATCAATCAAGGTTTCACATGTTTCTTCGCAAAAAAGGTACCGGATTGCAACATGATAAGTATTATAAATGATTACCTTGGTACCCACTAAGTAAGCTCGAAACTTGTCGAAAGCAAATACTATAGCTAGCATCTCCTTTTTCGTGGTCGTGTAATTCTGTTGGGCATCATCTAGCGTTCGACTTGCATAATTGATGGCATTGAAAATTTTATCTCTTGTTTGCCCCAACACAGCCCCTACTGCATAATCACTAGCCTCACACATGAGCTCAAAGGGCTGTGTCCAATCCGGTATGACCATAATGGGAGCAAAAATGAGTGCCTTCTTGATATGCTCAAAAGCCTACAAACAAAGATCATCAAAGCAAAAAGACACATCTTTCTCTAGAAGATTACATAAGGGCTTGGTTATTTTTGAATTTTTTTTTTAATAAACCTCCGATAAAAACTAGCATGCACTAAGAAACTTCTAATCCCTTTTACATTCCCCAGTGGTGGTAATTTTTCAATAGCCACTATTTTAGCTCGATCAACCTCTAATCCTGCAGCAGACACCCGATGACCAAACACAATGCCCTCTTTCACCATGAAGTGATATTTTTCCCAATTAAGCACTTACTTGATGTCGTGGCACCTTTGTAGAACCAGAGATAAATTATGGAGGCATTGATCAAAAGAATTACCAAAATATTGAAAAATCATCCATAAAATACTCCATAATTTCCTCCACTATGCAATGAAATATTTACATCATACATATCTGAAATGTGGCTAGTGCATTACACAACCCAAAAGACATTCTGCGAAATGCAAAAGTAATGCATGTAAAATTTACGTGCATTTTGGGGCTTAAGATGCTATATATTTGATGCATTTGCACCCATATTTAGTATGTTTTACTTGGTTTCCCTTGTTGGGTGTGATACTGCGTATTCTTGTAACTTCTTATAGGAAATGGGGCTAAATTGGATAAAAAATGATATCACATTCCAAAGTATAGGTCAAGAGCTAAGGTACGAGCAAAAGGGAATTTCCTTCAAAAACGTCCAAATGCGCTAACAGTTTCCAGCACTGGCAGGGTTTAGTATTTTGGCTATAACCTTCTCTACAAAATTGATATTAAAGGGTATTCAAGTGGCTATGGAAATCTAAGAGAAAGGGCTACAACTATCATGTAAACCCCAGGAGCAAATTTGGATGTTTCACAAGTCACACAACCGTGTGAAGTGATTTAGTGATTTTCATAGTCCAAAACCAATCGCACGGTCTGCCGGTGTGAGACCACATGACCGTGTGGGGTGGCCGTGTGAAACCACATGGCCGGTGTGACTTGTTTGGGGTTGAATTTGAGTCCTAATCCCATCAGAACTCTACAGTGATCTCTCAAAGCACCTATATAAGGGGGACCAAGGCCTAAACGAATTTATATCATCCAAAAAAACATTCATACCATAGAAAACACATCAAATTACGCAGGAACACAAGATCGAAAGTTTTTTGAGAGAGGAGGGCTAGGTCGCAAAGAATACCACAAGGCCTTTCGCATTTACGGGAGCACAAGAGCTTCGAAGGCTTAGGAGGGGAATCCATCCTGACAAGAAGGGCTTTTCTTTCTATGTATAGATCTCTTATATGTGCTTAAACGATGTCATAATGTTGATTTTGAATTTGTCTATGAATTTGTTATAAATGTTTGGCTAATCTTTCGGATCTTAGAGGCATAATCGAAACTGTAGATTCATGTTAAATCTTGATTAATTGCTTTCTTAATTGATTCATGTGTTCTATTTTATGAATTCGAGTGCTTATTTATAATTGTCAATTATCTGATCAATAATTTGCATATCATACTTGTTAGTCCATAATCTGGGAGGTGGGTTCTAACAAGACGGAAATCGAAATCAGACATAAACATGGTAATGTATCGGGAGACTACTTCTATTTATGGGGAGTATTTCAATTCAAAGATCTTTTGGGAGTTAATAATTGTTGTGATGGATCGGGAGACCTGAATTATTATTAATCTACTATTTATGTGCCACCCGAGAGGGGGAATAAACTATTTTAGGGATTGAACCCATAGAAACGCATGAATTGGTTATTGAAACTTTAAGTGGATTTAATATTGAAGAAACATGTTGAGATTATGTGCCTAAGGTTGCTCCTGTAGTTGTTGAAAATACTTTTGGGGTTCGCAAATTTATTTATTTTTCTTTTTTTATTTTTATTATAAAACTTGATATTCGATCACTTCAATAAAATTGGGATGCGATGTTATTATAGCCTAAGTGTTTCACATATCAATCCCTGAGGAATACGACCTTGCTTGCCATTTTTCTATAAACTATAATGTACACTTGCAGTTGTATGATCCAAATATTTTTGGCGAACAAAAAGTACCATAAGGACATGTGAATATGGTCTTTTCCTGGTCCTCTGGAGCAATAGCAATATGATTATAACCCGAATATCCATCCAGAAAGCAGTAGTAGTCATATCTAGCTAACCTAGCCAACATCTGATCAATAAAAGGTAAGGGATAATGGTCTTTACGAGTGGCTTTGTTCAGTTCCCTATAATCTATGCACACCCGCCACCCAGTCACTGTACGTGTAGAAATCAATTTATTATGGGAATTTTTGACCACAATCATCCCCCCTTTTTTCGGAACTACCTGAACTGGACTCACCCATGAGCTATCAGATATGGCATAAATGATGCCAACCTTAACTACTTCCTTCATTGCAGGATTAAACCGTCTTTGGTGCTCAATAGAGGGCATGTAAGAGTCCTCCATGAGGATTTTATGCATCACTATGAAGGGGTTGATTCCCTTCAAATTGGCTATGGACCAACCCAGTGCAGACTTATGTTTTCTCAAAATGCGCAATAACTTATCTAACTCTGAAGGGGATAGAGAGGCAGAGACTATTACATGATGTGTATCATTCTCACCCAAAAATGCATATCGGAGATGTGCAAGAAGTTCCTTCAATTCCGGTGTGACCTTCGGAATTTGCTCAATGACTGTGTCTCCCAAACTCTCCTTCAAACCTTTGCTCGTATCAACATGTGTGGCATCAAGAGAAAACACGTAATCTAATAAATCAATATCATCAAAATCATAATCCATACCTTGCACCAGGGATTGGGTGAGACATCTTTCCAACGGGTCGAAAGTAGCTTGTCGAGATACTTCTGAGCGGGCACACTGCTCAACAACATCTATCAAATGACATGTATGGTGTTCTTCTTGAAACTTCATCGCATGATAGATAATGAACATCACTTCTTCCTCATTAACCCACAGAGTCAGTTCTCCACGTTGAAAATTGATCAATGCTCGACTAGTAGCCAAAAATGGCTCCCTAGAATCAGTGGAACCTCTCGATCCTCCTCCATGTACAGTACTACAAAGTCTGCTGAAAATATGAACTTGTCCACCTTCACCAAAACTCCTTCCATTACACCTCGCGGATATGTAAGCAATATGTCCGCCAATTGTAGGGTAATGGTGGATAGTTTCACCTCTCCAGGACCTAATTTCCTGAAAACAGATAAAGGCATAAGGTTAATGCTAGTATCTAGATCGCAAAGAGCTTTATTAAAAATGGAATCACCAATAGTACAAGGGATTGTGAAACTCCCCATATTTTTCAATTTTTGCGGTAGCTTCCTTTGCAAAATAGCGCTGCATTCCTCTGTAAACTTTACAGTCTCGAACTTGCCCAACCTTCTCTTTTTTGACATTACATCATTCATGAATTTAGCATAGGTAGGCATTTGCTCGAGTGCATCAGCAAATGGGATGTTGATGTGAATCTTCTTGAAAATTTCCAAGAATTTAGCAAATTGAGAATCTATCTTCTTTTTCTGAAATCTCTGAGGGAATGGGAGTGAATTAGGAACTTGAACTGCAGAATCAAGAGTAGGAGCAGATTTAGGCTTGTCAGCCTTCGTATGCTTGTTGCTCTGCTGATCTTCTTCTTGTTTCGACTCCTCCTTAATAGGCAAATCAGAATCGAAAAGCTTCTCATGGGTGGCATGAGAGAGAAGCTTAGGATCATTATATGCGCCCACTCCTCAACTTGATGGCTTTACAATGTTCCTGATTCATCTTAGTATTACTCGGAAAATTTTCTTTCTTATCTTTGAGAGCTTATGGTTGTTGCAAACCGTCCCATTTGTGTCGGCAATGATCTCAGAGGCATCTCCATGGTAGACATCATCATGCCCAAATTGAACTATCTCATCATGAACTTTGTTGGATTATCCCATGAACTTTGTGATTATCCCACCTTGCTACTCCCATGTATAAATGTCCGCAACCACCGCCGGCTTTATCCTGAGTGGAAACGGAAAAGTCGCATATTTCCCAAGAATGTAGCCATGTAGTGGGCATTCGGATCATCCATGGGACTCCTCAAACATGCTTATTCTAGTTCATTTTTAAATTTATAGGCGACGCACAATTCCAGAATAGTTCTAGTTCATAGTAGGTCGGAAGTAATCCCAGATTGCTCTTTCCTGCCCCTCTGGCTGTGGTGGAACAATTTGAACCAAGTTCTCGTTATTCTCATTTTCTCTATTGTCTACCATTGCTTGATTCTCTGCTCGCTTTGTTGCTCTGATTGCTCAAAGTGTCCTTTCAATCTCTGGATCAAAAGGAAGCAAATTAGTATCTTTAGAATTTCACATAAACAGACAACTCAATAAGAAAGAATGAGTTAATTATACCTAAACTAATCTAGATTAGGATTAAAACTATTTAGTAACATCATTAGGCCAAAATAAGATAAAACAATCCCCAACAACGGTGCCAAAAACTTGTTCGAAATTTTCTTACCGCAAGCATATGGTGTCAAGTTTTAGTAGAGATTGAAAAGTAGGGTTATCATCTGCACAGGGATTGATATCAAATTTTAACTAAGTACTGTAGTTATAATAGCTTAATTCTATCTAGATAATCTAAAAGAGATGGTTTTAATTAAACTAGAAATAAAACAAAAATTATAAAAACAAATTCGCTCTGACAAATTATCAAACACTTAATGAATATGATTTCTTGAGGGTTGATTCACCTAGTTATCCCATATGTTATCAATCCAATTTGTGACGTCCACCCCTATTACTACTACTGGAAAATATATAAATTGTAAAAATCGGCTACAAACTCTATTTAAAACGTGTAATTTTTTTTTATCCCTGTGGAATTTTAACAACAAACTGGTAAAATTATTTTAATTATAAGATAAGGACAATCCATGTCCACAAACAAAAGAGTTAACCAACCCTGTTATTAAATACAACATACATCCACATCACCCATTTATTTACATGTACATATATACATCAGAGTTTTCGAAATAGGGTACAACCTTAAACCAAAATATAATACAAGACCAAAAAAGAAAATGTGACCCATCAACACAGCCCAACAGGTCATCATCTATGTACACTGTCCTCAATAACCTGTAGGAGCTCCAACAGCCTGCCCAGTAAGCTCATGAAATCCAAAGATCACCGGACTCACCTACAATGCGAACTACGTGACCTAATGCCCGATGTGAAAATCATGCATCTTTGAAAGAACAATGTAATACAAATGCCATGCATTCCAAGATGCTTTACCAGAAGTGCGCAAGATGAGTTGAAACTTTTTAATTGGTATCATTTCTCTTTTTCTTTTATTGGGCCCTTGACCCATCTGGTATGCACCGGAAAGAGCTCAACACAACATCAATAATCACATGGCCATAATCAAATTGACATCGCCTAGGGCCATCTCTTGGGACCACCTGAGGTCCACCCCTATCTTCCCCAATGATCCCTCAGGAGTCTTCCCCCTGACATGTGAATAAGGATCAAGTGGTCCGCCCCCTCGTGACCTTCAGAGGCACACCTCTGTCAACCCCTATGATTCTCCGAGAAGTAACACCCACTGCACCCTAAAATATATCATAAAAGCATGCCTCGCATGCCTCGGTACACTTGCAGTGGCCAACCAAAACCTTTTCAAATAAAATTATGATGTGCACGCGTCATGTCAACAATGCTCATATATTTGCATGCACGTGAAAATGCCAGTGAATAACATGTTCAATGACACGACAATCACCACATTCCAATATCAACTCAGCAATATATAGATGTCAATGTTTCCATAATGCATCCATCAAAATACAAGAATCACATTTAATATCGATACATCAAGAAATATTATGTTCATGCATCGTAGTTGCATATGGATTTTCACTTACCTTCACCCATGGAAATGCCTTATAGTGTTAAACGTGATTCCTGAACCTTGTGCTTGAGCAATCTGTCATGATACAAAACATTAATTTTTAGTATTCAAACTTTTTAATACACCTATTCTCATAGACCTCAAATTTCAAATTTAACTTGGTACCATTTAAATTTGGATTTTATAATTAAAAACCTAAATAAACCTCCTAATCACCTCAATCTCCAAATGGTGAATATGTTTTAACTTCATTTAATCAGTGTACTATAACCCTTATATTAAGTCCCTATATCTAAACATTACTCTAAATAATTCCAATTAAAGTTTATATATATACTCTGTGTCTTCGCCAAAAAATTTGATAATTTAAAATGGCCACATATCATATGTCTTCAGTAATAATGTAGTTAATACCTTTACATGGTTCTCATTAACTAATTAGAAATAAAATAAATATTAGATGTAATAATTAGTATCTCCTTTATATTTAAACAATTCTATAGCTATATTTAAATGTAGTAGTTTACTTGATAGCAGAGTTAGCAACTCAATAGACTCGACTGAGTTGTTGATAGTATAACTCAGAAGATTCAGTTAACTCTTTAAATATTAAGTAGACTTAGTTTTTACAGCGGAAGACTTTCACCCTGGTTTGAAATATATTTTTCAACACTTGTTTTAAGCTTAGTTATTATTAGTTGACTTAGCAAATTAAACAAACAGCAGTATAAGTATGCAAGAATAAAAGTGTGATGAATGTAAATGACACAAGCAATTTTATAGTAGTTCGAGGATGGGGTAATTCTTCTAATCCATTCTTCTCCATCCCTTGGAGGAATCCACTAATGTAACTGTGACTTTGTTAAAAAATGGTGACAGTCCAATCTTGTCCTTGATCACATAGCTGGCTTAGCTTCAGGGACTTAGCTTCATCATCACAAAACAACTGTCTTACTACTTCCGCTCCTTCAAACTCTTGGATTTTTTCACACAGCCCTCCAACGAGTCTAAAGCCTCTGTTTCAAACTTGAACCTCACTACACCTCCTTCAACCTTGGAGTGTAGACCCCTTGTTCTTTTAAAAAAGTTTTTCTTCTTCAACTGTTTGAAGTTGTCTTTCCTTCACTTAGTGTGTTGGATTGATTTCCTTCGAATTTAGGCTTGAGGATATGAATAGAATGATTAAAAGATATTGATCTTTCTTTGTTGGTTAATGTCTATTCGCTTGCTTGCATTCATTGCTCTGGGTTTTCTTCTCTCGAATGAATCCTCAGCCTTTCATAGTGCTTATTTGAAAATATATCCATTTAAGAGATAGATGTATTTTCCAAAATGCACTTTAAGGTTGTTGGCTTGTCTGGTCTTGCAGCTTTGATGTAGACTGTTCCTTGAATTTAATGCTCTGCAGCCTTTCTTTAAACTCTGCAGGTTTTCAGGTACATCTCATTGGTTCCTTGCTTTTTGCACTCTTTCAGCAAAACAACTTTAAGGTAGGCAGTTTGATACATGTCCATTTTCAGCAAACAATTGACTTTGCTTAGACAACGGATCTCTTCAGCTTTCTTTGATCCTTTCTGAGGCATAACCTCTTTGTCAGTCAACTCCACTTATCTTGGAGTGACTTATCTATCAGTCTGCTGACTAAGACAGCTTTTCTGTCATTTGACTGAAACTTGTCTACACTTCACTCAGCTGCTATACAGCTGATTCTTCTCTTTGATCTTTAGTCGAGTCCTGCATTCTTCAACTTGGCTGCTTCTACTAAGCTTATAGAACCATATCTATTACAAGTTGATTTACAGTAGAATTGGGGTGCCAATTTTCTAATCTAGGTTTTACATGGTATCATCAAAATCTAATACATAATTTCCCAACAGTTAAGTTAGGATTAGATTAGATAATAAATAAACTTGTGATTTTTGACTGCTTCAATAAAATTGGAATGTGATATTTACTATAGCCTAAGTGTTTCATATTCAGTCCCTGAGGAATACGACCTTGTTCGCTGCTATCGACTAGCTACGATGTACACTTGCAAAAGATTTTCACGATAAGGTTTTCAAGAGACCTACAACTATTTGTGGGGAGTATTTTAATTCAAAGATATTTTGGGAGATAATAGTATTTATTATTGAGGAGGGATACTAGCAATTATTATTAATCAACTATTTATGCGCCACCCGGGAGGGGGAATAAATTAATTTAGGAACTGAACCCATAGAAACAAGTAAGCTAGTTTTGATGAAACATTAATTAGAATCAATATTGAAGAAACATGTTGAGAATATGTGCCTAGGGTTGCTTTTGTATTTGTTGAAAACTTGTGGAGCTCGGGTTTATAAAATTATAAATATTTTTACTTGTTAATTTAGGATTAGATTAGATAATAAATAAACTTGTGATTTTCGATCGCTTCAATAAAATTGGAATGTCATATTTACTATAACCTTCGTATTCAATCCCTAGGAATACGACCTTGCTTGCTGCTATGTGCTAGCTATCCTGTACACTTGCAGTTTAATGAAAAGATTTTTACAATCAAGTTTTTGGCATCAATGCCGGGGATTGAAAGATTCAACTTAGATATAGTAATAAGTAGTCCAATATTAACTGTAGCAATATTCTTTTATTCTTTTTTTTTTCAATTTTTTTTGTAAATATTTTTTTTTGCTTTGGTTATAACGTTATTTTTGTTGATTGACATACATTCCAGATCTACTCAACCAATTCCCAATGATTAGAGATTGAAAAGACAACAAAACAGTTAAGGAAAATATCTAAAGTGATAGCAGATAGCTAGGAACAATCATGACGTTTTGAACAGAAATAACGGAGAGCACCCACCTTGGGAGAATGGACAGAACTAGATCGAGGAGAGGCCCGTGAGAAGGGCAGTTAGGGACTACTTCCAGCCGAAAGTTAGTCAATGGTATGGAGTGTGGCCCGTCTGCCAATTAACGCAAATAATTTTGAACTAAAACCTGCGTTGATCCAGATGGTGTCCAAAACCAGTTTGGGGGGAAAGCCGTTGAGGATCCTAATGCGCATCTAGCACAATTTTTAGAAATCTGTGATACTGTTAAGATGAATGGTGTTCATGAGGATACCATTCGATGCTGCCTTTTCGCATTTTCTCTACATGATAAGGCTAAGGGATGGTTATGGTCTTTGACACCACCTGCAGCTGATTGGGCTAAACTAAGTCAATGGTTTCTGGCTAAGTATTTTCCCCTAAGTAAGACGCTGCAATCGGAAAGTGAGATCACTCAGTTTAGGTAGTTAGATGCAAAGCCGTTATATGAAGCATGGGATAGGTTTAGAGAATTGTTGAGGAAATGCCCTCAACACAGATATCCCGATTACCAATATGTACAGTATTTTTATAATGGTTTAACTGGAAACACAAGAACTATTATAGATGTTACGTCTGGGGTGCGCTACTAGGGAAATATCCAGATGAGGCACTAGAATTATTTAGAGGAGATGGCAAACAATAGTTACCAGTGGCTATTCGAGAGATATAATGTCAGACATGTGGCAGAGGTCCAGGACAAGGATAAGGTTGCCATGCTCACAGAACAAGTATTCGTTCTTAATATGAAACTGGATGCGATACAGTAAGTGACTCCTAGAGATCCTGCAGTTGTTGAAGAAGAGGCGAACTTTGTGGGGAAAAGGAATTTCAACAGCAACTATCGAAACAATCAGACACCCACACATTACCATCTGGGGTGCAAAACCATGAAGACTTTTCTTATGCTAATAACAGAAATGTTTTGCAGCCACCTCCGGGTTTTAACAGAGTTCAGTGACAAGAAAGCATCTGTGGAAGAGATGATATCCTCGTTTATCGGAAAAACTAGAGCTAGATTGAATAAAGATGAACCAAAGATAGACAGGATAGAGAAGTAGGTTACTTAGTTGAACACAAGCGTTAATGCAAGACTGAAGTCTTTGGAAACACAAGTAGCCCAAATCGCTACAGCAGTGGGAGGCTAGCACCAAAAGGGCAAATTCCCAAGCGATACTGACTTAATCCGAGGGCAAATTCCCAAGTGATACTGAACTTAATCCGAGAGAATAGTGCAATACCACTTGCATTCATTCATATTGATTTTAATTTTATGATTAATTTAATTTTTAGTTTTGTTTGTTTTTGTTAGTTGTTGTGTAGGAGGTGTCACGACAAACTTCGGGTTTATAAAAAGATGAAAAAATCAAAACACACGACCGTGTGAAAATCACATGGCAGTGTGAACAGTCAAAACAGAGACCGAACACACTGCCTTGCCGTGTGATTTCACACGGTCGTGTGTTCGGTCACAAGAGAAACAAAGCCAGTAGTAGGGTCGTATGGCCTGACCGTGTGCATTCACATGGGCCGTGCGAATAGGTTTGTCAAATATCCTGCCCATTTTTAAACTCATACACTTAAATTTATCCCATTTCTCCCTTCCAAATCCTAAGGACTGAAAATCCCCTTACAAATACCCCATTCCATCTTCAAATTTATTCAAATTCAACTTCAAATCTTCAAGCAAAAACACAACGACTTATCTCTTTCAAGAAACCCACCACAAAAGTCTTCCAATTTCTCAATTTTCTCTTGTTCTTCTCCAAGTTTGGGGAAGTTTAATCCAAATTTCAGATTTTAAAAAAAGCTTCAATACCCATATCCATGGCTTCAAGAGGAGGTGAAAAAGGTGTTAGGAGAAACACAATGAGGATAAGGGAACCAACTCCGGAGCCCAATCCTGAATATGAGATGAACCAACCGGAGTTCTCCAATGTCGTTATGCCGAACAAAATACATGGGACCCGGTGGGAGGCGCTCTACATCCGAAACATGCTTACAACAAGGTATCCCGATGAAGCTACTCTTTCTAATTTGGGAATGTTAGATGATTTTCGTGCCTTGTGTGGGTGGATTGTTTGGCATGTTTTGTTAAATAGGAATTGGACCATATATATAATATGCATAAATTCTTAAGTAGTTTTGAATTGGTGATCCGGAAAAGATATTTGATGGGTATTCGATTTAGACTAGCTAATGAGCTAAGGGAGTTGTAGATTGATGATTTAAATTCTATTTATCAAACTTCGCCTTATGGGGTTGAGAAGCATGAGGATTTTGATATGCTTGGGTTTTGGAGGAATATTACGGGGCGAAGAATTTACACATCGGGTGCCTCTAATGCATCTAGTATTAGGAACCCCGTTTTTCACTATGTGCAATGCACATTGGCGGAAATGGTGTTCACAAGAGAGGATAGCAAAGGGGCCATTCGGGTTGATGATTTGTTTATATTATGGTGTATGGCCTAAGGGACAGAGGTGGTGCCCAATGTCGGGGCATTCATCGCTAGAAAATTTGAGAGGGTGAAAAAGCAAGAAAAATGGGGGATATGAATTGGTGGGCTAATTATTCTAATCCACTCTTCTCCAACCCCTGGAGGAATCCACTAATGTCACTTGACTTTGTTAGAAAATGGTAATCAGTCCGAGTCAGCTTTGATCACACCGCTAGCTGCTCCTGGGATTCAGCTTCTTCACAAGACGGTTGCGCTGCTACTTCAGCTTCCTTCAGACCTTTAGAGTTGATCACTTATCCCTACAATAGGTTCAAAGCTCTGGTTTGATCTTGAACCTTACTACACCTTATTCAACCTTGGAGAGTATACCCTTGTTCTTGATAACAAGTTTTTCCTCTTCAACAGATGAAGTCGTCTTTCCTTCATTGAATGTGTTGGACTGATTTCCTTCGAGTTTATGCTTGAGAATGTTTTGTGAATACATGAGAGATATTGTTTTGCAGTTTATTTGCATGAATGTTGAGTTCGTAGATTTGGGTTCCCTTCTCTCAAATGAATCCTCAGCCTTTTATAGTACACATTTGAAAATATGACCATTGAAGAGGTAGACACATTATTCAAACCACACTTCGTAAGTTGTTGGCTTGTCTTGTCTTGTAGCATTGATGGAGACCGAACATTAAATTTAATGCACTGCATCCTTTCCTTAAACTCTGCATGATTTCAGGTACATCCCATTGGCTCTTTCAGTTTTCTTTGATCTTTTGCACTCTTTCGAAAAAAATGATTTTATTGACTTTGATGTCAGTCCGACACATGCATATTTCCAGGACTAAGATGATAGGCCAGAATCTTCTTGGCAATGAGGTTGTCGGCACGGGGACTTTAGTGATAGGCTTTAAAGTTTGGAGGTCAATATGGGCTCATTGATAGATGATGCTTATCGATTGACACTCCTCGATTAGGGATACATTGATGAGTATCACACTCGAAGGTATTTGCTCGGCGATAGGCTTCTTCTTGGACACCATCACACAAAGAATAGGCAAAGAATAGATGTACAAGTTGATGTCTCGTATGGACTAGTGGCACATCCAGTAGGCCCACTATCCTCCACCTCCTCCACCACATGTGAGCTCTTAAAGTACTTTTCACGCATTCCTCTTTCTTTTGATAATTTCCTCATATATTCGGGACAAAGGATAATTTAAATTTGGGGGGTTGTCAATAATGCATGAATAAAAAGTCGAATGAGTATAACAAGCTTGCAATGATGTCTCGTATGTTTGCATTGCATTTCGGTTACACGTAGAAGCATAAAATCTGCATAAAAAATTTGAAAAAAAAATTCAATTTTTAAATATTTTTTATTTTAGCAAGTTTATCAGTTTAGCACGTTTATTGCTTTTGTGTGAGTTAGGGTTACAAGTCGAATGAGTATAACAAGCTTCCATATGATTTTACTATGAGCACTTGGTTTCATGAAAAGAAGTATTTGGTGAATTGTTGAGAAATGTCTTTTGGATGTTTGGCATTGATTGAGAAAATCAGGTATATGAACATGTTGCGAAAAATAAGCATGTGAGCTTTTGAGCCTTTAATTGCTTTTATATTGTGCAGTCTAATTTTTCTTGAGTGTGTCATTCATGATTGTTACAACTCTAGAACTTACAATGGTATCTTTATTGAAACCACATGTGTTTGTGAAATTTTTGAAGATGATTGAAGGCCATTTTTGTTTAGCCTACTTAGCCTAAAAAGCCTACATATGAACTCACGATTCCCTAGTTAGCCACTTTGAGCCTAAACTTTTTACTGTTTGCCACATTTTGAGCTTTGAATTTGAAAATAAATTTTATCCCAAAAACTTGAGCTTATAGAAGATGAATAGTTTGAGGGAGATATGGTGAAAATGATGAAGCTCGAAAAAAAAAGCAAATTTTGTAAGATAAATGAGCAAGAAAGAAAAAAGAAAAGAAGAGAAAAGTTCTAAAAATTTTGAAAAACAAAAATTGAGAGCTTAAGGTAAGAAAGAAGGCAATGGCCCAAGAATGGAAAAAGCAAATAAGAAAAACTATGGAAAAGAAGTATGAGTTGAATAAGAAAACAAGTAAAAGAATGAGTTTTATGATGAAATAATGTTGGTGAGTTGAAGTCTGTGTACTTAAATTCTATTTGCTTAACCCTTACCAAAGAGCCTAAATTACAACCAAAGAAAAAAGACCTTTTCTATTCTTAAATTGTGCACACTTGAGTGGTAAAGATATTAGACGATTTGCGAACCTATGGTAGTTCTACTTCATTGAATTGATTTGAGCAATACACGTTTGATCTACTTTGAGAGTTGAGTGATACACTATTTCTTGTGAGTCGCAATATCGAATACTCGAATAAGTATTGATTATGCCAAATTTGTGATTGATGCATTTTTGATAATGAATTGCATGTTTGCTTAAATATGAATTTGAATGAGATTAAGTGTTTATAGTGTTCTTGTGTATTCTATTTACCCCATATTATTATTTTTCTTATTTTGCTCGATGAAAAGAAATGGTTTAAGTTTGGGGGAATTTCATTAGTGTATAATATGCGTGAACTTAGGGGCTTAATTTGATATGTATTTGATATATTTGCACGTGTATTTAGTGTATTTTACTTGGTTGTTAGGAAATTTATTTGTTAGATTTTGATGATACCATGTAAAACTTAGACTAGGAAATTGGTAACCCATTTTCCTGGTAATTCTATGTTGTAATAAATAGGACTGAAAGAGTTGAGTGAAGTCATCTAAGTCAAAGAATGTGAGAAGTCAACTGCAGACTAGAATGAAGACTTTGTTGTGTGTCAGATGAGTATGGCCAAGAAGGAAGACAAGGACTCGACTGAAGGAGAGCCAGCTGAGGAACAACTGTGTAAAGTATGAGGAAGTGTTAGTCATGTCAGTGAAAGGAGCCAAGTCTAATCATTGAAGTAGCCGATTGAGTCATTCTCATGATTGGAGCAGACTCAAGTTAAAAGGGGTATATGCAGCAGTCAAGTCAAGACAACTGACATTGATCCATTGGAAGAAAGTCAAGAATATTACTCGATATAGTAATATGTCCAAGCTGCCAGGTCTTAGAGTGCTTGGCCCAGAAACACGCAAAAGGAATAAGCCAATGGGAAACACTGAAGCATTTGTCAGACTCTGTAAAGCTGCAGAGCCATTTTATACGAGGAAGGGTCAACATCACATCTCTGAAGACCAAGAAAAGACAAGCCAACGAACAAGAAGTGTCATTTGAAAATAGCCTATCTCTTCAAGGGGTAAATTTTCAAATGAACACTATAAAAGGCTGAGGAAGCATTTGAGAAAAGGTTATCTAGAATCAAGCAAGCATAACCTACAATATTCTCAAGCTTATCTAGAAAATTCCTCAAGCCTAAAACTCGAAGGAACTCGATCCAACATATGCAATGAAAGAAAGATTACTCCAACAAGTTGAAGAGGAAACGTTTAAAGAACAAAAAAGGGTCTACTCTCAAAGTTGAAGGAGCTATAGAAAGGTTCAAGGTCGAACTAGGAGATTCAAGTTTGTTGTAAGGCTGTGTGATCAAATCCAAAGACTTAAAGGGAGCTGAAGTAGCAAGGCAACTGTCTTGTGAAGAAGCTGAGTCGTAGGAGAACCCAGTTGTGTGATCAAGGTTGTCTTTAGACTGAGAACTACTTTGTAACTTCATCTGTTACCTAGTGGATTCCTCTAGGAGTTGGAGAAGAGTGGATTAGAGGAATTATCCCATCCCCGAACCACTATAAAATTACTTGTGTCATTTACTTTTAGCATTTACTTTCTTGTCTATATTTTTCATATCTGCTGATAAGTTATTTTGCTACATAACTGATAATAACAAGTGCTAAAACAAGTGTTAAAATCGAGCTTTAATCAAACAAAGGGTGTTAAGTGTTCCGTTGTTAAAAACCAAATCAACTAAAGTTACGAGTTAGCTGACACAACCATGTTATACTATCAACAGCTTAGTCGAGTCTGTTGAGTGGGTAACTTAGTTGAAGATAGCCAACCTAGCTATCCCCCAAGGACACAACTGATTTGAGTCAACTCTATTGAAATTCTTAAAAAGACTAAAAGTTAAAATTTGGTAAGGTTTATTCAACCCCCTCCCTTAAACCTTACACCACACCCCTTAGGGCCTACAAGTGGTATCAGAGCGGCTGGTTCATTGAGCCTTCTGCACTGGTTACTGAACTAGATCTCAATCTTTTTCAAAAGATTTAACACTTGTGTTTTCAAAGTCTTTCATCTTTAAAGTAAAGTTATTATCATGGAAGCAAATCTAACTCGTACCCCAATGTTCACTATGGAAGAGTTTGATGACTGGAAGATTCATATGTAGGCTCATCTATCCGTGTTGCACGATGAAATGTGGCTTGTGATAGAGGATGGGCTATTTCAAATACTCAAAGTCAATACTGCTGTTAGAAGAGCAGTTGCAGCTGAAGGAGAGGATGCTGCTGCAGAGGCTAGACCAGCCATGGTTGAAAAACCTCCCACTGAGTGGACTAATGAAGATAGAAAGAGATATAACATGGACAATGTGGCCAAGGATATACTCTATAAGATGTTGGACAAGGCGATGTTCAACAAAGTCAAGTCGTGCAAATCAGCCAAAGAAATATGGGATAAGCTAACCCTGATTTGTGAAGGATCAGAATCGATTAAGGAGAATAAATTAACTCTTGTTGTTCAAAAATTTGAACATTTTAAAATGCTTGCAGGTGAAAGTCTGGATCAGCTGGATGCAACATTCACAGAGATAACAAATGAGCTTTCAGCTCTTGGGAAACAGTACACTCAGAAGGAGATGTGCATGAAGATACTAAGAGCCCTCCCAGCTGAATGGGAAATTAAGGTCATGTGCCCGGAGACATTTAATGGACCTCTCAAGAACATCTAATCATGAGCTATTATCAGACCTCAAAGTTTATGAGTTTGAGCTGAGAAGGAAAGAGCAAGAGGAAATAGTTGCACCCAAAACAACTGCATTATTGGCCAGTGATGGGAAGAAAGCTGAGCCAAAGGAGACCATTGACCAGGAGGAAATTTCCCTCATGGTAAAGAGATTCAACAAGTTCTTTCACAAGAACTATAAAAGAAACAAGGGTGAAACCTCCAGGAGACATTCAGCACCTTCCAAAGCAAGGGAGGACAGGCCGCTCAAGAGAGCTGAATATCACAGAGCTGATAATCAAAGGACCGAGAGAGCTGATCAGAGAGCTGAGAATCTGTGTTGGAATTGCAGACAACCAGGACACTTTGCTGTTGACTGTTCCTATCCACTAGTCAACAAATATATAAATGGGGAAGAAAGAAGAGTCTTCAGACAAAGAAGACAAGAAAAGAAGAAAGCCATATTGGCTCCTGAGACTGATGAGCCAGCCAAATGCAAAGATACACCAGACTCAGATAGTAGTGAAACTGACTACTCAAGTGATACAGAGGAAGAGGCTTTGATCTGCCTCATGGCCAAAGAACAAGATCAACAGGATCAAGAAGATGAGGTACATTCTAACTCATCTCAATCTGATTCAAGTGATAGTGGTTGTGATACACACACTTCATCACCCACAGATCTTTATGATTCATTAGGCAAAACGATGAATGATTTTGAGCACATTAAAACCTTACACACACTTTTGAATGAGGAAAACAGCCAGCTTAAAAACCAAAACTCACAGTTGACAAAAGAGTTGAGTACTCTGAGTCACATAGCTGATGAGAATACTAAGCTGAAGGCTGAAAATGCCAAGATCTTAAAGCGAGAATTAGTCACATCGAGAAAAGAGAAAAAGATCTTAAAAATGTGATTGCCTCATTTACAAAAGCATCCAAATCATTGGATGAACTTATTATGAGTCTAAAAGAGTGTGGAGATAAGACAGGCATAGGATTTAATTCTTTTGTGCGTAGTCAAACTCCTTAATGATTTTGGAAAAAGGATCTTCAAGCAATGAAGGAATCCAAAAGCCCAAAACACCATATGTTGCACCCACATCCACACCAAAACACAATCACAATCATACTGGCCTTGGTTATAAGGAAAATGAAAGAAGCCGAGTGAGAGTATCTTTGAAAGGGCAACCGAGAAGAAATTCAGACAGGTCCATCAGCAGACTCCTAACATAAAATACTCTGTAAGAGCCAAACAGAGCTATCAAAAAACCCATAAATTTCATCAAAGAAATACATATGATGGGAATGGTAGAAACAATCTAAACCAAGCTGATTGGAATAACAATGTGAAATATCAGCAAAGACCTATGAGATACAAGCCAAAATTGCAAAGACCTCAACCTCAGCAAAGATCATTCCCAAGGTATAAGAGCTATTATCAGCACACTCATGCACCCAAGCACTACACTCAGAAATTCCACAACTACCCCAAGAAAGCAGTTGCTAAACCAAACACAGGCATACAGACAAAAGATACAACTGTATGATCCTAAAACCCCCAATCAATTTGCTAATGTGCATTATGATTATGGTTCTAATAGATGGCAACCTCTTAGAGTCAGATCATCTGGCTATAGGTTGGTTAGAACATCTTATAGCACTAACCCCCCAGGACCCAGGCAAGTATGGGTACCTAAAAATTGATTTCCTTGATTGCAGGTTCAAGGAACAATTGAGTGCCAAGTAACTTGGTGCATGGATAGTGGCTGTTCTGGACATATGACAAGGAATAAAAGAAATCTGTCAAGATTCAAGGAGATCAAAGGTGCTAAAGTCATATTTGGAGGAAATGAAGCTCCAGGGGAGATCAAAGACACATGATCCATCAAGATGAATGGACTGGAGATCACATATGTTGCTTATGTTGAAGGCCTCAACTTCAACCTTTTAAGCATCAGCCAACTTGGTGACAAAGGCTACAATGTAGATTCAACATGGGGATATGTCAGATCAAAGATGTTGAATCTAATGAAATTATGCTACAAGGAACAAGACAAAAGAATATGTATGTAGTGGATTGGTCTACTGCTACACCAAGCACATGTCTGCCTGCAAGGAGTACAGCTGAATCCAGTTGGTTGTAGCATATGAAGTTGAGTCACCTGAATTTCAAGATAATCAACAAGCTAGCAAGGAGTCATCTTGTAGAAGGATTGCCAGGCTCGGTGTACAAGAAAGAAAGCATATGTGATGCATGCAAGATGGGAAGCAAATCAAATCATCATTCAAGGATAAGCCAAGTCCTTCTTCAACCAGGATACTGCATCTGTTGCATATGGATTTATTTGGTCCTGTCGAGCCAGCCAACATCAGTGGAAATAAATACACCTTAGTGGTGGTGGATGACTATTCAAGATATATGGATAATTTTCATGTGTAAAAAGAAGGAAACACTGCAGAAGTTACCTCAGTTGATGAGAAGAGTTCAAAATGAGAAGAGTCAAACCATTATAAAGATAAGATCTGACAGGGGAACTGAGTTTTTCAATGGAATTATAACTCAGTATTGTGTTGAGAATGTTATTGCTCATGAGTTATCAGCCGCAAGGACTCCACAAATGCAACGGAATGGAAAGAAAGAAGGAACACAACTCTCAAGGAAGTCGCAAGGACAATGTTAGTCAAGTGGATTGCCTAAAGATTTTGGGGCAAGCCATAAATACAAAGATGCTACACTCGAATAGATGCATGATTAATAGACAATTGACCAAGACTCCCTATGAGATTTGGACAGGGAGAAACCCAAATGTTGGAAACTTTAAGATATTTGGATGTAAATGCTTCATCCACAACAATGGCAATGACAATTTGAAGGCTTGTGATGCTAAAGCTGATGAAGGTATCTTCTTAGGATACTCAGCTGAGAGTAAAGCCTATAGAGTGCTAAACAAGAGGAGTATGGTCACAGAAGTGTTTATCCATGTGGTGTTTGATGAGCCTAATGTAAATAGAGAAGACATTGATGAGTTAGGCGATAAAACGAGAATCACCAACTATTCGATGAGTCCTTATGTTGAAGCGGTGAGAGCACTCAACCCCGATGATGATGAGATAGCCAATCTCAAAGACAAATTTTAGGTTTGCGGTGAATAACAATGAAGAAGTTGTTCAAGACAACTTAGCTGCAAGATGGTTGAATCCAGTAGACTTACTCCAACCTGATGTGAGATGGGTGAGAGACCATCCACCTGAGTTAATCAATGGAGATGTTAGGGATGGCATAAGAAGCAGATCCAGAGCACATCATGAAACAATGTTCACTTGTTTTATTTCCCAAATAGAGCCTAAAGATGTGTCTCAAGTATTGGAAGACACACGTTGGATTCAGGCCATGCAAGAGGAGCTGAATCAGTTTGAGAGAAACAAAGTATGGGAATTAGTTCAAAGGCCAACCCACCAAAATGTTATTTGTACTAAGTGGGTATTCAGAAAAAAGATGAATGAGGAAGGATCTGTAGTAAGAAACAAAGCAAGATTAGTAGCCAAAGGGTATTGCCAAGAAGAAGGTATAGATTTTGATGAAACCTTTGCTCATGTTGCCAGATTGGAAGCAATAAGGATGTTTCTTGCTTATGTTGCACATAAGAACTTCACTGTATATCAAATGAAACAAGCACCAAGATCATGGTATGATACACTGTCTCAGTTTCTAATTGACAATGGAGATGGTATACTGCTTGTTCAAATATATGTGGATGATATCGTTTTTGAATCCACAAACAAAGAACTGTGTGACAGGTTCTCAAACCTCATGCAAGGCAAATTCGAGATGAGCATGATGGGAGAGCTGACTTTCTTCTTAGGACTTCAAGTCAAGCAATTGAAATATGGAACCTTCATAAGCCAAACCAAGTATACCAGAATTTAATGAAGAATTTTGGTATGGAAAATAAGTCATCAGTGAAGATTCCTATGAATACATCAGTCAATGTTGGGAAAGTTATTGTTTAGATTTTGATGAATGACATGTAAAACTTAAACTAGAAAGTTGGCAACCCATTTTCCTTGTAATTTGTATTGTAATAGATAGGGCTGAATAAAGCTGAGTCAAGTCAGCTTTGCCTGGAAATATAAGAAGTCAACTAAAGACTAAAGTGAAGACTCTACTGAGGAACAATTGAGTATGGGCAAGAAGAAGAGTTAAGAACTCGACTGATGGTGTATCAGCTGAGGAACAACTGTATGAAGATTCAGTGAAGTCAACTCAAGGAGCCAAGTCTCAAGTTGAAGTGACAGATGAGTCATCCATTGTCTGGAAGCTAACTCAAGTCACCTGGAGAATAAAAGACTCGCAATAAGTCCGCATAACCGAATGAGATCCGTTGATGAAAGTCAAGAATGTTACTCAGAATAGTAACCTGTTAAAATTGTCAGACATAAAGTGGTAGTTCCAGTTGTGTGCAAAAGGAACAAACCAATGGGAAGCATCGCACTGTGTCGATACGCTGCAATCTTTGCAAGACATTTAATACGAGGAAATGTCAACATCAAGGACTGCAACAAGACAAGCCAACATTTTATATCTGCTGATAATTTGCTATCCAAATGATAAATTACTAAGTGCCAAAGTCAAATGTTAAAACAAAGTTAAATCAAATTCAAGGGTGTTAAGTCTTCCGCTGAAAAACTCATCACATCCAAGTTAAGGTTTAGACTAAACAGCTGAGTTATTCTATCAACAGCTTTATCAAGTCTGTTGAGTGGCTAACTCTGATGATTAACTAACTTAGTTGTCCCTCAAGGACTTAGCTGTGTATTAACTCTGTAATATTTTAAAAGGACTAAAATCGAAAAGTTGGTAAGGTTTATACAACCCCCCCCCCCTTCTAAACCTTACTTACACCCCTTGGGACCTACAGTCAAGATGGACATGGATGCAGATGGCAAAGCTGTTTATCAAACTAGATATAGAGCCCTCATTGGATCATTGTTCTATCTAACAACAAGCAGACCAGACATCACCTTTGCAGTAGGTGTATGTGCTAGATTTCAATCTGCACCAAAAGAGAGTCACATGACTACAACAAAAAGAATCCTAAGGTATTTGATGGGATGCCAAGAAGTTGGCTTATGGTATCCAAAGGAAGGAGGATTCAAGCTGGTAGGATACTCAGACTCAGACTATGCTGGATGTAGAGTTCACAGGAAGAGTACATCAGGTACATGTCAAAAGCTTGGAAACAGATTAGTTTCTTGGTTCAGCAAGAAATAAAATTCAATAGCTACATCCACAGCTGAAGTAGAGTACATAGGTGCGGGCAACTGTTGTGCCCAAGTCTTATGGATGAGACAGCAGCTGAGAGACTATGATATTGAAGAAAGAGAGATCACAATTATGTGTGATAATACTAGTGCTATTGCAATCACTCAGAATCCAGTGTTGCATTCAAGAACAAAGCACATTGATGTCAGATATCATTTCATTAAGAGATCATGTTGAAAAGAAAGACATCACCCTGGAATACATCTCAATTGATAAGCAGTTAGCTGACATATTCACAAAGCCATTATGTGAATCAAGATTTGAAGAGATCAAGAATGAATTGGGGTTATTTGAGCTAAGTTAGGATACTCAAAAGACTCAATCTGCAAAGACAAAAAAAGAGAATGGGAAATAAGCAAGTTTCACATTTTAGCAAAGTGAAACAACCTAGTCGGGAAGTCAGCTGTGTCGAGTTAGCTGACAGTCGAGTAATCTTAAGTGAAGAGAGAAGCAGAGTTAAGTCACTCTGGATGATAGCTGAATCATTTATGAACTAAGTGACAAAAATACAGTTGTTTTATTCGATCGGGAATATTTTTAAGGATGACGTCAGCGTAATTATCACTGTCAGTACAAAAGTTGCACAGTAAAACATATGATTGGATATAAATGCTGCTACATTTAATGTGGGGAAATTAATGCGGTTTTGAAGGCTCAATCCTGACCGTTGATTTTGTTCAAGTTATTCAAATTCCAAAAACCGTCCTTTCAAGTCCCATATAAACCAAAAATACATTGTCTCTCTCCTCACAAAATACTCTTGTCTTCAACAAGCAAAAAGAATTTCTCTCTGCAATTGTTCGAAACCCCACCTTCAAAGTTCAAGATTTTCACATTTTTCACCGTTTATTCTCTCTGAAAATGGCCGCTACATATGATTTCGTCAAGCTATCCGAGAAGATCCACTCGGGATCCACTGTAGACTTCAAAGGAATGATCAAACAATGCGCTGGTGAGGCTTTAGTGAAGAAAATCATGGAGAAGCTCGAGAAGTCCGGTCTGAATGACATTCTCACCATGGAGTTCTCTCATACTTACCTGAAAGAGGTCGTTATGTTTTACGTCAATGCGTAAGTACATGATGATGAGATTCGCTCATCTGTTCATGGTAAGGCCATCAAAATCACTGTTGCGGACCTTGCTGAGCATTGCAAGTTGCCTACTGATGGGCTGAAAGAAATTGTTGAGAAAGATGTCAACTTGGCTGCGGCTTGGACGGAGATAGCCAAGCCCGAGTCCGCTACAAAGGCTCTTTATACAGCCAAGAAGGAACTGATCAAGGATGATTACCACAAACTTATGGACATCGTGTCCAAGTACGTGGACATGAAATTTGGAAGCTTCAACCAGCTATCTCGGACTAAGCTGGTGGTGATGGTTGCGATCATGCAAGACAAGAAAGTTAACTGGGCTGAGTTTGTTTTCAGCCGCATCTGCCAGAACGTGATCAACAAGTCCTTCAAGGATGATGGGACTCTTGGATGCTCGTTGGGTTACGGCCTGGTGCTTGACCATTTGATGGAAGTGAAGGGGATTGCCCTGCACCATGGAAAACCATTCCATGTAAACAAGAAGATGTTTAAGGCAAACCTCTTTGGAGCTCAGAGGAAGGCGCATGCCCGGAAAGCTGACACGAGTGACGATGAGTCAGCTGACCTTGCCGAAGACACAACTGCGATCGCTCCGGCTCTCTTTCCCAAGCCTATCTCAAAGAAGAGAGTTGCGGCTGCTACGCCTTCATCTGTCCCTGCAGCTAAATCCAAGAAGGCTCTTGCCCCTGTAGCTGAGCCTCAAGCACCTGCCCAAGCAGCCGAGACCGAGAACGATACATCTACGCCTTCTCGGTTGCAAACAAAAAGCGCACAGCTGCGTCCCGCAAGCCAGCTGCAGCGAAAATGATAAAGATGGTGGATCCAGAAGCCACCACTGAAACAGCCGAAGAGGATGAGATTCCCCTTGTCCAGAACAAGTGGAGAAGAAGACTCTTTAAGAAGTCTGAGCTTGAAAAAGCTGAGTCCGGCACTCAGCTGGAGAGAGTTGAAGAGACTGCTGATGATCAAGAAGAGCAGTCTCAGGAGATAGATGGTGGAGTTGTTGCCACCATAGATGCCCAGAAGACTGTTGATGTCGATGAGTAGAGCATCAAAGACCCAGCTAGTCGTGAGACAGCTGTGGAGAAGAAGAAAACTAAGACTGCCAAGACTCTTGAAGAAAGACCTATCTCATCCCCTTAGAACGATGCTAATGTACCTGAGGAGGTGCAACCCCCGCTAGCAACTATTCCAGAAGATAGAGATGATGACGATGATGCAATTATGTACTCTCCAGTCTACCCGGACATTCAACAGAGATTGAGGGAATGGAGGAGATGGAAGCTAGACTACTCTAGACAGCAATTCGAACATCCAGAGTTCATCAAAGAAGAGAAGGAGATTTTAAGCTTCCTTGGAAACGTCACTGTCCATTATGCCCTCAATGAGGAATTCTGCTTGGATGCCCTCCGTGCTATTAAGGAGGAAGAGAAAAAAAGGCTTTGGAGAAGGCCACAGCCACTGAAAAGTCCAAAATGTGCATGTTCTCTAGAACCCATGAGCATGATCTCGAGGAGTTGGACCCAGCTGCAGCAGTTGAGAAGACCGAGTTTCAACAGGCCATCAAGAAATCACGAGCCATGCACGAGCAAAATCTTCAAGAAGGTCCAGGAGAGTCTTCCCAACTCTCTCCTCGATCTGATCCTTTGGGTGTGGCGCAACAGATTCCAAGCGACATTGCTGCGATTACATACCCCGTCCATTCTCAAAATGGCTCTCAGGGGAACGACGATGAAGCTAGGGAAGGTGATGACGTGCGCACCCTAGCCAAGCCAAACCCTAAAGGTGTTGAGACACCTGCCCCAATGGCTGACTACTCAAAAGGACAAACAGCCGTGTCTTAGGAGCAGAGTAACCCTGCAACCGTTCACTCAGCTGGTGCGCCAGCTGAGGGGGAAGCTCTCTCCACCATAGCTAGGTCGAAAGACGATGTGGGAGACCAATCTTTGCAGTTAAGAGGTGAAGGTGAGCAATTAATGGATAAGCAGAGTGAAGTTAACAAAGCTCGGACAGTTGAGACTGTCTTAACTGAAACTTCCTCTGACAAGAAGGCCGATGATGCTCCTGATCCAGCTAAGGCAAAGGATGGACTAGAGGCCATGGGAGTTGAGACTCCTGGCCATGAAAGTGCAATCCTAAGAGTTGAGACTCCGAAGGATGCCACCAAAGACCCTAAGGTAGTTGAGTCTGCCAAAGGGATATCTATCAAAGACCCCAAGACAGTTGAGTTTGTCGAAGGAAATGTTGAAGGCCCTACAGTGTTTGAGACTGATGGGGGTAATGAAGGCCTAAAGGAGGTTGAGACTTCCTTAGGTAAAGAACCTGAGCATGGGAACATTCCTCGGATGGAGGGAGTTGGTGAAGGAGAAGAGATCAGTGCCCTTCATGATTCCCAGGAAAACATTGATACAACATTTCTGGAATCAGAAAATGAAGCCGAGTCCACACATATTGAAGATTCTACTCAGGACGAGGCTGAGGATGTTCACGACTCACGGAGTACTATAAGTGATAAAACAGCTCCGATGAGATTCATCTTTGATGATGAACCAACCCCCATTGTTACATAACACTCTAATGACACTGATAAAATAACTGAGGACAAGTTAACTCAAAAAAAAACTTCGACTGATGCCAACGGTTGTACATTACCCGAAAGGCATCAACACCACTGCTCCAGTTGGAACCAAGTAAGCTGAGCAGGCTAGCATAGCTGCTTCAGCAGAGACTCAATCAGCTCAACAGTAAGCTCCCACAGCTGCATTAACTGCCGATGATGCTGGTTCAGCCGAGGCAAATAGAGCTAATGCTCACAGACGAGAGAAGGGAAAGGCTCCACAGCATGGACCAATGGGAATCCCTTTCGTTCCTGATGATATGTTTATAGAAATATTCCATTTTGATGTCGAATTGCCCCATCTGGATGCCAAATCTATTCGAGAACAAGAAAAGTACACTGTGCAGGAAGAGCTAATAATTCCAGCTGATTCCATTGTACCGATAGGTTTTGACTTTGATGTCGTGTGGCCTGAGGGAGAGTCAGCTTCCACAGCCGAGTTCCAAAATGCATTCAAAGACATATGTGCTAAAATTGAGAAGATTGAACACCACATTGCATCATTAGACCTCCAATTGGACAATCGTGATGCAAACATCAGCAGAGATATTCGAGGTGTTATCCTATGGATCATGGAATGGGTTCCATAGACTACTGCTATGCTCTTAGAGCAAGTTCGTTATTTCAAATCATTCTTTGCAGAACTACTCGTATGGAGTGTGGAGAATGCACAGTTTTCAGCAGAGGCAAAAAAGAGTTCATGGTGAGAATTGAAGATTCCCACAAGTCGGACATGGAGTTACTCGAGTTGCAACATAAGGGCGAAATTGCCAGACTCGAAGAGAGTATGAACCAGAAGTTCAGTCTCCTTTAGGCAGAAATGAAATGGATGGCAGCTGAGTCAAAGGCTACGCGGTCTGAGTTCTGAACAACCTACTCTAGAGTTGATGAAAGCAAAATTCAACAAACAGCCGACTGGACATCATTCTCAATGGATTGTTCCCTGGCCTGACCCTTTCGTTTGGTGATGATGCCAAAAAGGGGGAAGATGGGGCCTTAAATGGACTGAAGGAGGAGAAAGAGAGTCATAAGGTGGAGAAGAAAGGTGATACAGCTAAGGGGGAAGGAAGTTCAAAAAAAAACCCATAAGCTTATGTTCGCGGAAACCCGCCCAGCAAGGAGAGATCACAGCTTCAATTCTCGACGAAACAGCTGTTCGTGGAACAGAAAACTGAGATGGCAATAAAAGAATCAAGAAAAGCCATCGAAGCTGAATTTGAGAAGGTAGCTGAGAAGCAGTCTGCACGCATTTAAAATATAAAAAAGCAATATGATGGTCCTCTAGCCGGAAAGGATCACCCTGCGATCAAGCCCCTGAGAGATATTGCCATGCCTGATGCTGGGTCTGAACCCAGGTCACTAGAGGAGTTTCAAACTCTAGAGGCAGAAGGCTACTTCGAAAATTTGACTCTACCGCAAGCCTGGGATTTGTACTTGGAGAAAGGACTTGATATATGCAAATCAGCTGATAAGCAGCAGAGTTCCAGCAGTCACTCAGCTAGAAAATTAAAAACTCTAGTACAGTATACTCCAAGAGGAGGAGGAGCTGAGTCAGGATGAGGAAGGGGAAGATCCAGTGGAAGTGGAAGAGGCAGAGGTTCTCGACCACAGCCGATTTCGGAGGATGTCAAGTATATTGATCCATAGAAGAAAGGGATCACATACTGGGCTGGATATGATCATTTACCTAACCTGGAAGTCGAATGAAAGAATGCAGAAGCAGTAAGAAGACGGGAAGCTGAAAATGAACGAACAACTCGTGAATGGGAGGAAAGGCAACGTAGGGATGACCCTGCTGCGAGGCGAGCATATGAGAAGAAGAAGAAGAATGATGAAGAGAAAATGAACAAGAGGAGAGCTGATGACGAAGAGAGAAGAACGAAGAAGTCAAAGTGTTAAAGACAGCTGCAACCCCTTCGTGTATTTTACTTAGCTGTAAATACATAGTTGTAAGTTTTTCCTGTAATATAGCTCTATTAATTTCCTTGTAATACTTGCTCTAATATTTTCTTTGTAACTTAGCTTTGATACACATTGTAACGCATTACTTGTATAAGCTGTGTTACATATTGTAAACAGCTTTGTAAAAAACAATAATGCTATGATCAACAAAATTGATTATTTAATCCATACATTCTTTGTTACTCACTACAAGAAAAATGCTCAACAACAACACCCAAAAGACAACGGTTTTTAGCTAAATCGTTGTCCTTATAAGTATTCACAATGGATTTTCGTTAAACCGTTCTCAATGAGAGGACTTTTTGTTAACGACAACAGTTCACTCGAGCCTAAGACAATACTTTCTTGAAGCGTTTTCTATTAGCGGTCTACTTATTTTTTTACAACAGGTTTCTCGGGTTTTCGACAATGCTTTTGTAATCCGTTGTCGATTAGCGCCTAATATTTTTCAAAAGACAAGATTTTTTCATCCTTTTCGTCAACGGTTGGTTACACCGTTGTAATTAAGATCTTTTTTTTCTTAAAGACAATAATTTTAACAACAATTATAAACCGGAGTCTACAGGCATTTTTCATGTCCTTATTTATTATTTATTTTAATGGTATAACTAACACTTTTAGTTAGTTTATCAATTTTATTTTAGCAACTTTAGCATAATTCTAAAAATGTTGAAAGTTTTAATCTTTATTTTGTTATCAATGCTTTATCGCATGGTATAACTATCACATTTAGTTAACTTATCAATATAATTTTAGCAACTTTAGCATAGTTCTAAAAGTGTTTGGAGTTGTAATTTTATTTTATTTTATCAAATCTTTATTTTATTTCATTTGAAAAAAAAATAATAGTCAAATATAACTAGCAATGTTATAGGTTAAATCTTTTGGTCTAGCAACTTAAACATTAGTCTAAAAATATAACTAGCAACTTTAAAGTTAGAGTTTCTACTTTAGCAACTTAAACATAAATATAAAAAAAAACTAGCAACTTTAAGTTTGGGTATTAGCAACTTAATCAAACAACTTAAACACAATCTAAAAGTTATAAGTGACTTCTAAAAAAACAAAATAAAAATATGATAAACAGAGAGACGGTCGATAGATGTCGTCCCGTAGAATAGGAACTCGGCCGCTGCATCATCTTGGAGTGATTTGGTGGTGAGTTTTTTCCATCCACTAAAATCCCCAAATCTTTTAAAACCCTAATTTTAGTTGAGCTGTTGAATTTCGCTTCATGGTGACCAGTTGTTGCATTCAAATCTTAATAAGCAAATCTAGACAGATGATATAGTGGAGAAGATTCCGCACGAGCATTTGCATCCGGAATACACACACGCGGAGGCTGACGTTTACATTTTCAGGAAGAAGAAAAAGGAGCAGAATTCTTGATTAATCCGATTATCCGGTGAGAGTTCTTTAATAATGCAAGAACACTGGATATTAGTAGTAGTTGAATGGGAAAGTGTGGTAGTCAGTGTCTGATATATGAGGTTTATGCTAAATGTGTAATGTAAGAGTTTGGTTTAAAATATGTTACTCAAAAGCTACTGAAAAATGTTACTAGCTAGAAGAACAGCGTGCATTTTGAAATAAATTGCAGGGTTGTATTAGTGCTTTGGAAGCTAATTGTCTAGGGATTGGTTGTGCGTGTTTGCTTCGATTAATTTTAGCTAGTAGTTCCATCAAATTTTCGTGAACTTGAAGAATTTTAGCATAATTGTTTATGCAAATCTTCAAGTACTTTTTTTATGTCGAAATATTGTTGGATGATGTTAAGTCACTTGATATGTGGAAGGCCTAAACTCGAGCGCAAACTTCCTAGTTGCTTTGTGCTAATTGAGAGCAGCTTTCTTTGATAAAATTTCAAGTAAAGGAAGGATGAGGAAGAACCTTGCAATGGAAGATCACCCGACCGCCACCCCCGTGGTTACATTCTAATCTCTAGGACACACGAACCAAATGGGGGTGTTCATTTTTTAAGGTTGGTGTTTCTCTGATTGTTGTCTTTTTGTTTGACATATGCAGAGGTCATACATGCAACATGTACTGTTTTGTGTTGATACAAGATAATAGCATCTCTAGTGAAAATTGTGATTCTCAAATATTATATTTGTTGTTAGATAGTATCCTGCATTTACCTGGAGGAGAACAATATTGTGGTGTTTGATGGTTGTCATTTTGTTTGATCTATGACGAGGGCATACTAGCGAGTGTGCAACATGTACTGCTTGGTACTAATACAAAGCCATAGCATCTCTAGTGAGACCAATTCTGTGTTTCTTCAACGTCGTATTTGTTGTTAGATATATCGTGCATTTACCTGGACGGAAAAAAAAGGAATGAGCTGAACAGAGTCTAGAACCATGTCACATAAACTATGTTGACGTTCTAAGACTGATCTAAGTTTCTGATGAATCTATTCCCTTCTTTTTTCATCCTCATTTTTGTTTAAAGGAGGGCAACTTTATATGTCCATTTTAAAGTGCATTCGAGTAGCAGGAACAATGGAGCGTTAACCTTCAGTAATCTCACATTTTCTTGTTGTGTTTCTTTAATTGTGTGGAGTTATTGGAACTACTTATGAGAGTTTAAATTACATCCATGCTCGTTGGTTTCTGCGACCAAATTTACTTTGAGCTAGTATGCAAAGAACTTTCATGTTGTATCTCGTTAACTGGTTGAATTTCTGAAACTACTTGTGTGTGTTTGAATTTCCATGACTGTTGATTGTTTTGGTCTTGCATCAATTTTGTTTGGAGCTAGAACACATAGCATCTCCAAACCATCGAATAAATACTTTTTGGCTTGCGTTTTGTATTCTTAACTGTAATTGTTGGTGGAGGGATCGTATGCATTTGAACCGTGCCAAATAGTGAAATTCATATATTTCTCAAAATAATGAAGCCATCTTGTTCTTCAATATCGCCGTAGTTGTGATTGTTGAGCTCTTTAGTTGCAGGATTTCTTGTTCCTTGTTTTTTAGGAGAAGGCCCAATTGACAGTGTCTCTTATTCCTTGTCCAATACTTATAAGAACAATGAATACTTTTTATGAGGGAATATGTTTACAAACACATGGGCAAGCATCTGTGGGCACCAAACCGACTCACTTATTTTTGGTCATGAGCCCCATTTTGATATGAACTTTTATTTCTTTGTTATCTCGAAACATTGTATGTCTCCATCTTTAGGTTAGGACAAGGCATGGCCAAGAGTGTCAACTTCTTCAGAAAGGTAGTTGAATGATTGATCACCAAAGTTTACATAGTGTAAGTGTTAATTTGTAATCTTCTCATTCCTTTTTGTTTTCCTTTTTTTATCAAAAAAATTAAGATCATCATTTGAGTATTTGGTTGGGTTTTCCTCTGCTTTCTTGAGCTTAATCGGTCTTATACTATTGCAATTCTTTACGTTTTAATTGGTTTGTATTTTCTTTTTGTTTTTTCTTTGTCGAATTTGGATCTATTAAGCTTATGTCGGCGATTCTTGATTTCATGACTGTGAGCCTTTTGATTTTGAGTGATCAGTACTTTATTAGCTACCATTTAGTTTCTGTTGTTTAAACTTTAAATCTCTTTGTTTTGATTATTTGAATGCAGTAATAAATTTCGTAATACGTATTCCAGAAATCTGAATAACCCAAAAGAACTGATCAGAGTTTGTTGAGGTTTATATAAAGATTGTTGAAAATTGTCAGAGTATGTTGCATGTCCCAGTACAGAATCCATACGCTTCTGTGCTTAAAAAATATTTTTTTCCAAATTTCGCTTAAGGATGTTTTGCTGAATTGTCTCAACAATGGGGCTCTTGAGCTAGTCAATTTATATTTTGTTTCTAAGAAGAATATGCTATCTGAAAAGGGATATTGATCAATGTTTTTATCTGTGGTGTTATATTACACTAGATTGCTTAAGCTTTGTGAGCTAATACCACCATATTCCTTCCATTTGGATTATATCATTTATTATATATTGTATTTCATTCTGTTTGTAATAATTCATTTTTCATCCAATGAGTTGGTGAAAGCATAAAGTGTCTCACACTAAACATCTATTTGGGAAAAACATAAGATTATCCAAAACTTTAGATTCTGAAACATTCATTTATAGAAAATTCTCTCAAGAATCTGATTGCATCTGTTCTGTACTTTATAGTTTTTGTTTTAAAGTTCAATCATTCTTTTTTGGTGGGGGTGGTGGTGGGTGGTGCGGGGAATATCTCCATGTTGAAAATGGGAAGGTTTATATTTCAGCAGAAATCGGCAAAACTCTACCCCTTAATGCAATACTCAATCATTCTCGAGTACTTTCTATGTGAAGTTGGATTGACAATGTTAAGAGTTTTAGTTAATTTTTAATTTAAACCTTTTGTGCTATTTGTTATTTTAATTTTTGTGTGCTGGTTTGTTGATTTTTTCATTGGACTTGGTGTATTTTGCTTTGAGAATGTGTTCACTCCACAATCTTGTTGATCTTAATCTAAGCCACTTACAATCATGAGCTTTCTGTTGTTGTGTTTTGGTTTAGTATTTTGTGAATTTATAAATTTAGCTTGCTACTCATGTCATTTAAAATCGTTTCAAACATAGGCTCCTCTTCAACCCGATGCATTCCAATGCGGTTATTTTGTAATGCGGTACATGAGGCAGATTGTAGAAGATTCAACTACAGACATGACTCTGCGATCAATGGTAAAGTTATATTAAAATTTGGCATTGTTATGTTTTTTGGAAATGTTTAATAATTGGAGCCAATTATATAACCTATGGTTTCTCACAGTTCTCAAGTGTTGAGTATTCTCAAGTTCAAATTGATGAAGTGCGATCGGAGTGGGCAGAATGCGTCCAAGACCATATGCATGAGTGAATAGGTATTTTGTTCATAGTTTTATGCAAATTTTCATAGTTATAAAGACTGCACATTATGTAATTGAGTGAATCTGATTTTAATTTAAAATGATGTATATACTTCTTATTTGCAGGCATGAACTTCAATTATGTGAACATAATATTGGAGTGTTTTGCAGCTGCCCTCAATGAAAGAATTAGTGTATCTTTGAGAACTTTTGTTAGACGTTTTGTTAAACACTTGTTAGACATTTTATTAAACACTTGTTAGATACATTTCGTTAAATACTGGATATTGTTTTGTTAAACATTTGTAGACATGTACTAGATACACTCATTCGAATGTCATGTTTTATTTTAATTAGTTATATGTTGTTTTCTTGTATTGTGTTTTATTTTTTGCATATATGAAATAAAAAGTTATATTACCACAGGTGAAAAAATAATAGACACCAAATAGAACCAAATAGAAAATGCATTAGCCGCGGTCCAAAATTACAATGGTTATTATGGCTTGTAAAACTGTTGTAATACTTCAAAACCACAACGGATATAATCCGTTGTGTATTACAATAATCAGCCGTTGTCGTAGATGATGTTGTAAAAAAAGTCCGCTCAATGACAACGGATTATAACCGTTGTCTTATTCTTGTAGTGACTGCACTGCTTGTGTTTGCTGTTTATTTCTTATTTAAATTTTGGCATCATCAAAAAGGGGGTAATTATTAAGAAATTTATTTGTTAGATTTTTATGATACCATGTAAAATATAGACTAGGAAGTTGGCATCCCATTTTCCTTTTAATTCTATGTTGTAATATATGAGACTGAAAGAGCTGAGTGAAGTCAGCTAAGTCAAAGAATGCAAGAAGTCAACTGCAGACTAGAGTGAAGACTCTGTTGTGTGTCAGTTGAGTATGGCCAAGAAGGAAGACAAGGACTTGATGAAGGAGAGCCAGCTGAGGAACAGTTGTGTAAAGTATAAGGAAGTGTCAGTCAAGTTAGTGAAATGATCCAAGTCTAATAGTTGAAGTGTAGGTCCCAAGGGGTGTGGTGTAAGGTTTTGAAGGGGGGTTGAATAAACTTTACCAAATTTTCATATATAAGGTCCTTAAAATTATTCAACAGAGTTAACTCAAACAGTTGTCCTTGAGGGACAGCTAAGTTGGCTATTCAGCTGAGTTACCCACTCAACAGACTCGATAGAGTTGTTGATAGTTGTTAGGAAATTTATTGAGTAGATTTTGATGATACCATGTAAAACTTAAACTAGGAAGTTGGCACCCAATTTTTCTTGTAATTTGTATTGTAATAGATAAGGCTGAAGAAGCAGAGTCAAGTCAGATATGCCAAGGAATACAAGAAGTTAACTATGGACTGGATGTAAGACTATCTTGTGTGTCAGCTAAGTATGGCCAAGAAGGATGTCAAGGACTTGACTGAAGGAGTGTCAGCTGTGGAACAGCTGTGAGAAGTGTCAGTCAAGTCAACTCAAGAAGCCAAGTCTCAAAGTTGAAGTGATAGTTGAGTTATCCAATGACTGGAGCTGACTCAAGTCACCTGGAGTAAAGACAGCAGTCTAGTCAAGACAATTGACTTAGATCCGTTGATTAAAGTCAAGAATATTACTCAATATAGTAATATATCTAAGCTGTCGGGTCTAAAGTGTTAGTCCCAGAATTGTGCAAAAGGAATAAACCAATGGGAAACACTGCACCTTGTGTCAGGCACCTGCGATGCTGCGAAGACATTTAATACAAGGAAATATCAACATCAAGGATTGCAACAAGACAAGCCAACGAACAAAAGTGACCTTTAAAATTAGCATATCTCTTCAACGGGCAAAATTTCAAATGTACACTATAAAAGGCTGAGGAAATTACTGAGAAAATGTTACCTGAACCATGAACAAGCAAGCATTATTCAAGCAATTAACCTGCAATATTCTCAAGAATATTCAAGCAAATCCTCAAGCCTGAAACTCGAAGGAAATCGATCCAACACAAGCTGTGAAGGAAAGACAACTTTAAATCTGTTGAAGAGGAAACTTTTGAAGAATCAAAAGGGATCTACTTTCCAAGTCAGGATTGTAGGAAGGTTCAAGGTCGAACCAATATCAAGTTTGTTGGAGGGCTTCGTGATCAAATCCAAGAACTTGAAAAGTGAGCTGAAGTAGCTTGGCAAAACCGCCTGTGAAGAAGGCTTAGTCGCAAGAGAAGCCACCGTGTGATCAAAGTTGTCTCGGATCGTTTACCACTTTGTAAGTGATCTCATTGTTAGTGGATTCCTCCGAGTTGGAGAAGAGGGGATTAGAAGAATTACCCCATCTTGAACCTCTATAAAAACATTTGTGTCATTTACTTTCAAAGACATTTATCTTCCCCGCATATTTACATTATATTTGTGATAGAATCTTATTTGCTATCCAACTGATTAATAACCAAGTGCTAAAAATCAAGTGTTTAAAACAAGCTAAAAACTAATCAAAGGGAGTTAAGTCTTCCGCTAATAAAACCAAACCAGCAAAGTTAAGTTTATGTTAAACTGCCGAGTTATTCTATCAATAGCTCTATCGAGTCTGTTGAGTGGCTAACTTAGCTGAATAACCAACTTAGCTATCCCTCAAGGACACAGCTATTTGAGTCAACTCTGTTGTAATTTTAAAAGGACTAAAATCGAAAATTTGGTAAGGTTTATTCAAACCTCCCCCCCCCTTTCTAAACCTTACTCACACCCCTTGGGACCTACAAGTGGTATCAGAGCGGTTGGTTCATTGAGCCTTCCGCACTGGTTACTAAACTAGATTTATATCTTTTCAAAAAGGTTTTAAACACTTGTACATTCAAAATCTTTCATTTTAAGAAAAGTTATTATCATGGAAGCAAATCTGACACGCATGCCTATGTTCACTGTTGAAGAATTTGATGATTGGAAAATTCATATGCAGGCTCATCTATCTGCATTACATGATGAAATGTGGCTTGTGATAGAGGATGGGCCACTGCAAATACTAAATGTGAACACGGCTGTAAGAAGAGCCGCTGCAGCTGAAGGAGAAGAAGTTGTTGCTGAAGAAAGACTAGCCATGGTTGAAAAACCAAGGGCTGAGTTGACTAATGAAGATATGAAGAGATACAACTTGGACAATGTGGCCAAGGACATACTCTACAAGACATTGGACAAAGCAATGTTCAATGAAGTCAAATCTTGAAAATCTGCAAAAGAAATATGGAATAAACTAACTTTAATTTGTGAAGGATCATAACAAATTAAAGAAAATAAACTGTCTGTTGTTGTTCAAAAATTTGAATATTTCAAAATGATTGCAGGTGAAACCATGGATCAGCTGGATGCCAAATTCATTGAAATCACAAGTGAGCTTTTAGCTTTTGGGAAAGAATATACACAAAAGGAAATGTGTATGAAGATCTTAAGGAGCCTCCCAGCTGAATGGGAAATGAAGACTATGGCCCTGAGACATTCAATTGACCACTCAAGGACATCTAACCATGAGCTATTCTCAGACCTCAAAGCTTATGAGTTGGAGCTGAGAAGAAAAGAGCAAGAGGAGACAGTTGTACGCAAGACAGTTGCACTGATAGCCAAGGATGGAAAGAGAGCTGAACCCAAGGAAGCCATAGGCCAGGAGGAAATTGCCCTAATGGTTAAAAGATTCATCAAGTTCTTCAATAAGAACTATAAAAGAAACAAGGGTGAAACCTCCAGGAGACATTCAGCTCCCTCCAAGTCAAGGGAATATAGGCCACCTAAGAGAGCTGAACATCAAAGGGTTGAATATCGGAGCCGACAATCCAAGAACAAAAAGAGCCGATTAAAAAGCCGAGAACTGTTGGAACCTGAGACAACCAGACACTTTGCGATTGATTGCTCCTATCCACCACCAACAAATATAGGAATGAAGAAAAAAAGAAATGTCTTAAGGAAAGAAGACAGAAAAGAAAAAGTCATGTTAGCCGAGAGACTGGCGACACGACCAAGTCAAGGAAAAAAACAGACTCAGAGAGTAGTGAAGTGACTACTCAAGTGACTCTGAGGAAGAGGCTATGATTTGCATTATGGCTAAAGAACGAGATCAACCAAAATAAGAAGATGAGGTAAACTCTAACTCATCTCATTCGATTCAAGTGATAGTGATTGTGATACACACACTTCATCACCCACTGGTCTTTATGATTCATTAGGCAAAATGATGAAAGACTTTGAACACATAAAATCCTCACACACAATTCTAAATGCGGAAAACAAACCCGAAAAAGCCAAACTCACAAAATGACTAAAGAGTGAGTACTCGAGTCACATAGGATGAGAACACTAAGTCAAGGCTGAAAATGCCAAGATCATAGCAGAGTTGGTCAGAGAAAAGAGGGAAAAAGATCTCAAATATGTGATTGCCTCATTTACAAAGGCATCCAAATCATTGGATGATCTTATCATGAGTCAAAAAGAATGTGGAGATAAAACAGGCATATGATTTAATTCTTTTGTGCACAGTCAAACTCCAAGAGTGATTTTGGAAAAAGGATCTTCAAGTAATGAAGCATCTCAGAAATCCAAAACACCAAATGCTGCACCCACAATCACAAACAAACTGGCCTTGGATACAAAGGGAAAGGAAAACAGCCAGTTGAGTATGCTGAGAAGAAATTCAGCCGAGTTCCTCAGCAAACTCCAAACAGAAAATACTCTGTGAAAAGCAAACAGAGCTACCAAAAACCCCAAAAGTTTCATCAGAGAAACACACATGATGGGAATGGTAGAAACTATCCAAACTATGTTGATTGGAATAATGTGAAACATCAGCAAAGGACTATGGAATACAAGCCTAGATGGCAAAGACCTAAAACTCAGCAAAGGTCATTCCAAAGGAAGAAGAGCTATTATCAGCACACATACGCACCCAAGCACCACACTCAGAAATTTCACAACTATCCCAAGAAAGTAATTGCTAAAAGACACACACAGGCATACAGACAAAAGAGACGATTGTATGAACTTAAAACCCCCAAGCAATTTGCCAATGCGCACTATGATTATGGCACTGATAGATGGCAACCTCTTAGAGTCAAGTCCTTTGGCTATAGGTTGGTTGAATCATCTTATAGCACTAACCCCTCAGGACCCATGCAAGTATTGGTACCTAAAAATTGATTTCCTTGATTGCAGGTTCAAGGAACAACTGAGTGCCAAGGAACCTGATACATGGATAGTGGTTGTTCCAGACATATGACAGGAAACAAGAAAAATCTGTCAAGATTCAAGGAGATTAGAGGTGCAAAAGTCATATTTGGAGGAAATGAAGCTACAGGGGAAATCAAAGGCACAGGATCTATCAAGAAGAATTGATTGGAAATCACAGATGTTACTTATGTTGAAGGCCTCAACTTCAACTTGTTAAGCATCAGCCAACTCTGTGATAAAGGCTACAATGTTGGATTTAACATGGAAGTGTGCCAGATCAAAGACGCTGAATCAAATGAAATAATGCTGCAAGGATCAAGACAAAAGAATATGTATGTGGTAGATTGATCTACTACTACAGCAAACACTTGTCTGTTAGCAAAGAGCACAGCCAAATCAAGTTGGTTGTGGCACAAGAAGCTGAGTCATCTAAATTTCAAGACAATCAACAAGCTTGCAAGGAGTCATCTTGTAGAAGGATTGCGGACTCGGTTACGGGAAAAGAAAGTTTATGTGATGCATGCGGATGGGAACCAAATAAAATCTTCATTCAAGGATAAGCCAAGTCCTTCTTCAACAAAGATATTACATCTGTTGCATATGGATTTATTTGGTCCAGTGAACCAGCCAGCGTAAGTGGAAAGAAATACACCTTAGTGGTGGTAGATGACTATTCAAGATATACATGGACAATCTTCATGTGTAAAAAGAAGAAAACTTTGCAGAACTTACCTCAGCTGATGAAAAGAGTTCAAAATGAAAAGAGCCAAACCATTATAAAGATAAAATCTGATAGAGGAACTGACTTTGTTAATGTGACAATAACTCAGTATTGTATTGAGAATGGGATTGCTCATGAGTTGTCAGCTGCAAGAACTCCACATCAGAATGGAGTAGCTGAAGGGAGGAATAGAACTCTCAAGGAAGCTGCAAGGACCATGTTAACTGAAGCTGGATTGCCTAAGAGATTTTGGGATTAAGCCATTAACACAACATTCTATACTCAAAATAGATGCATGATCAACAGGCAATTGACCAAGACTCCCTATGAGATTTGGACAGCGAGAAAGCCAAATGTTGGATACTTCAGGATATTTGGATGTAAATGTTTCATCCATAACAATGGGAAAGATAATTTAAAGGCTTTTGATGTTAAAGCCGATGAAGGTATCCTTTTGGGATACTCAGCTGAGAGTAAAGCCTATAGAGTGCTGAACAAGAGGACTATGGTTACAGAAGAGTCTATCCATGTGGTCTTTGATGAACCTAATGTGAATGGAGAAGATATAGCTGATAAGCTGAATCAACCAACAATACAGAAGAGTCCTTATGTTGAAGCTGAAGTAAGAGCAAGCAACCCAGATGAAGATGAGATAGCTGAATATCAAAAACAACTGGAAAGTCTACAGCTGAATCAAGATGAAAGAGTTGTTCAAGACAACTTAGCTGCGAGACGGCTGAATCCAACAGACTTACTTCAACCTAAAGTGAGATGGCTGAGAGACCATACACCAGAGTTAGTTATCGGAGATGTTAGAGATGGCATAAGAACCAGATCCAGAGCACATCTTGAAGATATGTTCACTTGTTTTATTTATCAGATAGAGCCTAAAGATGTGTCTCAAGCATTGGATGACACACAATGGATTCAAGCCATGCAAGAAGAGTTGAATCAGTTTGAAAGAAACAAAGTATGGGAATTGGTACAGAGGCCAACCCATCAAAATGTTATTGGCATAAAATGGGTTTTCAGAAACAAGATGAATGAGAAAGGATCTGTCATAAGAAACAAAGCAAGATTGGTAGCCAAAGGGTATTGCGAAGAAAAGGGTATAGATTGGAAGCAATAAGGATGTTTCTTGCCTATGTTGCACATAAGAACTTCACTGTGTATCAAATGGATGTGAAGAGTGCATTTCTAAATGGACTGTTAGAGGAATAAGTCTATGTTAAACAACCTCCAGGTTTTGAGCAGAAAACTATTGGAGATAAAGTCTATAAGCTCAAGAAAGCATTATATGGATTGAAACAAGCACAAAGAGCATGGTATGATACATTGTCTCAATTTGTAACTGACAATGGATTCACCAAAGGCAAAGTTGATAGAACACTCTTCAGAATTCAAGATGGAGAGAGTATACTGCTTGTTCAAATATATGTGGATGACATCATTTTTGGTTACACAAATAATGAGCTGTGTGGCAGGTTCTCAAACCTCATGCAAGGCAAATTTGAGATGAGCGTGATGGGAGAGTTGACTTTCTTCCTAGGACTTCAAGTCAAGCAATTGAAGGATGGAACCTTCATAAGTAAAACAAAATATACCAGAGATTTGATGAAGAAATTTGGTATGAAAGAGAAGTCTACTGTGAAAATTCCAATGAATAAATCAGTCAAGATGGACATGGATGCCGATGGCAAAGCTGCAGATCAAACAAAATATAGATCACTCATTGGATCATTGCTCTATCTAACAGCAAGCAGGCCAGACATCACCTTTGCAGTAGGTGTATGTGCAAGATTTCAATCTGCGCCAAAGGAGAGCCACATGACTGCAGCTAAGAGAATCCTAAGATATTTGAAGGGATGCCAGGAAGTTGGCTTATGGTATCCAAAGGAAGGTGGATTCAAGCTAATTGGCTACTGAGACTCAGACTATGCTGGATGTAGAGTTGATAGGAAGAGTACTTCATGTACATGTCAAATGCTTGGAAATCGATTGGTTTCTTGGTTCAGTAAGAAACAAAACTCAATAGCCACATCCACAGCTGAAGCAGAGTACATAGTTGTGGGTAGTTGTTGTGCCCAATTATGATGTTGAAGAAAAAGAGATTCCAATTATGTGTGATAACACTAGTGCTATTGCAATTACTCAGAATCCAATGCTGCATTCAAGAACAAAGCACGTTGATGTCAGATATCATTTTATAAGAGATCATGTTGAAAAGAAAGACATCACCTTGGAATACATCTCAACTGATAAATAGTTAGCTGATATATTCACAAAGCCTCTATGTGAATCAAGATTTGAAGAGCTCAAGAATGAGTTAGGTTAATTGAGCGGAGTTGAAACTCAGAAGACTCAATCAGCAGAGAAAGAAGATGAGAAAATCAAAGCAGAACAAGTTTCACATTTCAGCCAAGTGAATTAGCCTTGTAGGTATGTCAGCTGTATCGAGTTAACTAATAGCGGAGTTACATCATGGGAAGAGAGAAGCAGAGTTAAATCATTTTGGATATAAGTTGAATCATTTATGAGCTAAGTGACAAAAACGCAATAGTTTTAAATGAGCGGGAATGTTTTTAAGGATGACGTCAGCGTAGTAATGACGGTCACAGTAAAAGCTGCACAGTAAGCCATATGATTCGATATAAATGATGTTTCATTTAATGCGGGGAATTAAATGCGGTTTTGACGTTTTAATCTTAGCCGTTGATTTTGATCAAAAATTTCAAAATCTGAAATATGTCCTTTCATGACCTCTATATACGGACTCTTGCATTTCTCTCACCTTACGCGAACTGTTCATTTTCAAAGCAAAGGAAATTTTCTCTCTAAAACTCTATGTTCTCTCAAAGCAAGTTCTTTGTTTTTCGTTCGGTAAAAGTCTCTAAAAATGGCGCCAAAGTTTGATTATGTGAAGCTTTCAAAGCAAATCCACTCCGGTTCCTCAGTAGATTTCGATGGGATGATTAAACAGGGTATTGATGAAACCCTGGTTCTAAAGATAGCTGAAATGTTGGAGAAGTCCGATCTAAAGGGTTTTCTGACGGTGGAATACTCTCATACCTACCTTGAAGAGGTAGCGATGTTCTATGTAAATGCTGAAGTGCAGGACGATGAAATTAAATCTTCCGTCCATAGCAAGGTCATCAAACTAAGTGCAAAAGACCTTGCTGAGCACTGTTTGTTGCCCGCGGAGGGCTTGAAGGACATCTCGAGCGATGTCGACTTAGTTGTGGCTTGGAAGGAAGTTGCCAAGCCGAGTGTGTCTTGCGAAAGTGGTTTACACAAATGCCGACAAGAAGTCACTTTGAAGGGCGACTATCACAAGGTGATGGACGTCGTCTCGGATATGTTGACATGAAATTTGGAAGCTTTAATCACCGTCCAAAACTAAGTTGATCCTCATGGCTGCGATCATGCAAGGACGAAGGTCAATTGGCCGAGTTTGTTTATAAGCGGATCATGAATGTGTTGAACAGGACCTACAAGAAGGACGGGTCCTTTGGATGTTCCTTGGGCTATGGCCTTGTGATTGGCCATTGGCTAGAAGTGAAGGGTGTTGCTCTCCGTCATGGCAAACCCTTTCACGTGAACAAGAAAATGTTCAGGGCAAACCTCTCCGGTGCCTAGAAGAGTGCTCATGCCAAGAAAGCTGGTACGAGTGAGAAAGAATCAGCTGACCTAGAAGACTCAGCTGAGACCCCTCCCCCAAAGAAGAGTTGCCCCGTGTGAGCTGCAAAGAAAGCACTGCTCCCGCAAAGATCAAAAAACACCTTCCCCTGCATCCAGTCACCACCCGCCTATGCAGCGAGACCCCCCCCTTGGCAGATAAAGGAGGAACACCATATTCCCTCCCCTATCGTTAAGAAGAAGAGGACTGCCAAGACAAGAAAGGCAGTTGTCTCTGAGTGAAGCCCACAAGCGTTTACTTTTGAGGAACCAGAGGATTTGAACCAGAAGTTCCTCTGCTCCCATCAAGGAAGAGAAGGTTGTTGAGGCGATCTGAACTTGAAAAGAAAACTGTTGAATCTGGTTCCCATCCGGAGAAAGAATCTGAGACTGCTGGTGATCACGAAGCGTAGTCTCCTGAAGTTATTGATGAATCTGTGAAGTCCGCTGATGATAATCAGCAGATATCGAAAGACCGATTATGAGGAGAGAAAATGAGGAAAAAGAAGCGGTGAGACAATCAACTCGATGTTGAAAAAGTTGTATCTCCGCCCACAACTGGTGTTGCTACTTCTGAGGAAGAGCAAGGTCTCTTATCTCCCATTCCGGAAACTGGAGGAAAAGGTGAAGATGAGGATGATGATATAATCATGTATTCTCCAGTCTATCCAGATATTCAACGACGCTTGAGGGAATGGAGGGCATGGAAGCTAGATCACTCAAGGGAGTTCACTCGCCCTGAGTTTATTGAAGAAGAAGAAGAGCTTCTCGATTCCTCGGCATAAAGGATGTTCGATCTTCTCTTAATGAAGACAACTGCATGGATATCCTCCGAATATTGAAAGAGGAAGAAAATGAGAGAGCTGCCGAGCAAGCCCGAGCTTTGTAGAAATCAAAGATGTGCCAAATTACAGGCTCTCACGAGCATACTCACTCACACCTTAATTTGCTCTCAGAAAGTGATGAGGATATGGATCCTGCTGCTGTAGCTGAGAAGTTGGAGATGCAGCAAGCCTTGCAGGAATCCAAAGCCATGCACGAGCAGCAGTTACTCGAAGGTCCAGGAGAGTCATCCCAAACTCTTCTGCAAACTGATCCTCTGGGAGTGGCATAGCACATTGTATCTGTTATTGCTGCAGCCACGTCCCCGGTGCAGTTGGATGATGGATCCAAGGGAAATGGCGATAAAACTGGGAAATTGGGCACCCAAGCTGAGCCAACCCCTGAAGAAGGTGTTCTCACACCTGCCCCAGCGGCTGAGCACTCAACGGATAAAGCCGCGTCTCTGGAGAAGAGTGACCCCACAATTAGTCACTCAGCTGGTGCGCCAACTGAGGGGGAAACTCTCCCCACCATAGCTGGGTTGGAGGTTGTTGTGGGAGACTCATCTATGAAGCAAGGAGGCGAAGTTGAGAAAGAAAGTGAACATCAGCTGAGTGACATTGACGAAGCTCGGACATTTGAGTCTATCCCAGCTGAAGTGTCAGCTGCTTCTGTGACACCCCCCCGTATTACTACTACTGGAAAATATATAAATTGTAAAACTTGACCACAAACTCTATTTGAAACTTGTAGTAATTTTCTTTTATCCTTATGACATTTTAAGAACAAACAAATAAAGTCATTTTAATTATAAGATAAGTACAAGTTGTGTCCACAAACAAAAGAGATAATCAACCCTGTTATTAAACACAACAGACATCCACGTGATCAAACACATAACCCACACCACCCAGCTATTTACATCAGAGTTTTCAAAAGAGGGTACAACCCTAAATCAAAATATAATACAAGACCAAAAAGGGAAAGATGACCCATCAACACATCCCAACAGGTCGTCATCCATGTACACTGTCGTCAGTAACCTGGTGAAAGATGACCCATCAACACAGCCCAATGGGTCGTTATCCATGTACATTGTCCTCAGTAACCTGTAGGAGCACCAGCAGCCTGCCCAGTAAGCCCATGAAATCCAATACCACAAGATTTACCTACAATCATGAACTATGTGAGCTAATGCTCAGTAAGTGAAAACCATGCATTGAAATATAAATGCAAATACATTTCTAAGATATTTTACCATAAGTGCACAAAATGCATTGAAATATATTATTTATAATCATTTCTTTACATAGGGCCCTTGACCCACCTGCTATGCACCGGAAAGAGCTCAACACAATATCAATAATCAAATGGCCATAATCATATTGACACCGCCTAGGGCCATCTCCCGGGACCACCTGAGGTCCACCCCCTGTCTTCCCCAATGATCCCCCGGGAGTCTTTCCCCTGACGTGTCAATAAGGATACAATCAAGTGGTCCGCCCCCTCGTGACCATCAGAGGCACACCCCCTGTCAACCTCTATGATCCTCCGAGGAGTAACACCCACTGCACCCTAAAATATATCATAAAAGCACGCTTCGCATGCCTCGGTGCACTAGCAGTGGCCAACCAAAATCTTTTCTTTTCAATGAAAGTTATCGTGTCGTGCATGCCTCATCTCAACAATGCTCATATATTTGCATGCACGTGTAAATGGCAATTAATGGCATGCTAAATGCACCAATAATCATCACAATCCAATATCCACCAAGCAACATACGAACATCAAGGTTTCCATAATGCATCCATCAAGATACAAGAATCGCATTAGTATCAATAAGACAAGAAATACTATGTTCATGCATTGTAGTTGTAGATGGATTTTCACTTACCTGACACTTGTTTGTGCCTTACTGATTTGATAAAGGTTGCCTTATTGATTTGATAGGTATCTAAATTCCTCATTTCTAAATTCTACCACCATAGAATTGGTGTATTTTAACTTGTGCAAGCCTCTGAATATTAAATTTCATTTTAGTACCATTATATTTTAAAGGAGAATTTAAAGTTTAATAGTAAAGCCTGATCATCACCTAATTCACCTTATTAGTTTTTAGTTTCATTCATTTATATTAGCATATACGTATATATATATTTTAATTATTATATTATATATCGTTAAAGGCTTTCAATAAAATAAACATTTATATAATCAGATCACAAGATTAGGACCCTTTAACTGAAATTCAAACATATTACACACATAAATATAATTATATAATATATATACACACAAACATGCATAGACCCAAAAAAGGATAGTAATTTCTATCGAACTTCACTTTATATTTTCTTTTTCTTTTCTCATGTTCGATTGTTCCCACTTAAAAATTTAGATAAGAATAGTTCTAAGAAATAGGAAAATGATGGCTTACCAGATTTGTTTCATCTTCCAGTGAAACATTTTAGAAGCAAACCTCCCATCTATCTCTTTCTTTGTATTTTTATCTTCCTTTCGTATTTCTTGCCTCTTTTCTTTTCTGCAGTTGTCTCCCCCTCTCTCTCTAATTTATTTTCTTTCCAACCATGTAAGTTTAAGAGGGTTAATCTATTTATACTTCCAAAGCATTTGTTCTTTGAAATTTTTAAGTCGGTTAATCGGAATGGGATAACATCTAATGTATCCTTCCATGAGGTACAAGTGTAAGCATATGCATTTTCTTAATTATAAAATTACATATAACTCTACACATATGATTAGACATATATGTATATACTGTTATACCTTATCTATATATATATATATTATATTAGTTCAATTATGTTAATAGATTAGTGGGACAGCTACACAAATAAGTTGTATGCTATATATTACATTAGTGGTGCGTGTGTATATATATAAGGTTATCATCATTATATATATATATATATATATATATATATTATATCATAAAGGTACTTGTATAGTTATATATGTAGATTTGTATATGAAATTAATCTTTTATTAATTTATAAATATATGTATAATTAAACATATACAAATGCATAATTAAATTATACTTTCGTCCTTTATTATTATTAATATATTATCATTGCTTTCTGCAAAATACTTTTCTCATATATATATATATATATATATATAATATATAATATTTGTATCTGGGATTTTCTAGCTACTTCTCAACACGCCGATACCACATAATAAACTACTCAAGTTAATGAATTTGGGAAGTAATATCGTGCGATAACCTCAAAAGATTAATTATTTGGGATATAATATAAAATAAAGTGCGTCATGAAATATTGATATAATGCAAATGGCACGCGGATAACATGAAATACATGGACCATATTGGCCATGTGAGTAGTGAGAGGCTCGGGTATTACATCCTCCCCTCCTTATAAAAATTTCGTCCCCAAAATTTTACTTACCGAAATAGATTAGGATAGTTAGCTTTCATCTCGTTTTCTCTTTCCCACATAGCTTCTTCTGTCGATTGATTCTTCCAAAGTACTTTAACTAATGGGATTTCCTTATTCCTGAGTTTCTTTACTTCTCGTAACAATATCTCCACAGGTATCTCTTCGTAGCTCAAATTAATATAAGTTAATTCCTCCAAAATTTAATATTTAGCCACTGAAAATGGTCAAAATCGGGTCGATACCCACTCTATCAAAATCAAAATTAGCAACATTTTTATGCAGCTAGCATCGATTAGGACAAGATTATCAGATTCCCCATGACCCATGAGTTACTATTTTTTATCTTCTTTTTTTTTTTAACTTTTCTCTGAATTACGAATCGTTTTCGCTTTCTCTTTTGATTATTAAATTTGTCAATTTTTTTCTCCGTCTGTAGATTGTCAATTTTTCTCCATCGCCAAATTCGTTTTGGAGTGCTGTACAGGAAACAACTTGGAAGTTTCATGCATCATTAGAGACAAGACTTGCCTATCACCGAATTTGTGTAAGATTTTTCTTCTAGCCGTACTGGAAATCTGGAACAACATCAAACTCCAGAAAAAGACATAACTAGCTGGGCATGGTTTAGGCCATGTAGCTACCTTCAGATTTTGCAATCTAAACATACATATATATATATATACACATATATACACACACAAAGACATCTTTTTACACTCTCAGGTTTTTTCCTGATTTGTTTACGCTTCCGCCTTTTGTTCGGACAATTTTACGCTCCCGCCAATTTTTCTAGATTTGTTTACATTGTTGTTTCAAAATTATATCGAACATGTTTCAACTAATAAAATTTCAGCGAAAAAATATCTCCAATTAAATAATTAATTTTGTACTCGAAATCGTAACAATCAAGAAATATACACATAAATACACATATTGAAAAAAAATACATTGAAAATAATATAGAAACAAGACATGAAGCGAAAGACACATTTCAATTTTTGTTCCAATGCATTGAAAACGTCGAAAACATGGAAACAATCAAAAAACAACAAAACAACATTGAAAACTACATAAAAACAACCTAAAAACAACAGAAATAATATAGAAAATACTAAATGAACAAAAAGAGATTAAAAATAGGTAAAAACTGCATTGAAACATCGAGAACTAAATAGAAATAACAAAGAAATACCCGAACAACATTAAAAATAGTATACAAACAACTCATAAAAAACAGTACCACATCAATAAAAAGAGCTTAAAATAGGTAAAAAAAAATACATTAAAACATTAAAAACTAAATGGAAACAACAAAGAAATTAAAAATCATAACAATATTAAAAACATTATAGAAAATAACCCAGAAACAACAGAAATAATGTATAAACAACACATGAATAGAAAAGAGCGTAAAAATAGGAAGTTGTATTGAAACATCAAAACATCATTCAAACGACATAGAAATAATCAAAAACAAATATAAACAACATCGAAACAACAGATTTAATATAGAAGCAATACAGGAACAAAAAAAATCGAAAAAAGCGTAAAAATGACCAACAAATATGCAGAAGCGTGAAAAAATCAAAAAAATCAACCGGAAAAGTATAAAATTGAGTTGAGCATAAACAATGTCTTTTTGCCGCACAAAGTTGGTATTTCGGGCAATTTCTCAGAAGTTATCACAAATTTCTTTGACATTAAATTAGTAATTGGGGGTCGGATTTGTTATGAATCTCATCATGATGATGCAATTGTCTCAGGCCCTAAAATGCTTCGGCCATCAAATTTTTGTTTTTGTATAATATATATATAGCACAAACATCAGCCCAATAAAAGTAAATTATAACCTCTTTATTGCGGTCAAATGTTATTGTATTATCATCAATAAAAATTTATGGATATTAAATTGGATGGTACTATTTGCACCCCTAAAATCTCTAAATACACATTTTCTTAATACACCCTTACCCCTTTAAATAGGGCCACCCATTAAATTTTGAGGGCATCAGTGATATATGAAGCTCACCTTAATTAGATCTCAAAATCTCAAGTCCGATTAGTATCAATTATGTATTTTCTGAACATATATATAGTTGAGTTGAAATAAAAAAATACTCTCAATTTCTTTCTTCAAAAACCAAATAACGGAAGACATTTTTTAGTGTTTTACCACTGAAACTAATCCAAACAATTTTTTGTTTTACCTTTGTGATGATAAAACATAAAATGTTAAAATCTGAGTTATAGGGACTACTGTTTCTTCCAGGAAGTTGTTGCAAGAAAACAAACAAATATAATGGTTATGTTATATATGTGTCTGCGCATGGATGGATCGATCAACATCAACAAGTTGTTCACAAATCACAAGCACTTATCTTTTTACGCGTAAAATTGATCCCATCACGCATGACATTGTCATTGTCCCATAACATCAAAAGATATCGGCTTCAAACGTAATTGATGCATAGATTGTGACGGTTTAAGTGTTTTATTCTAGGAAAGAAATTCCGTGCTTCAAGTACTTGCATTGGCTCTAGCTTTAACTTTTCTGCAATCAGCAACAAATCAGCTACATACACAGGAAATATCCACGCATCTATTTCAAATTGCATTTTATTTGGGGTATCAATTCAGGTTGATGAGTTCGTGCTCTCCGATGTTTTTAAACCGGGATTTGGCCATGATACCGGCTGAGGTGTGTAACTAAAATGGGGGGCGGGGGGCAAAAACCGGCGTTGTGAGTTGTGACCCGGTGCAAACTGATTGACCCGGTTCAACCAACTTTTTTTTTCAATTACATGACTAAACTCTATATACATGACTACTTTCTTTTCTGGTTTGTATTTCGCTTATGCATTAAATTTTATGTTTTCCATTCGATTCGTCTTGAACTTCTTCTATTTTTCCTGTGGCATCTATATCCAGTTGTTTTATATTTGTCCTTTTTTCAGTAAGTTTTGTTTTCTTTTCCTTTTTTTATATACAATTTAGTAATGTATACATATATATATTTAACTTTTAGTTTTTATTGCTATTCATATTGTCAACTTGTATTTTATTATTTTTTAACTTATATTTCTCACGGTGGTTCAACCCAAACAAATAACCCAAATGATCCGAAATTCAAAATGGGGATTTATAAATTTTAGGCTAATTGTAGTTAGATTCTATAACTTTTTTTTTGGGAACAAAGTGTTTGTAGGGGAATAAAATGTGGGAAATTGTGTAAAAAATATGTAAGATATTTTGATTTTTTTGGATTTTAATTGTTAAAAATACCATTTTATATAAAAATTTGGGGTACAAAAATATTATTAATATTATTTTTTAAACCAATTTTTTTATTTTTTTTTCAAATTGGGTGTACAGTTGTACCCCCAAATTACAAGTGGCTCCGCCACTGAAATAACCCATTGACTAAATTAATTGTCCCATGTGATGTCCGATCCGAGCTTAAAAATACAGGTTGAGACATGATATGCACAGCAATACTATCAACCCAAACTTGTCTTGTTTAATTATTTTTGTTAGATTTAATTATCAACTCGAGCTCGACTTATTCATTCACGTGTAACCGGAACCCCATCCATTGAAAATATGAATAAATCTTCTATTTATATGTGTTATATGAATTGTATGAGTTAATTTTCAAAATATCACCAATTAAAAATAATAAAATAATAGCACAAATGGGTCATAAGTGTTAATCGAGTCATTGCAGGTTGACTCGAACCGCCCGACATAAACCATAACACACTTACACCGTATTAGATTTGTATGATGTTTTTGTGTCGTGACATAAAGTGTCACACCTTATTTTATCTCGTATTATAAGTAGCATCGTGCATTGAGAACGTTATTAATGTATACGTGATGTATATTGATGATATATGAAATATATATATATATGCGATCAACTACAAGTTTAAATAGAGAATCCAATTCAAGTGTGAAAGTTTATCACCAATGATATGGTGTGTTACTTCCCAAGATTTATGTAGTTGATTGCTTTTATAATTAATTAGTCCTAAAAAATATAGAGTAGGTCTCTTGTGAGACCGTCTTACGGATTTAAATCTGTAAGACGGATCCATAACACCCAAACCATATACCCAAATCAGGTTTAGCCCAATTCGTCTCTATTTCTAATCTTCAATTATTCTCTCTCTACAATGTCAAACATTATCAGCAAAATCCAGCGTCTCCCCCACGCCCCTTTCTCCAAAATTCTCGTTCTCCGAGCGGTGATTTTACCCCAATCTATCTACTTTTGCAAATTTTTCGATCAATTGATTGAGAGAAACCCTATCGGAAAAAAAAAGAATCAAAGAAAAACACTAAAATGAATTGACAAGAAAAGGAAATAAAGGAGATTTAAATAAAAGTGACCCTCAAGTCACTTTGCTTGCTCCGTCTGATGGTTTGAGCTTATGCAACATTCAAGGAGTGTGTGTATATGAAGATGTCTTTTCATGTTCCAATCAACAATTTTCTCCTCTTCAATGTGCAAACCGCCACATCTTTTTCTACGTTCTTATTTGTGGGCAATTGAATAGGGAAAATATTAGAAATGGCCTAATTTTAAAGCCCATGTTCAACTTTAGCCTTACTTATTCAAAAGTTTCAAAAATAGCCTTTTTATTTGATAAAACCCCAAAATACCCCTTATACAAGGTTGAAGGTAAACTAATGGTTTTTAAGGTTTTAGGGGCCGCAAAAATGGTATTAGAGCCTAGGTTTATTAAGAACTTTTAGTTAAATTTATTATATTCATGTAATTAACAATTGGTGAGGAGAAATTACTCCGAGAATATGGATCTGGACAATTGTCCAAGATGTACACCTTACAGGACTTATCGTCAAATTTTGACGATGTACCCACAAGATCACCAAGACAAGATAGCATATTGGCAAAACCAATATGATGAAAAGGAACGCGCAGGAGCCGATAGGGAAACCTTGAGACACTGCTAAAAGAAAGCGGCATATTATTTGAGTTTCTTAGCAGTAAACCAGATAATATATGTCGATCTGATGAATCGCCAAGAAGCAGTCCATGAGAATGCCCATCAGAATAATGATTCCTGATGGAATACCAGAATAGAACGAGATACTTTCGGACACATCTAAGATCTCCAAAGATATTAGAGAAGTCCAGAAGACGGTGTAGAATTATGGCAACCGCCATATTCATTTACCTACACAAGTTCATCAGATCCAAAATCAAATGGAGACAATGGTAAAATATCAGAAGGAAACTCTTGAAATCCTTCATGATATTCAGAAACGAGTCAAGAACTTGGAGGACAAACCGAGTTCTTCTGGAGAAAAGAAGCGTATCGATTTCGGGACAGTACCCTATTTACATCAAAAGGGGAAACCAACCGAAGTGGTACGATAAATGACAGACGATGAAAAACTTATTGCTATCATCAAAGGAAAATCCATCATAAATTAATAAGATGGATATGGAAAAGATGAATCTTAAAGACCTACATGACCTTGCAGAATCCTTCGCAGGATTAGGAATTATAGATTTAAAGATGAACGCAGGAGATGGATCAGCTTTGGTTACCTATGATCCACAAGGTAGACCAATTCCTCCACCGCCGCCACCAGTTAATCCCAATGTTGAGAAAAGTGCATGTTCAAATCCGGGAAACCGAGACGAGAGAATGCATCACGTTGGAGATTTCACAACGGGAAGTGAAACGCTTTCAGGAACAGGAGCTCGACCACCTCTTACATGAACTCGAGTACCTCCTAGAAGGCTAAGTATTCACCAGACGCCTTATGGAAGATCGCATCTTGATCCGATACATCCATATGAGTTGATGCTAAATCTGGATATCCCAGATTTCAAAAATCGAGAAGTCCTTATTGATGAATGGGCATCAGCAATGAGGATTGCAGCAGGTACCCTTGATCTTACGAAAGATTTCTTAATTTTACTCCTTGAAATGAGTATTGAGGGATCTGTAAAGATTGTATGGGATATGACCGATGCAAGTACGAAGAGCGCAGTCACATCAGGAGAATCATTAAAAGGAATTGTCGATGATATGGCGAAACTATTCAAAATCCAGTTTATCGGCACAGGTTATTTTGAGGGATTAGAGGATGAAAAAAGAAAAAGATATAAACAAGCCCTCTATAGCCTTGAGTTACATGATATTTGTCATATTGACGAATATATCAAGTTGTTCACCGAATACAGGTGGAAATCCAATATTGTAGAAAAGGAAGCTTCACAGCTATTCTTTGCAAAGATTCCGAGTCCCTGGAGAGAAATGCTTATTAGGGAATACAAGGATGGAGCATAATTAGATACTGTGGGACAGAAGAATGTCTTTCTTAAAGGCCAAGTTATCAATGGTGCTACCAAGCATCACTTTGCATTCTAAATTACAAGAGATTACGAGGAATTAACAAAGCAGTTCCTCTATGTTGCGTAGACGATGATATCCCAACAGTTGTTGGAAGTCAACCAAGGCGGCACAAGAAGAAGAAGGATAGAAGCCATCCATACCGCCGAGGAAACAACAACAAAAAAAGCGGTCTTCATGGAGACCTAGAAGGTTCTCGTCAAAACAAAAAGCTCGGTTATAAATCGGGGCAAAGACCAAAGACCAAGCGAGAGTAGAGCCTCATCATCGGTTCTAATCAAGCAAGTACCAAGAGAAATCCGGAAGAAGAACTTTCAGCGTGCTCACACCGAGCTAATGAAAGTTTCAAAGACTGTAATTCTTTGGACATGCGAGCAAGAGGGCATATCTCAACGGACTACCCGTATAATCAAAAACGAGGAGTTAGACAGTTCGAAGCTACCCTTAAATCGAAGAAGCTCTATTATCATGATTTAATCCGGTGTATCAATTTGAGGATATTCCCTCGGATGAAAGCATCTATGAAGAAGAGATCTATTCGATGATGGAAGTGAGTCCATTCGAGAATCGAGTGAAGAATAAATTCTTCAATGAGGCGGTTAGGAGGATATGTCGAGGATTCCTCTCTCACACTACGGTGTCTCATAAGACTCTTATGAAAATTATGAAGGAAGATCCAAAGCTTCAAATCTATGATGGATTTACAATTGGAACAATGGAAAAAGCTTTGGATAAGATTGGTTTTCGTAATAGAAAACACCAAATTATCCACAGGGTAACAACCAGAGAATTTGCCATTCCGATGGAGTTTACCGGGAACCTGATCGAGATGCTGTTGGTTCCTATTAGAGAAATCCAGGAGATCAAAAACAGAGTTAAAAGAGAAGTTGCAAATACACTCTCATGGATTCATATCGGAGCCATAAGAGTCATTATTAAAGCAACATTCAAAGAAGGAATAGATTCGCCACTCAATCTGGCTATCTTTGATAAGCGAATCTCAAATCTCAAGGATTCATGACTTGGAGCGATTACAGGAAATTTGTATGCTGAGAAATTGGCATTTAATGTCTATCCTAGAATTGCATACAATTTGGGAGATCAAGATTTCAACAGAGTCCTAACCCTTCATCAAGATTTCAAAAGAGAAGATTTGATGAAAGAAGGGAACATACCCTACTTGATCACATACAAGATATCCTATGCTCTCTCGAATACACATCATTCAGAAGTATTCTTGAGAAAGGAATTTATTGAAGTCCCAAGAATCTTCGAGGACTTTGCCAGGGTGGTTCTACCAGAAATCATGGAGTCTCCGACTATCAAGGAGATCGATATGAAAATACAAGATCAACCGATCTTCAACAAAAGTCAAAGTCTCGTAGTCGAGCCTGAAAGATGTCTTTCCAACGAAGAATGGTGAGCAAGAGTCGTTGGGAAGAAAAAGACCAAAATACATTCGGCGCATTCCGGATGTTTTCAAAATAACAGAGAGCCGAAATGTCCGTAATATGGCGAGAAGTTGAAGTAATATTCGACATCACTCAAAAGGATAATATTTTTCCTTGTGATGTTCTATATTATCCGCAACAACCAATAGTCGGAAGGTATCAAGGAAGCCGAAGATAGGTGAAATTGAGCTTACTATCACAGAGTTGCGGGAGAATCCCTAACAATTAATACTGGGAATTAAATTTCTCAAGGATCATAAACCTTGGGAAAGATTACAAGAAGGAATGGAGTTCACAGTGGCTGATAAAAGATACAGAATTAGATGACAACTAGTCCATTCTCCATATACATTTCTATTGGAATGTTATATGCTAAATAAAAGGCCGAGTATTTCGCCGCCTATATTGATTCAGGTGCCGGCATATGTACTGCAAAGCCGGATGTTTTTCCTAAAGAAATTGGAGAAGATTTACCATCTATTGCAGGAAGAGATTTCTCTAAATGGATTCTTATCCTTAACAGGGGAATTAAACAAGCAGAAATCATGATCGGAGGCGTGGGCGGTACCCCATGGTACAAAGTGAGAACGCCACCAATCTATTTCCATGATACAGGTGCAGATGTTTTGCTAGGAAACAATTTCTTACAAACATTCAAGAGATTCACACAGGAGAATGAGACAAGAAGACTTATTTTCACAACATTATGTGATCATAAGATCATTGTTCAGAGAGTGCGGGAAGCATTTTACAGAAAAATGCCTATTAATTTTCGCAGCAAGCGTGGTGATGAAGCCAAACTCCGAAATCCAAAACTGGCGGATCGAAGGAAATTTGGTGAAGCTTTATTATCCTATAGACAATTCGGTTCTCGAAAGGATAAGAAGTTTTGGGATTATAACTTGTATTCATTCAGAGTGCAAGGAGAAGAACGAGTTACTCCAGAGGTTATTTCAGAATTAATGTTGAGCCTAATGAAGAGTCCGCAGAGTGACGTGACCCTAGAGGAACAAATATCACTCGAGGATATCAAGAAGAAGATCCAAAGGAATTACAATGAAGATCTTTTGGCATGGTGGGACAAGAATGAGCTCATAGCATCCTTAAAGGTTAAACCTGGAAAGGAGTACGAGTTCGTAAGATTCAAACCAATCCTTATGAACCAGGAGGATCAGGAGGATATGCAGAAGATACTTAAGGAACATATTGACCTTAAGTTAATTTCACCAGGAGTTTCTCCATACAGCAGTCCAGGATTCTTAGTCAGAAACCATGGAGAAATCAAAAGAGGAAAGCCAAGACTTGTTATTAATTACAAGGGGATTAATAACATTTTGAAATTCGACGGATACTATATCCCAAGCAGAGAACATCTGGTTAACTGCATCAAAGGTGCCAAGATATTCTCAAAGATCGATTCCAAATCTGGATTCTACCCGATTAAGATGGATGAAGAAAGCAAGAAGTTCACAGCTTTCTCTACACCACAAGGACATTATATTTGGAACGTGATGCCCATGGGATTGGCTAACGCACCCCAGATATATCAAAGGAAGATGGATAATCTCTTCAAAGATTATTTAAGTTTCATGTTCGTATATATCGATGACATTCTGATCGCATCAAAGAACATGAAGGAGCATCTCAAACATTTGGAAATATTTTCAGATGTTTGTCACAAGGAAGGATTAGTGCTTTCGGAGAAGAAGGCAGTGATTGCAACAAGACAGATTGAATTCCTAGGAATTGAAATCGATGATTCTGGGATCATTCTGCAAAGTCATATTGTAGAAAAGATACAGGGATTTCCAGATACGTTGAAAGACAAGAAGCAACTTCAAAGTTTTCTTGGAGTTGTTAACTTTGCTGGGATGTTTATAAAAAATCTAGCACATTACAGGAAGGTGTTTAGCCCATTGCTTAAAAAAGATGCAGTATTCAAATGGGAGGATGAACATCAAGAAGGAATTAAGCAGCTTAAAGAAGTTTGCAAAAAGCTTCCTAAACTTGCAATTCCACAGGATGAAGATGAACTTGTTCTCTATACAGATGCTAGTGATTATTGGTGGGCAGCAGTTCTTACAAAAGCCACACCAAACGGAGAAGTGCCATGCAGATATTGCAGCGGTCTATTTACAGACAGTGAAGCAACTCGGTGGCATATCAACGAGAAAGAATTCTTTGCAGTCAGAAAGGCTTTTAAAAAATGGCCTTTATTTCTACTGGCTAAAAAGTTTATCTCAAAAATTGATAATTCAAGTGTCAAAGCTTTTCTGAAAAACAAAATTGAATCAAAACCAGAAAAAGCTGGGATACTTAGATGGCAAGCTGAATGTCAATATTATGATTATGATATTGTCATTATAAAATTTCATGAAAATGTTCTTGCAGATTTTCTAACAAGAGATGGAGGGAATTGAAGCCGATTCCATCCTCACAAATTTCAAGACATCTTGGAGACCACCGAAATGCTACTCCGAGAATTTGATACCCTGGTCATCAATGCTGATTTGGCCGGGAAATTACAAAGGAATGATCGGGACAAAGTAACCGATCGTATACGAGCATGTGTCCGGTCTCACTCTCAGTTGAGGACGGCATTTCAAGGGCCACTCCTCCGGGCCACTAATAAGCAAACGGATCATTTAGAGCGCAGGGCTCCCCAACCTGTAGCAGAGGATTCAAGTACCTCTAGCATAAGTCCTAAGCTGGTAGAAATGTTGGCCCAAGGAAAAACTGATACTCCGGAGTCAAATCCCGAGTTATCACATCAACCCAGCACGTCCGGGGTAAAGGACAAAGAGATCAATCTTAGGCCTATGATGGGCAATTCTAAGATTGATACTAACGAGATTAAAGTTTCTTTTTCTTGGCAGGAATATCAGGCAAATTGAGAGAAACTGATCACCAGGCAAGGGATATCTCTAGAAAAAATAAAGATCAATATTTCTGGAAAATATCCAAGGGTTTGGATGTTACCAAATTCCAGCCCTGAAGAAGTGAAGAGGTGGTACGAGTTTGGGGCTTTGGCCTCGATCTATACTACTTCACCAGGCTTCCTGAGATCACAAAATTGCCAAAATGGATCCAGGGAAGCGCGTTTTAGAGTCTTTGTCCAACAATGATAGCCTAAAACGAGGGGATACATTGGAGTTGTATTTCATAAGTGTAGCAACAAAGCCCGTCGGAAAAGGTTGACATGAAGCCTTCCATTACATTAGGCTTCGACGACCAGATGAAAGAGCCTTCAAAAATATCAAGGAGGCTAGTTCAGAAGAAGTACAATTGGCCATGACCTTCACCGAAGATTAGATTACTACAAGAAGGGCATGGGGATTGTGGGTCTGTCTCACTGAGATGGAAAAAGTCAAGTTTCCGTTCAAGTTTTATCAAAATTCAGTGAATGGATCATTCCTATTGAATACTATGACAGGAAAAACTACAAGATTTGCAGAAGACTTATTCGAAAAGAAAAGAAATCTTCTGTGGAAAAACAAGCTTCCGGGGAGTAAAGAAACTCGCCGAAAATATTGCAATATGGCTCACATAGGCCATTGGGAACTTCGAGTCTGTCCCGAATGTTAAAACCAGAAGGAACCGGAATTTAGCAAAGGATTTCGGCCAAAAGTCGATCGGAGAAGAACCGGCGACGGAGAAGAAAAGTCACAGAAGTATCCAATGTTTCGGGGACCACCAAAAAAGTAGATTCCCCAACAAAGTCAGTGAAGACATGTGACTCCAGACAGGTAACAACCCACTCAGCGACAAAAAGTGGGTCCATGAAAGATGTCATCCAAGTTACTAAAAGACGAAGGACGAGTCAGCATGATTTGGAAGTTTTCATAAAAAACTTCGGATACCAGACAAGAGGAGGCCCAACCCATGTGAAGATGAGTTGGATGCCAACTAATTGCTGCAAGTGGAGCAATAATTCAAGAATGAAAGAGACCTTCACTTAAGGGCAATAATACAGAACATAGAGGTCTCCTACCTCTATAAATGTCAAGATTTGCAGAAGGCTAAAGGCATCGAGCATCTCCCTTAGTTTTCTAGAATAAAATTTTTCTTTGTAAACATAGTTGAGTGCTTTAGAATTTCCAGAGTGTTTTTCAGTATTCAGTTTTCGAATTTTAGTTTATGTGTAAGAGTGTGCAAGCCTCATACATGAGAGGCTAAACAGGTTTTCTCCTCCCAAAAGGAGATTACTGATGTAATAAATTTTTCTTTAAGTTCTTATTAAAATAAAGGCTTTTGTTCAACATGTGTTCATAGTGTACTATTAATCTATCCCTTTGAAAAATTACTTATACGCTTGGAGTAGGAAACGAACCAAGGTCATCTTTGCGATTCTTTGAAGGAGTCGGATAACTTGCATCATCTTCCCTGAGGGTGAGGTTGAACAGTGAGGAGCTGTTTGTTAAACGATCTGGGGGCAGCAATTTTCCGACTGGTGGTGTTGCGAGCCATCTCACCCCAGAAATCGAAGAAGCTGTCTATTATCATGATTTAATCCAGGTGTATCAATTTGAGGATATTCCCTCAGATGAAAGCATCTATGAAGAAGAGATCTATTCTGATGATGGAAGTGAGTCCAGTTCAGAATCAGAGTGAAGAATAAATTCTTCAACAGACGGTTAGGGAGGATATGTCAGGATTCCTCTCTCACACTACGGTGTCTCATAAGACTCTTATGAAAATTATGAAGGAAGATCCAAAGCTTCAAATCTATGATGGATTTACAATTGGAACAATGGAAAAAGCTTTGGATAAGATTGGTTTTCGTAATAGAAAACACCAAATTATCCACAGGGTAACAACCAGAGAATTTGCCATTCCGATGGAGTTTAATGAACCTGACGAGATGCTGTTGGTTTCTATTAGAGAAATCCAGGAGATAAAAAACAGAGTTAAAAGAGAAGTTGCAAATACACTCTCATGGATTCATATCGGAGCCATAAGAGTCATTATTAAAGTAACATTCAAAGAAGGAATAGATTCGCCACTCAACTGCGGCTATCTTTGATAAGCGAATCTCAAATCTCAAGGATTCATGACTTGGAGCGATTACAGGAAATTTGTATGCTGAGAAATTGGCATTTAATGTCTATCCTAGAATTGCATACAATTTGGGAGATCGAGATTTCAACAGAGTCCTAACCCTTCATCAAGATTTCAAAAGAGAAGATTTGATGAAAGAAGGGAACATACCCTACTTGATCACATACAAGATATCCTATGCTCTCTCGAATACACATCATTCAGAAGTATTCTTGAGAAAGGAATTTATTGAAGTCCCAAGAATCTTCGAGGACTTTGCCAGGGTGGTTCTACCAGAAATCATGGAGTCTCCGACTATCAAGGAGATCGATATGAAAATACAAGATCAACCAGTCTTCAACAAAAGTCAAAGTCTCAGAGTCGAGCCCAGAAAGATGTCTTTCCAATGTAATGCAATGGTGAGCAAGAGCCATTGGAAGAAAAAAAGACCAAGATCTGATTCGGCGCATTCCAGATGTTTTCAAAATAACAGGAGAGCTGAAATGTCCAGAAGTATGGCGAGAAGTTTAAGTAATATTCGACATCACTCAAAAGGATAATATTTTTCCTTGTGATGTTCTATATTATCTGCAACAACCAATAGTCGGAAGGTATCAAGGAAGCCTGAAGATAGGTGAAATTGAGCTTACTATCACAGGAGTTGCAGGGAGAATCCCGGAACAATTAATACTGGGAATTAAATTTCTCAAGGATCATAAACCTTGGGAAAGATTACAAGAAGGAATGGAGTTCACAGTGGCTGATAAAAGATACAGAATTAGATGACAACTAGTCCATTCTCCATATACATTTCTATCGGAATGTTATATGCTAAATAAAAGGCCGAGTATTTCGCCGCCTATATTGATTCAGGTGCCGGCATATGTACTGCAAAGCCGGATGTTTTTCGTAAAGAAATTGGAGAAGATTTACCATCTATTGCAGGAAGAGATTTCTCTAAATGGATTCTTATCCTTAACAGGGGAATTAAACAAGCAGAAATCATGATCGGAGGCGTGGGCGGTACCCCATGGTACAAAGTGAGAACGCCACCAATCTATTTCCATGATACAAAAAGCGGATGTTTTGCTAGGAAACAATTTCTTACAAACATTCAAGAGATTCACACAGGAGAATGAGACAAGAAGACTTATTTTCACAACATTATGTGATCATAAGATCATTGTTCAGAGAGTGCGGGAAGCATTTTACAGAAAAATGCCTATTAATTTTCGCAGCAAGCGTGGTGATGAAGCCAAACTCCAAAATCCAAAACTGGCGGATCGAAGGAAATTTGGTGAAGCTTTATTATCCTATAGACAATTCGGTTCTCGAAAGGATAAGAAGTTTTGGGATTATAACTTGTATTCATTCAGAGTGCAAGGAGAAGAACGAGTTACTCCAGAGGTTATTTGAGAATTAATGTTGAGCCTAATGAAGAGTCCGCAGAGTGACGTGACCCTAGGAACAAATATCACTCGAGGATATCAAGAAGAAGATCCAAAGGAATTACAATGAAGATCCTTTGGCATGGTGGGACAAGAATGAGCTCATAACATCCTTAAAGGTTAAACCTGGAAAGGAGTACGAGTTCGTAAGATTCAAACCAATCCTTATGAACCAGGAGGATCATGAGGATATGCAGAAGATACTTAAGGAACATATTGACCTTAAGTTAATTTCACCAGGAGTTTCTCCATACAAAGATCCCATGATTCTTAGTCGAAACCATGGAGAAATCAAAAGAGAAAGCCAAGACTTGTTATTAATTACAAGGGGATTAATAACATTTTGAAATTCGACGGATACTATATCCCAAGCAGAGAACATCTGGTTAACTGCATCAAAGGTGCCAAGATATTCTCAAAGATCGATTCCAAATCTGGATTCTACCCGATTAAGATGGATGAAGAAAGCAAGAAGTTCACAACTTTCTCTACACCACAAGGACATTATATTTGGAACGTGATGCCCATGGGATTGTCTAACGCACCCCAGATATATCAAAGGAAGATGGATAATCTCTTCAAAGATTATTTAAGTTTCATGTTCGTATATATCGATGACATTCTCGATCGCATCAAAGAACATGAAGGAGCATCTCAAACATTTGGAAATATTTTCGATGTTTGTCACAAGAAGGATTAGTGCTTTGGAGAAGAAGGCGTGATTGCAACAAGACAGATTGAATTCCTAGGAATTGAAATCGATGATTCTGGATCATTCTGCAAAAAGTCATATTGTAGAAAAGATACGAGGATTTCCGATACGTTGAAAGACAAGAAGCAACTTCAAAGTTTTCTTGGAGTTGTTAACTTTGGCTTGGGATGTTTATAAAAATCTAGCACATTACGGAAGATGTTTAGCCCATTGCTTAAAAAAAGATGCAATATTCAAATGGGAGGATGAACATCAAGAAGGAATTAAGCAACTTAAAGAAGTTTGCAAAAAGCTTCCTAAACTTGCAATTCCACAGGATGAAGATGAACTTGTTCTCTATACGATGCTGATTATTGGTGGGGCGCGGTTCTTACAAAAGCCACACCAAACGGGAGAAGTGCCATGCGATATTGCGGCGGTCTATTTACGCATGACAAGTGAAGCAACTTCGGTGGCATATCAACGAGAAAGAATTCTTTGCGATCGAAAGGCTTTTAAAAAATGGCCTTTATTTCTACTCGGCTAAAAAGTTTATCTCAAAAATTGATAATTCAAGTGTCAAAGCTTTTACGAAAAACAAAATTGAATCAAAACCGAAAAAGTCGATACTTAGATGGCAAGTCAATGTCAATATTATGATTATGATATTGTCATTATAAAAATTTCATGAAAATGTTCTTGCATTTTCTAACAAGAGATGGAGGGAATTGAAGCCGATTCCATCCTCACAAATTTCAAGACATCTTGGAGACCACCGAAATGCTACTCCGAGAATTTGATACCCTGGTCATCAATGCTGATTTGGCCGGGAAATTACAAAGGAATGATCGGGACAAAGTAACCGATCGTATACGAGCATGTGTCCGGTCTCACTCTCAGTTGAGGACGGCATTTCAAGGGCCACTAATAAGCAAACGGAACATTTAGAGCGCAGGGCTCCCCAACCTGTAGCAGAGGATTCAAGTACCTCTAGCATAAGTCCTAAGCTGGCAGAAATGTTGGCCCAAGGAAAAACTGATACTCCGGAGTCAAATCCCGAGTTATCACATCAACCCAGCACGTCCGGCGTAAAGGACAAAGAGATCAATCTTAGGCCTATGATGGGCAATTCTAAGATTGATACTAACGAGATTAAAGTTTCTTTTTCTTGGCAGGAATACCAGGCAAATTGGGAGAAACTGATCACCAGGCAAGGGATATCTCCAGAAAAAATAAAGATCAATATTTCTGGAAAATATACAAGGGTTTGGATGTTACCAAATTCCAGCCCTGAAGAAGTGAAGAGGTGGTACGAGTTTGGGGCTTTGGCCTCGATCTATACTACTTCACCAGGCTTCCCGGAGATCACAAAATTGACAAAATGGATCCAGGAAGCAGTTTACGAGTGCTGGTCCAACAATGATAGCCTAAAACGAGGGGATACATTGGAGCTGTATTTCATAAGTGCAGCAACAAAGCCCGTCGGAAAAGGTTGACATGAAGCCTTCCATTACATTAGGCTTCGACGACCAGATGAAAGAGCCTTCAAAAATATCAAGGAGGCTAGTTCAGAAGAAGTACAATTGACCATGACCTTCACCGAAGATTAGATTACTACAAGAAGGGCATGGGGATTGTGGGTCTGTCTCACTGAGATGGAAAAAGTCAAGTTTCCGTTCAAGTTTTATCAAAATTCAGTGAATGGATCATTCCTATTGAATACTATGACAGGAAAAACTACAAGATTTGCGAGAAGACTTATTCAAAAGAAAAGAAATCTTCTGTGGAAAAACAAGCTTCCGGAGTAAAGAAACTCACCGAAAAAATATTGCAATATGGCTCACATAGGCCATTGGGAACTTCGAGTCTGTCCCCGAATGTTAAAACCGTAAGGAACCGGAATTTAGCAAAGGATTTCGGCCAAAAGTCGATCGGAGAAGAACCGGCGACGGAGAAGAAAAGTCACAGAAGTATCCAATGTTTCGGGGACCACCAAAAAAGTAGATTCCCCAACAAAGTCAGTGAAGACATGTGACTCCAGACAGGTAACAACCCACTCAGCGACAAAAAGTGGGTCCATGAAAGATGTCATCCAAGTTACTAAAAGACGAAGGACGAGTCAGCATGATTTGGAAGTTTTCATAAAAAACTTCGGATACCAGACAAGAGGAGGCCCAACCCATGTGAAGATGAGTTGGATGCCAACTAATTGCTGCAAGTGGAGCAATAATTCAAGAATGAAAGAGACATTCACTTAAGGGCAATAATACAGAACATAGAGGTCTCCTACCTCTATAAATGTCAAGATTTGCAGAAGGCTAAAGGCATCGAGCATCTCCCTTAGTTTTCTAGAATAAAATTTTTCTTTGTAAACATAGTTGAGTGCTTTAGAATTTCCAGAGTGTTTTTCAGTATTCAGTTTTGAATTTTAGTTTATGTGTAAGAGTGTGCAAGCCTCATACATGAGAGGCTAAACAGGTTTTCTCCTCCCAAAAGGAGATTACTGATGTAATAAATTTTTCTTTAAGTTCTTATTAAAATAAAGGCTTTTGTTCAACATGTGTTCATAGTGTACTATTAATCTATCCCTTTGAAAAATTACTTATACGCTTGGAGTAGGAAACGAACCAAGGTCTTTGCCGAGATTCTTTGAAGGAGTCGGATAACTTGCGAGATCATCTTCCCCGAGGTGAGGTTGAACAGTGAGGAGCCGTTTGTTAAACGATCCGGGGCAGCAATTTTCCGATCGGGTGGTGTTGCGAGCCATCTCACCCTTGGTCACGTCTTTGTTTGGTCGAAGAAGGTATGAATTTTAAGGGATTTATTAATTTTACGGAAACATGTTGGGCCTGATATGGTCGTAATGGACTATTTCCATTTTCACCTATAAACCTTAGTTTGTAACTGATAACATAGAATCAGACATCTTTTAATTTTATGTCCTGTTAAGTTTATCGGCTGGAAACCTGACATGATCCTTTTTAAAACCTCCGAATGGAGACTGGATCTAAGTAGGTCTAACAATGCCACGAATGAAACAGGTGACAAAAACTGAAAGTGTTCATATTCTGTGATATCTGGAACGAATTTAATCTTGTTTCCTTATTTTGTTATAAAGGGTATAATGGGAACTTCAGTGAATATTTGAAATCTTTTAATATGGAAGGCTATAGTTGTAACTGAAACATCAAAAAAGGCCATTCTTGAACTTACCCCAATTGAATATTTGTTGGATTTTTGTGAATCGGACGGCGTATATTATTATAATGACAAAATTGAAGGGAATTACAGATAAAAAACTAATACTTTTCGAAGTAACTACTAATACTTTTTATGGTAAAAACTAATACTTTTTTGGAGACTACTAAAATTGATTTACTTTTAAAATGTATATTTTTAGAGTAAAAACTAATATTTTTCAGGAGAACGACTAATACTTTTCAGAGAAAAAAACTAATATTTTTTTAGGGGAATACTAAATATTTTTCAAGAAAAAACTAATACATTACAAATGATTAATAATACATTTCACTTAAACGTGCAACTATTTTATCTAAAATTGTAATACATTTCAGTTCAACATGTAATACTTTTCGAGAAAAAAGCAATACTTTTTAATAATCATCTCACTTGCTTATTAGCCTAATATTTATGAAAGGGAAAATCTTGTGTAAGACAGTCGCACGGTGCGACAAGTGATACTTTTAGTGTAAAAATGATACTCTTGGTGTAAAAAGTGATACCTTATCTGTATACACTAAAATTAAGTGTATTCAGACAAATTATTATTTTTACACTAAAAATATAACATTTATACTAAAAGTATCACTTTTTTATCCTAAAAGTGTAATCCGCCGCACCATGCAACCGTCTTACAAGAGACCTACTCTTTATGAAAATGTCACCGGTCTTATGGGTTGGGTAGCTGATCATGGGGGATAGGTCGATCTCATAAAATGCGACCCATGAGATGGTCTTATATGAGTAGGTCTCTCATGAATCTATAAAAAAAAAGGAAACCCTCAGTCTCTTCCAGTTTTAAAAAACGAATCTATCTATCTCACCCTGTTTTCATACGTTATATTTTCTTCTCAATCTGTTTTCTCTCTCCACCATTGCTACCAGCTTCTTTGGTTCTTTTTTTTTTTTTTCATTTTGTCACCTATTCTCTCTTTAATATGGAAAAAAAATCTCCCATTGCTACAACCACGTCAGCTTTTGTTCTATTTCTTTAATGATTTTTGAGGTGAATCTAGAATATGAAAGTTAATTGGTGGAAATTCCACATACTCGAGAATTTATAAATACACCAGAAAAAGATTGTTGCTAATATTTATATAATTATTCTGTTTTTTTTTTAATCAACAACACTCTTTTTTAGAAGAAAAAACAAGTCATAGCCTTTTAGAAGAGAAAATGCTTGAAATGAGTCTGGGTCCACCAGGTAGCTAGTGACTGGACATCACAAACAAAATTTTTGGTGTATTCACATACGCAATATATTTTTTCTTAAATTAGTGGTATTTTACTGATTTGAGTATGCAATTGAGCGCCGTTGGTCAAAAATGATACTTTTGGCCAAAAAACTAATACTTTTGAAGTGGCAAATGATACTTTTGAATAACTAGTTTTACTTTTCAATTTAGATGACAACTAATAAAAATGACACTTTTCGTATAATATATAATACTTTTAAGGTAAAATATAATACTTTTAAGTAAAAAGTATTACTAAATTATCAGAAAACTTAACATGATATTATACTTTTTTGGCACTTCGTCATTATATACCTTTAAGTGATAATTAATAAAAAGTGATACTTTTTGAATATAAAGTAATACTTTTGAACTTAAAAGTAGTAATTTTTTGTACGTCATCATTTAAATAAAAACTAATAAAAAATAATAGTTTTTGAATAAAAAATAATACTTTTAAGAAACAATAATACTTTGTTTTGCATCGCCAAATAGTTTTTAGTGACAATTAAGAGATTGTGATACTTTTTGAATAAAAAATAATACTTTTAACGTAACAAGTAATACTTGTTTTCTTTTATATCCTCAATTACAACAAGATCCACCAGTTAACATTGTTACCATGCATTTGTCTTCTCTAAAAGTAGCCATGAAAACAACAAAGAAAGCAGGAACATCACTGCCCTCCATCACTAGCACTCTCTACCGTCGATCGTACACAATTAGCAAAAAATCTTCACCACGTCCGAGTACTTGAAAATCGACATCGGCGTGCAACCACCATGGTTGAAGTAAAAAATCATCTATCTCTCTCACCATACCCTTTTTTTAAAAGTAATAAGTAATAAGAAAAAAGTAATAGTTTTAAAGGAATGTAATAAGTAATAATTTTATAATAAAAAATAATGTTTTTGAGTAAAAAATGACATTTTTCAAGTAAAGGAATTAGTAGGTAATAATTTTATAATACAAAGTAACACTTTTAAAGATAATAATATATAATTTTAAAGGATATAGTAAGTAATACTTTTCCAGTATAAAATAATGCTTTTTGAATACCTTTATACATTATGATTATGATTTCGAGTAAAAATTCGTACTTCAAAAAAGAGTAATAAACAATAATTTTAAATTAGATAGTAACAACTTTAAAGAAAATAATAAATGATTATTAAAATTTTAAATTGTAGATAAGTGTTCTTGATATTTTTTTTATTTAATAGATTAAAATTTAATATTTTGTAATTAGCTTGTTATTGAAAATATATTTATTTTGAATATTATTGAAAATTTGTAAAAACAAAATGGCATTGTTCTCAACAATATTAGAATATAAAAAGAGCTTATTATGTTATTGGCCACAGGATTATTTTATTATTTAGAGAAAACAAGAAAGAAGTAAAGACAAGTAAACAATTATACATAAATCATAGACACGCCCAATTTGGGCCAAGCATCCAACGTTTATGGGCCACATCCGGAAGTCCATCTCATTCCCTCATATTTACAATTGCCACCGGTTTGTTTCTCAGAAATTGTACATCGGGTCGTTGGGTAAGGATCCATCTCACGGATTTGGATCTGTGAGACGGTCTCATATAAGTTTTTGTCAAAAATATATATTTGGAGTTTCCTTTCTTAAAGAAATAGGAGCAAAAAATTCATGATTTATCTCGTTTTTTATAATATCTTGAATTGATCATGTACCGCAGTACACGGTACACACTTTTTTAGTGTTTTTCGTCCATTATGTGTATCGCGGATCTATACTGCTGCAAAAAGTGGGAGTTTTGTATTTTGGCATTTTCTACTATGTTTTGGACAATTTTTATTCTGGCTATATATATAACCGGCTTGTGGTTACTTCATTTTTATGATATTTTTGACATTTATGTTTGGGGTACTCTTTTTCCTCCTAGTGATTTTTTCCACAATTGTGGGTTTTACCTTGGGAGCCCAATTTAATTATGCCCCATTGTCAGGCTAGCTGATCGGCCGTGTGATCAATACTTTTTTCTCTTTTTATTTATTTCCGGCCTTGTGCCTTCACCTAATTAAAAAATAATAATATCTTGAATTGAGTGAGAGTGAATCTAATCTTGAAAGATAAAATCTATATATATATATATATATATATATCTAATAGCAGAAGTCCGAAACAAAATCTTTTCCGCTCTTTTTGCTTCTTATATTCGGCAATATTTTAAATTAGGAAAATATTGTAAATGGTATTCCTATTATATATATATATATATATAAATTAGGAAAATATTGTAAATGGTATTCCTACTTTATATGTATATAAATTAGGAAATTGGTATAAATGGTATTCTTATTTTATATGTATTAAAATTAGAAAAACAATTCTCACTCTTTTTGCTTCTTATATTCGTTAATATTTTAAATTATGATTGTAAATAGTATTCCTACTTTATATGTATATAAATAAATTAGGAAAATATTGTAAGTGGTATTCCTACTTTATATGTATATAAATTAGGAAATTATTATAAATGGTATTCCTATTTTATATGTATAAAAATTAGAAAACTTTTCCCTCTCTTTTTGCTTCTTATATTCGGTATTATTTTAAATTAGAAAAATATGTAAATGGTATTCCTACTTTATATGTATATAAATAAATAAGAAAAACATTGTGAATGGTATCCCTACTTTATATATATATGTATATATTAGGAAATTATTATAAATGGTATTCCGATTTATATGTATAAAAATTAGGAAAATTTTATAAATGGTATATATATATATAATAGGGACAAAAGTACAAGGAGAAATAATTTAATAGTCAGAATTTTTTTTATTCCATAATTTCTTGGCACTAGTTCTATTTATGTTTACTATCCCACCTCTTACAAAAACAAATGAGAAAAAAGAAGAATTTTCGGTGAAATTAACTCCCAAATTCTTTTGAACAATAATCTTGATATATTATTCAAATTCATTATTATAAATATAGATAAAATACTTAATATAAATTAATATATGCACTAAAATATTTTTGTTTGATTTTACTAAATATAACAATTGAACAAAGGAAAATAATATGGAAGACAACAAACACGTGTGTAACTCAAAAAATTTGCAATGTCTATTTATATTTTTAATCGAATTTGACAATGCGATAAGGTTAGATAACTGAAAATACATTTAGGAAAAATTTGATAAAATCTCAGGTTAATATAAAATAGTCATCAATCTAGAAATGTATACCTTACAATAAAAGGACAATAATTTGTTCAAGGAGATAATTGTTTCAAACTGTATAAAACTCAAAATGGACAATTATGTATTACCTTTACGAAAAGAAGTCTTATTCAAATATTTACCAAAAATAAAATCCGTCAGTACATAGCATTTTTAAATAAACTTCCCCCATAAAATTTTTTGGATTGTGAAAATTTCCATCGTATTCAATAATTTCTTTTCCGTCGTATTCTATATTGTTGATCAAAATTAGAAAATTCATGGGGTCTACAACTATTGGAAATAAATGATAGAGAACGAACATAGATGTCAATGGTACGATTTCTATTCTCTGTTTCAGTTATATCATGTTTATATTCATAATTTTTGTAGTGAATTATTATGATATTGTTGTAAACTTTATGGTGATACAACTACAGTTTATATCTAATGAAATAATAATTTGCTATAAATTTTTATTCATGATTTTTTATGCCATATTATTTTGAATAATATCTCAATTTAAATATTATCAATTGATTATACAGATCTTTACTCATTCTTATTTTAAAAAGCTCATAGTTGTGAAGCCCCGATTTTTCCGAAGCTATTAATTAATCCTTATTGTTGTTTATACATTTGATCGACTATTTTACCACGTCATTTTGACGGGTAATTAATAATAATATATACATTTTGTATCTTATTTTATTTTATTTAATTACTTGTGATCATAATCATCATTAATTCTATTCCTCATTTATGATCACTTGATTGATCATTATTACTATTTTTGTATTTATTAGTCACCTTAGAATTTTAAGAGACTATTTATTTTGGGGACTTTTACCTTATAGAATTAAGATTTCGATTTAGATTAAGTGATCATGAGACTTACAAGTGATCAAGGAAATCACTAATTATTTTGGAGATTGATATATTTCATCTATTATCATCAAATTTGGGATAAAAAAATATGGAATTACCAAATTGCCCTTGAAGTGGACGGCCAATATGGATATTTTTGGGATAAAAATATCATCCAACTCTTGTACACCTACACCATATATTAGTCATCTTGTGTATAATTATATCATTAATTCAAACATTATACACATCATCTTATACACCAATTCTTTATTACTATTTTTCCCAACTTATTCTATTCTTCCCAACATTCTTCTTATTCCTCTCAACATTCCAATTTGACCCATACTTTGACTTGCATTTTGTCTCCATGCAAGAGACAAATTACAAGACACAATTTGAACAAAATTTTCTCTCCCTCTCTCACTATGTTGGACGGCCATATGGCCTAATTACACAAAATTTCATCTCAAAATTTCACCAACACATTTGATCTTCCAAATCAATTCTCCTCATTCTCTCTAAAAACTCCCAACTTCTCTCTATTCTTCCTTTCACTTTCTTCTTCTATACTTAGAAAAATTTTCAACATTTCCCTCATATTCTTCACTAAAAATCGAACCATCATCATACAAGGTAAGAAATTTTAGCTTCAATCCATTTTTTGATATCACATTGTTCATCTCTTCCACCTTCTTAACTTAAGTTTGAATTTGGTTTGGAGGTACATTTAGAAGAACTTGAAGATTTGAACTTGACAACATTTTTGAAGAAGGACCTCAAGCTTGAAGAAGAAATAGTAGAGGAAATTAGACTACAAGGTAAGAATTGTGTACTTTCACTCTCTTTCCTACTCTTCCTATTTTTTTTTCAATTTTAACACCCCTTTTTCATTTTTGAGAAATAGGGGCTGACCTTAGGAGACTTTGGAGTTGAGCCAAAATTTCCAATTTTTGAGCTTTAACTAGTCTCCAAACATCTACTACACAAGGTAAAGTATAGTCTCTTTTCATTTCCTTATTTCCTTCTTTTTCTCCTTAATTTTTCTCTCATTTTTATAACTCCAAATTTTGATATTTTCTTGACTTAGGGGCTGACCTAAGAAGCCTCATCCAAAGAATTGTGAAATTATCCTTTTATTTCACAATTTCCAAATTTAAGGTGGGTGGAAAAATATTTTCCAACTTTTAGGTGTTTTGATTAAATGCATGTAGAAAATTTGATCATGAGCCTTGAGATATATAATCTATATATTGCATGTCAATTTTATATATCAAATCATGAAAATTCTCAAGAGTTGCTCAAAATTATTATTTATTGAATTTTAGGTGCATGCATGTACACTTTAATGTTTTAATTGATGAATTCTTGTATGTATTGGACATGCATGTGTATGATCTTTAAAATCTATGTTTTGGATGACTTATAACCTGGAAAAGTCGAGCATAATTGATTAAATTTCAATTTTGGACTTAAAAATGTAAAAATGGAAAGTTGGTGGACTAAATTGCAAGAAAATGAAAGTTAAAGGACCCCTCTGCAAATTTCGAAATTTGGGACTGTACTCAGGTTCAAAAATGACTTTTGGACATTTTAATAAAGTTTTAAGAGTTTTAAGATAACTAAAATCAACCTTTAAAAGCCCAAGGACTAGATTGTAAAATTTTGAAAGTTTGAGGGCTACTTTGTAATTTTTAAAACTGTACCAGACCTTAACTTCAAAATTTGAAAATTTTTACTCTTAAGGTACTGGGAATTACATATTTTAAAAGTATTCCAAAAATTCAAGTGGTTAGGGCTTGGAAAGTAATTTTACTAAAATTGAGGGACTAATGTGTAAAATATTAAACTTGAGGACCCAAACGAAATTTCCAGGACTTATGCAGCCCATGCACCTGGAAATACTAACTTAACTATAACTTAATTATATTTTGGACCCAAGGTTCAAATTACATAACAATTGGACCCCTAAAAGCCTTAAAGGCAATTATTTTAAAATGGGACAAAAATAATATTTTCAAAAGTTGAAGGACCTACACATATTGCTTTTTAAAACTGCTTTTGTCCCAATATCCTACTAACCTTAGTGACATTTTCCAACTGGAATCACATTAAAAGCCCTTCCGGTTTGTGAGTTCCGAATTTTTAAAACTTAAGGTCCGAATTGGAAATTTTTACAAATTTGGGGCCAATGTGAGATTTTTATAAAAACTCGACCTCAAAAATTTGAAAAACCTAAATCTCTGGACAATTTGGAGAATTTAGGAACTGACCTCATAATTTTTCAAGGTCTTTAATTATTCAATTTTTAACCCCAAAAGTGTTAGTTTTTACATAACGGGGCTAAATTACAATTTTCCTTTTATAAAGGACCTATCTCAAATTATTTTCTCTTTTACTAAAATAGCCCTGGACTCTTTGACTTGGAGATTTAATTTAAGTATTTTACTTTCCCAAAAACCCCTGACTTATCGGATCAATTTGATCGATTAATACCCGATCGCGAGCGACTTCCCGCGCTTGCGAATCTATAACGGACTTATGTCCCACCTAACCTTTCAAGATATCGAAGGTTGCTTATCCTTCCGATAATCATCTTCATCCAAAAAACTCCACCAACGCCATAATTGCCACTCGCGTTTTTCAAAAATTTTCCTAAACTGCTTCCCTGAATCAATAATACTCGACTGCCTGGTTGATTTTTGTAATTGTAATTACTTTCTGTCTGAAATCAACTTGGTGTGTCGAGCTCACAATCGAATAGATACGTCGGGGATGGAACCGGCAGCTAGGTCGCTATTCCACTCTTCCTACCCCCATTGTCCTAATCCCGCAACTGAGGGACGAAGTTTGTCCAAGGGAAGCGGGTCGTAGTACTGAGGTATAATCATGATTATGACAGATCCGAGCCTCGCCAGCTCCACTGTGGATTCTGTCTTTGCCTACGGAGCGATAAGGTGCCGGTCTTGGACCATCTTGACCGGGAGTTACAAGGAAGAACGAAGGAATCGCTGTCGATCCATACGATTCCGGAGTTATCGGACCTATTTTGGTTGGCGTTACATTTCCGTACGCAGCCGCTACCTGTTTTGCATTGGTTGGCGCTACAAATCCATACGCAACCATTATTTGCCTTGCATGGGATTGGCGTTACACTTCCGTACGCAATCCTACTGTCTTTTCAATCACATAGTGCTTTGTGTGACCATGAATCGTTTTCTTGAATCAGTATAAGTATATTATTTAAATATTTTATCACGACGCTGCGAATCGTGTGTGAATTCATGCATCATACTCACGCGTTTTCATATAATCTGTTTCTCACATTAAATATATTGCGCCACACTCGCACACCCATCACCCCATCCATCAGAGATCTTTGTCTCATCCCCACCTATTTTCTAACCTTAGATGAGGATTTCGTTGGAGATGTTGAACCGGCTCGGATTGAGACCTTGTACTACGCTTTTTGGATTTACTATTTCTTGTTGTTGATTGGACTCTTTTCTTATGTTATTGTCGGACTTTTGTAATTCGTTCCATTCGGGTTTGTAATTGAGGGCGTAGGACCCCTTGACTTTAAGTTGCTATTTTGTTGACTTTCGGGTTGTAATTTGGATTATGGATTGTAAACTTTAAGTGGTAACTTGTATCCATTATTTATTTCATTTTGCTATTTAGACTCTGTCTCATTGGGTTCTCGTTGATATTTGTCTGCAGATCGCTTGGTTATTGTATTTAAGTTGTGGATCGTCGTCGCGTCCCGTTTGGGGCGTGACAATAGTCAATAGCATAAAAAATACATCCCCTTCTATTCACAATAAGTGTCTTTTTGACACATGAAACTTTATTCAAAAAGAATGTCCTTTTGATATTTTCAAGACTAATGAAAAAGATATTTCCCAAATTACCCTTATATTTATTAATAATAATGTCCAGATTTTGTTTTCTTTCAAAGCAACATTTATGCTCAATTAAAGGTATATTGAGTATTTTAATACATTTCTTAATATGTGTGTTTTTTCTTAAAAAGACACTTATTGTGAATAGGAGGGAGTATATTTTATAGCTAGCATATTCACAATGTATTCCAGACTTTTCTCTTTCTCATTAGTCATTATAAGAATAAAAATGCAATTGCACCATTAACACACTATTATCTTGCATTATCCACACGTTAATTCTATGATATGAAATCGATCTAATTTAATTTTTTCCCACTAAGTTATACCATAGATTAGAAGTAGCAAGTTTTTGTGTAGGTCGGGTAAATGTTAAAACCATCTTTATGTATTTTTGTATTATATTTACAAATAAATTTATGAATTGATTACTGATTCTTGAAGTTTTGATTTAATCGAGAATAAAACACTTAAATGATTAGTTTCACACGATTATTTTAAAGTATTGAAATCACAATAATAATAATAATAATAATAATAATAATAATAATAATAATAATAATAATAAAATAATAATAATAATAATAATAGTATGCATTTAATTTATTACTATCTTTGTCTTTGTATCATTTGTAACATTTTGGTATTTTATATGTGTGCAGAAAAAATTGAATTATCAGGATCCACATCTACAAATCACCTCTCAGAAGAGTCCGAGAAACCTATAAACAATGAAAATTTTGAATTGAGCATTATAACTATCAATTTTCAAGAACCCCTTTCAGTATTATTTCAAATCGTATTTATTCACTATATTGCTTGGCTTCAAACTCTTTAAGCCGCCAACAATATGTTTGAGAAAAATATTGAAAATATTTGTGGATGATGTTTTCTACAAACAACGTTAACTGAGAAAATGCCAAGGTATCAAGTATAAACAATTTTGATTAGTATTGTTAAATTAAATTATTAAATTGTGTTATATTTAATGGACCTTTCTAATTGATTCATTTGATATTTTCCAGAATTAAATTTCAAATTTAAGTCTATAATTAAAAATAATAATTTTATATATAAATTTTTATTTACATTATATGAATATTTTATTATTAAAATAAAGTAATAAATAAATACTCATGTTAATAGATAATTTCAGTATAAATCAAAATAATAAAATAATAACACATGTGTAACGCATATGCGGGATTACTAGTTAAGTAATAAAACCAAAAAAAAAAAATTATATTTTGAGGCTTGGTTGGTTCTGTGACTTCTATTTCCATTGCTCGTTTTTCTTATCTCAAAATCAAAATATATTTGATGATAGCATTTTTCTGGAACAAATTTTCATTCCCCAGAAATACTTATCAATAAATTCTAACATTTATTATACTCCCACTAACTACAACAAATTATCTGCACTTGAAAATGTTTCCAATTAAATATAACAAAACAATGTTAACAAATCATCTACAATTGAAAATGTCTTCAAAGCACATTTTTAACAAATCACGCAAATGTAATTTCATTCTCAAGACATTCTTCAATTCCACTATCAAAATGTATATGTATCCGAAAATACTGAAAATAACAACAAAGATAGCATTTGATTTTTGCACAGGTCCTTTATTGGAGAGCTTTAAAACATCATTGTTCGTCTCATCTTGCAACTACTCAAATTGTTCTGCATCTCTATTTCCAACTAGTTTTCGCTATTGTTTCAATTGGAAAATTGCATCCATATCTTCTAAATAAGGAAAGATTGCATACATCTTGATTTGCACACCTTATTGATTTGCATGCATCTTGGGATTGCATCTAATATGGTAGGATTTGGTTATGAGAGGGATTGAGATATCTTATTGTAGGTCCCAAGGGGTGTGAGTGTAAGGTTTAGAAGGGGAGGGGTTGAATAAACTTTACCAACTTTTCGATTTAGTCCTTTTAAATATTCGAGTTAATACTTCACACCAGTCCTTGATGGACAAAGTTGCTAAGTTAGTTAATCGAGTTAGTTACTTAACGGACTCATTGAGCCGTTGATAGAATAACTCAAAATTGTTTTGACTAAAGACTTAACTCGACCGTGATTTGTTTTCATTGGAAGACTTTACACCCTTAAATTTGATTTAGTACTTAGAGATTATCAAGTGGATAGCAAATTTATCACCAGAGTTAAATAAATAAGGTGCGAGGAATTAAAGTCTTTGAAATGTAAATGACACGATAAGTTTTTATAGAGGTTTGAAGATGGGGTAATTCTTCTACTCCTCTCTTCTCCAACTCCCGGAGGAATCCACTAGGTATTGATCGATATCTGAGTGGTAATGCAGTCCGGATACAAGTCTTGATCACACACCGTGACTTGATCTGGGACTCGATCGGAGATGCCTTGGTCACGCACCGGCTTCTCGTGCGACTCGGCTTCTTCACAGGCAATGCCTTTGCTACTACAACCCACTTGCTCAAGCTCTTTGGATTTGATCACGAAGCCCTCCAAAAACTTGAGACCGGTTCGACCTTGAACCTTCCTACAATCCTCCGTGGAATGTAGACCCCGATTCTTCAACAATTTTCTCTTCAACTGATTGAAGTTATCTTTCCTTCACAAAGTGAGTGTTGGATTGATTTTCTTCGTAATGTAGGCTTGAGGATTAATCTTGAATGATTTGAGAATATCTTAGGTTATTCAAATGTTTGCTTGAATGTTCGTGGTTCGTAACCTTCTCTCGAGTCATTCCTCGGCCTTTTATAGTGATCTTTCAAAAATCGCCCGTTGAAGAGATAGCTTATTTTTGAAAGTCACTTGTGGTCGTTGGCTTGTCTTGTTGCGATCCTTGGAATTGCCACTTCCTCGTATGAATTATTCTTGACTTTTCGAGTTCGACATGGTGCGGTGCTTCCCATTGGTTTATTCCTTTTGCACGCTTTCCTGGGACTGAGCACTTCGAGAAAGGTAGTATGGAGGTTTACTTGTTTAAGTAATTCCTTGATTTCTTTACAAATCTCTTCGATTATCTCGACTTGACCGCATTTCCTTGCTTTCCCCCAGGTGACTTAGAGTCGACTTCCAATCATTGGATGACTCTTCTGTCACTTCAACTTGAGACTTGGCTATCTTGAGTTGACTTGACTGATACTCTCTACTCACCGCATCTCACCGCTTCCTCCTTGATCGAGTTCCGTCTTCTCTTCTTTGCCATACTCACTTGTCTTGCGGTGGAGTCTTCCTTCTAGCAAAGATAGTGCATTCACAGAGAATGTATGCGTAGAATCAATCCTTTTATTGATCATAACATTCTTGTCCTTTACACAATTTGTTTACAAAGTGTATCGAGCAAACATCTATGTCTACGCAAAAATAGAGAATTTCTGATTTATTACGTAAGACTTACATAAAATGTATTTACATAGTATAATACATGAAGGGGTGAATGAAACACTTCATCTCCTTCGCTTCCTCCTTCTTTCTTCTTGTTCACTCTGTCATCTTCTTGGTCTTCTTTTCTTTTTCTCATCTTGTTTCTTTCTTCTTCTTTTCATACGCCTTCCGGCGACTTCATCTCTTCTTATTGTCTCTTGTCTCTCCTCCCATAGCCGAGTTTGTCTTTTATTTTCTTCTTCAATTCTTTTCACATACTCGGATTGTTCTTAGCCACTTGCGGTTGGCTACTTCGTCAAAACCAGACCAAGAGATCCCTCCTTTATTGCCTGGATCTATGTACTCAATGTTTTTGGGCGAGGTCTGGTTTGAAACCTCTTCCTCCACCACGCTTCTTCCTCTACCTCTTCCTCTGGGCGTGTATTGTCTTGGGGTCTTCTTCTTCCCAGAGTGACTAGCGGAGTGACCAGCAGAGCGAGTGGTTGTCGGTGAGTATCTCGCTGTCGGCTTCTTCACATAGTGTGAGACCCTTTTCCCGATACAAGTCCCAAGCTTGAGCCATGGACATGTTTGCGAAGTATCCTTGAGATGCGGCGTTTTGAATTCATCAACCGATCTTGGCTCGGTTAATCCGAGATGGCATAAGTGTCTCTGTCTCTTTGGAATGCCTCCATGTTGTTTCAAAATATCCATAACTCGGGCATTCATCCTTCCTTCCACTTCCTCCATCCCTGCTTCAACTGTCTTTCTCTTGTCAGCCATAGGTACAAAGCAGTGTTGGAGTGGCCGAAATCATCGGAGTTTGGCCGATAATATCACCATGTGACAAGACCTTGTTGGGGTTTGTGCAATCATCAAGGTCACATCTCTCGATCCTTCCCCTCAAGACTTCCCTTTCTTTTCTCTTGAAACTTCCTCACTGTCTTTCCTTCACAAATTTGCTCCTCCTTCTCAACTACGAGATCCCTTCAGGCGCTTTTAGGTATTCCTCTTCCCCCTTTTTGGCATCATCAAAGGAGAGAGGAACCCCCTGAAACAAACTAGCGAAAGCGGAAGTCGAGTCTCCGCGATAGCCAAGTTACGCCGAGTCTGCTGCGGAGTATGCGGCGCGAAACTCGGAGCGAGTATCGTTGGATTCAACTTTAATTAACTTCATCTCACCATGCCGTGAGAAGGCTGAATTTTCGATCCATGTTTTCTTCCATACGCAGAGCTCATTCTTATTTTGCTCACGCAACAACTTTATCTCAAGAGTGTGAGATTCATGCATATGCTCAATGTGTTCTCTCAATTTTGTCTTCGCATCGCATTCTCATTCGCCATACCAACGACTTGTTGAACAATGTTCTAAAATATCTAGCTTGTTCTACGCGCATTGTTTTCTTCTTTGTTGCCACCACTCCCGGATTAACTATTATGCCTCTCAAGTCGGCCAGTAAGTTGGCATCTCTGTTATCCATCTCATGTCCGTCGAGGCCTGGTGCCTCTCCATCCGTTCAATTTCAGCAAATAATGCTTTGTACACCTCCCGAACTTGAGATGTTCCCTCTCATTGCGGTGACGCCAAGCGTCAAAATCATAGTCACCGAACGATTGATTGTATCGATGGAATGACAGATCTGGGTGCGTGGAAGCGCTCGAGATCTCTTTCGACTCTTCGGGGAGGTCGGGTACCTCCGAGAGAAGGGAAATGATTCTATAAAGGGATCATCACGAGCAATTGGAATTTGTTCAATGATGAGTGGTGCTCGTGAAGTTCCTTGTGGAGTCGAACTCGCTGCGGCCTTGGGAGCCCGTGCGGTGGACTCTGTTTGATTGGGGTCTGTTGTGAAGTTGACCCGACTTGCGAGCCTCAATTGTCTCAACAAACCGTTGGTCTCAAATTTGGTTTTTCCATGTGAGTTGGTGGTCCTCGGCCTTATCAAAAGCGTCATCGGACGATGATGAGATTTCCATGGGTGGCTCATCAAAGTTGAAAGTTTGACGAGTAGACTTGAGGTCGGACTTACTCTTGGTTGGAACATCCTCAATCGAGTATTTTGGATCGGTCGGGGGATGACTCGGCTTCATCGTCTCCTTCCAATCCCGAAAGGTTACATCGATTATCCTGGGAATCGTGAAGCGCACTTATCTCCTTTTCTAATGGATCAATGATAGTAGGAGGGATGTTACGTACTTGACTTCTTTACCCCCGGAAGTCTCAACCTCCCGTTGGCCTTCATTACCTCCTGCGCAGTCTCAATCGCAATGAGGCACTGGACATCCCTTTCGATGTCACTGCCTTAGGGTCTTTCTGCGGTGGCATCCATTGGAGTCTCAACTCCATGGATAGCACTTTCGCGCCAGTGTTAACTCCCGGGTACATTCCTTCCTCGTGCCTCGATCGCATCGCGGCGTCATTAGCCTTCGAGCGGTTGGCACCTCACCGTGAGACAGTCTCAACTATCCGAGCCTCGTCGATGACAACTTGATGTGTACTTTGTGTGTGTTCCTTCTCCACTTCGCCTCCTAGATTCATTGTGGAGTCACCGCAACATCCTCCGACCTTCTTTGCAGGTGGAGGAGTTTCCCCTCACCGGCACACCACCGAGTGACTTGATTGGGGTCACTCGTCTCCGGACTCCTACTTTGTTCCCATTGAGTATTCGTAGTTGGGGCGGTGGTAAGACACCTTCATTAGGGGTTGGCTCGACCGGGGTCCCCACTATCCCGCTTTTATCGCCATTTCCCTTAGTTCCTTCTTCCGAGTGAGTGGGAAGTGGTGGCGAACAACGGTGGCAATATGTTGCACCACTCCCATTGGGTCTATCTCCACCGTGTTTTGGAGGACTCTCCTGGTCCCTCCATCATCCTTTGCTCATGAAGGATTCTAGATTCTCGCATTGCTTCTTTGCATTTGCAATTCTTCTATAAAGAAGAAGAGGTCCCGAGATCCTCATCACTTTCGATAGGGCGTCAAACGAGGATGTGTATGCTTTGTGGTGCCGTGATAGAGGCGAGATCTTTGGCCCTTCTCACGTGCCTATGCGTCCTCGGTTTGCTTTAGCCCGATCATTTTCTTTTCGAATCTCTAGTATATTTATGCAATTATCCTCGTCGAGGGCTTGCAAAGACTGTGTCCACCTCAAGAAATCAAGAGTTCGTCTTCCTCAAAGAATGAACTCGGATTTTCAAACCGCACTCGGATAGGTTAGCTTCCATTTTCTCACTCGCATGACGATTTTGGATGTCTGGATACAATGGAGAGTGCATGATTAAATCGTCTTCATCATCCTCTTGCTAGCCCTCGTTTCCAGGTATTGAAGGTAGCGAGACTTCGCCGCCGACACCTTCGGCTTTCTGTTCACATACCGGAGAAACAACCCACAACAACAGTGACTCGGTTGTCTCGGCCATTCTTTGTTCCTCACTGCTTCGACTACGGTTGGGTCTTCAAGTTGCCTCTGATCGGCCTCGCAGACTTGGCGTTTCATCAATCACTTCGGAGACTCTACTTCTCCGGCGGCTCCGGTATCTTCTCCACTGAGTGGTTGACTCGGTAGGCTTCTCAAGCTCGGGCAACGCTTGAAAATTCTTCTTCTCTTTGTTTGAACCGGAGGGATTTACGGTTACGACAAGGTTTCTTCAGTCTTGGCGGCGGGGCCGGTGTCTTTGTTGTTTTCTTACGAGGAGCGGTCTTGGATTATCGATTCTCCTCTTCTTAATGACCGGAGAAGGTATTTGGGATTCCTTCTCTTTGCAAGGGCCAGCAGAGGCGGGAGACACGGCCGGGGCGGGTGACTCGGCTGCGGGGCGGGAGCAAATTTGTTTTCTTTCTTTGCAGGGGGCAGCGTGATTCTCTTAGCAATCGCAGGGGCACTTTCTTTTTGGTGGAGAGGAGACAATCAGTATCTTGAGGGTCACCGATTCCCCCTCACTCGTATCGCTCTCTTAGCGTAGGCTCTCTTACAGTGCACCAGAGAGGTTTGATCTAAACATCCTCTTGTTTACATGGAACGCCTTAACATGTCGAAGATGGACTCCTTTTACCTCCATCGATCGGCCAATCACTGCATCCGTATCCCAATGATCCTCCAAATGCTCCATTCTCCTTGAAGGATTTGTTCCCTACATTCTCGCGAGAGTCTGCTGTAGAAAAACTCAGCCTTGATTCACTTTCTTTTCTTCAATGATCGCGGCCATTACGATCAATTTCGCTTTGACGATTGGTCAAAGTTTGCCAAATTTGATGTCTATGCATTTGGCAACGATGTCCAACAATTTGTGGTAGTCCTCCTTCAAAGACCTCTTGTTAGTTGTGTAGACTATCTTTTCGGCATAGTCGGTCTTGGCTACTTCCTTCCAAGCGGACCAAGTCAACATCGACTTCATTGATTTCTCGGTGCTCCTTCCGCCGTGAACGTAGCAAAGTGTTCGCCAAATCCTTGGTAGTGATGATGAACTCCTTCTCGTGAACATAGGATTTGATCCCCTCATCGTGAATCTCAGCATTCACGTAGAACTGTGCGACCTCTTCCACATAGGTCATAGGAAAGTCCATCGTCAGAAATGGTTTTAGCGCAGTCATTTTGAGTTTTTCAGCGATCTTCTTTATGAGGACATCATCGGACCCCTGTTTGACCATTCCCTCGAAATCCACAGTAGACCCGGTGTGGATTTGCTTTCCCATCTTGACAAAATCGTGAGTAGATGCCATTTTTCAGTATTTCTCCGAATGAAACTTAGAAGATGATTTGAAGATTGATAGGGTTTTTGAGAGAGTTTTTGCCTTTGCTTTTGAGAGAGAAATGAACAGTTTGTGTGAGAGAAACGGACGAAAATGGTTTAAGTATGGTTCCTGAAAGGACGTGCGGGTAGTTTTTGAAATTTGATCGAAATCAACGGCTTAGATTTTGCACGCCGATTAGCATTTAATGTCTCGTATTTAATGCGACAGCATTTATATCCAATCATAAGCTTAGTGTGCAGCTTTTGCTTGTACACATCATAATTATGCTGACGTCATTCTTAAAAACATTCCCGCTTAGTAAAAACGACGGCATTTTTGTCCCTTGCTCATAAATGACTCAGCTTATCCCTTAGCTGATTTAACTCTTCTTCTCACAGTTCTCCTAGTGACTCAGCTGTTCAGCTCTTTTTCCCTTTTCGTGTTTCATTTCTTTTCTTTAAGTCTTCTGAGTGTCAACTCAACTCAATTAACCCTAACTGATGCTTGAGTTCTTCAAATCTTGACTCACATAATGGTTTTGTGAATATGTCAGCCAACTGTTTATCAGTTGAAATATATTCCAAGGTGATGTCCTTCTTTTCAACATGATCTCTTATGAAGTGATATCTGACATCGATATGCTTTGTTCTTGAGTGCAACAAATGATTTTGAGTGATTGCAATTGCACTTGTGTTATCACACATGATTGGAATTTCGTTTTCTTCAACTTCATAGTCTCTCACCGTCTCATCCATAGGACTTGCGCCTGCACAACAATTTGCCACAGACTATGTATTCACTTCAATTTGTAGAGGTGGCTATTGAATTTTGCTTTTTGCTAAACCAGAAATTAGCTTTGTTTCCAAGCATTTGACATGTGCCTCGAGGTGCTCTTCCTGTCAACTCTACATCCAAAGATAGTCGAGTCTGAATAGCCAATTAGCTTGAATCCACCTTCCTTTGGATACCATAAGCCAACTTCTTGGCTTCCTTTCAAATCTCTCAAGATTCTCTTGTTTCTGCAGATCATGTTGCTTTCTTTTGGAGCGATTGAAATCTTGCACATACACCTACAAAGAAAGGTGATGTCCGGCCCGCTTCTTTGTGAGATAGAGCAATGATCCAATAAGTGCTCAGATCTTGTTTGATCTGAGCTTGCCATCTGCATCCATATCCATTTTGATTGATGTATTCATTGGTATTTTCACGAAGACTTCTCTTCCATACCAAATTTCTTCATTAAATCTCTGGTGTATTTTGTCCGACTTATGAAGGTTCCATCCTTCACTGTTTCACTTGGAGTCCAAGGAAGAATGTCGCCTCTCCCATCATGCTCATTTCGAATTTGCTTTGCATGAGGTTTGAAAATTTATCACCACGACTCTTTGTTTGTGGATCCAAAAATAATGTCATCCACATATATTTGAACAAGCAATATACTCTTCGCATCTTGAATTAAGAAGAGTGTTCTATCCACTTTACCTTTTGTGAATCCGTTCTCAGTCAGGAATTGTGACAAAGTATCATACCATGCTCTGGGTGCCTGTTTCAATCCATATAGAGCTTTCTTGAGTTTGTATACCTTATCTCCAAGAGTCTTCTGCTCAAATCCTGGAGGTTGTTCAACATACACTTCTTCTTCCAATAAACCATTAAGGAATGCACTCTTTACATCCATCTGATATACAATAAAATTCTTGTGAGCTGCATAGGCAAGAAACATGCTTATAGCTTCCAATCTTGCTACAGGGGCAAATGTTTCATCAAAATCTATCCCTTCTTCTTGGCAATATCCTTTGGCTACTAATCTTGCTTTGTTTCTTACCACAGAACCTTCCTCGTTCATCTTGTTTATGAACACCCATTTAGTGCCAATAACATTTTGATGGGTGGGTCTTTGAACTAATTCCCATACTTTATTTCTTTCAAATTGGTTCAGCTCTTCTTGCATAGCTTGAATCCAATGTGTGTCATCCAATGCTTGTGACACATCTTTAGGCTCTATTTGTGAGATAAAGCATGTGAACATAGCTTCTTGTTGAGTTCTGGATCTTGTTTTGACACATTCTCTTATATCTCCAATGACTAGTTCTGGTGGATGGTCTCTTAGCCATCTTACATCAGGTTGGAGTAACTTAGCTGGATTCAGTCGTCTTGCAGCTATGTTGCTTTGATCAGCTCTCTCGTCATCACTTAGCCGCAGATTTTCCAGCTTTTTTGAGACTCACTATCTCATCTTCATCCTGGGTTTATAATTCCACTTCGGCTTGACATAAAGATAGGACTCTTCGCATGGTTGGTTGATTCACTTATCACCGACTCTTCAATGTCTTCTCCATTTACATTTGGCTCATCAAACACCACATGAATGGATTCCTCTCTGTAACCATAGTCCTCTTGTTGAGTACTCTTGTAGGCTTTCCTTTCACCGAGTATCCCAAGAAGATACCTTCATCGACTTTTTAGCATCAAATGCCTTCAAATTTTCTTTGCCATTGTTATGGATGAAACATTTACATCCAAATAGTCTAAAATATGCAACATTTGGTTTTCTCCTGTCCAAATCTCATAGGAGTCTTTGTCACCGGTTCTATTTATCATGCATCTATTTTGAGTGTAGCATCTTTGTGTTTATTGCTTTCTTGACCCAAAATCTTTTAGGTAGCCCCGTCACTAACATGGTCCTTGCTTCTTTTTGAGAGTTCTATTCCTTCTTTCTCGCAACTCCATTCTCACGGAGTCCTCTTTGCATGACGATTCATGACCAATACCATTTTCTATACAATATTGAGTTATTATACCATTGATAAACTCGGTTCCTCCGAGATCTTATTTTGATAATGGTTTGGCTCTTCTCATTTTGAATCCTCTTCATCACCGTGGTAGTTTTACGTAGAGTTTCTTTCTTCACTACACATGAATATTGTCCATGTATATCTTGAGTAGTCATCTACTACCACCAAGGTGTATTTCTTCCCACTTATGCTAGCCGGTTCAACTGGACCAAATAGATCCATATGTAGCAGATGCAATATTCTTGTTGAAGATGGACATGTCTTTTCTTTGAATGATGATTTGATTTGTTTTCCTTCCGACATGCATCACATATACTCTCCTTCTTGTATAATCGAGTCCGGAAGTTCTTCCACAAGATTGCTTCGCAAGCTTGTTAATCGTTTTGAAATTCAGGTGACTCGACTTCTTGTGCCACAACCAACTTGATTCACCTCTTTGCTAATAGACAGTCTTTGGGTGTTGCAGTTGACCAATCCCGACATACATGTTCTTTTGTCGCATCCTTGCAACACAACTTCATTTGATTCAAGATCCTTGATTTGGCATATATCCATGTTAAATCCAACATTATAACCCTTGTCACGAGTTGGTCGATGCTTAGCAAGTTGAAGTTGAGTCCTTCAACATATGCAACATCCGTGATTTTTAATCCATTTTTCTTGATGGATCCAATGCCTCTTATTTCTCCCGGAGCTTCATTTCCTCCAAATATGACTTTTGCTCCTTTGACTTCCTTGAATTTTGACAGATTTTTCTTGTTTCCCGTCATATGTCCGGAATAACCACTATCCATGTACCAGTTCCTTGGCACTCACTGCTCAACCCGCAAACAAGGAAATTAAGTTTTAGGTACCCATATTTGTGCGGGTCCCGAGGGGTTAGTATTGTAAGATGATCCAACCAACCTATAGCCAAATGGTTTGACTCTACAGGGGTTGCCATCTATCGCCATAATCATAATTAATTTTGGCAAATTGCTTGGGGATTCTAGGTTCATACGAGATGTCGCTTTTGTCAGATGCTGTATATGTGTTTTAGCAATTGCCTTCTTTGGGTAGTTGTGATATCTCCGAGTGTAGTGCCTAGGTGCATATGTGTCTTGATGAAAGCTCTTATACCTTTGGAATGGCCTTTCTTTGAGTTCTAGGCCTTTGCCATTTTTTCGCTTATATTCCATAGGTCTTTGCTTTGATAGTTCACATATTCCAATCACTTGGCTTGGGTATTTTCTACCATTCCCTTCATATGTATTTCTTTTATAGAACTTCTAGGGTTTTTGGTAGCTCTGTTTCTTCTTTACAGAGTATTTCCTGTTTGGAGTTTGCTAAGGAACTCGGCTGGATTTCTTCTCAATCGCCCTCTCAAAGACACTCAATCAATGGGTCAAGTTTTCCTTTTCATTTATAACCAAGGCCGCTTTGTTTGTAATTGTGCTTTGGGATAAATGTGTGTGCACCATTTGGAGTTTCGGATTTTTGAGATACTTCATTGCTAGAAGATCCTTTTTCCAAAATCACTTTTGGAGCTTGACATAGCACAGAGGAATTAAATCTTAAGCCTGTCTTGTCTCCACATTCTCTTTGACTCATAATAAGATCATCCAATGATTTAGATGCCTTAGTGAATGAGGCAATCACATTTTTGACGTCATTTTCCCTCTTTTCTATAGCAAACTATTTCTCGCTATTAGCTTAGCATTTTCATCTTTAAACTTTCATTCTCATCACTATTTGACTTAGAGTACTCGGCTCCTTAGTCGATGTGAGTTTTGCATTTAAGCAGTCTGTTTTCCTCATTTAGAAGTGTGTGTGAGGATTTAATGTGTTCAAAATCGTTCATCATTTTGCCTAATGAATCATAAAGATCGAGTGGGTGATGAAGTGTGTGTGTCACATCACTATCACTAGAATCGAGTGTGATGAGTTAGAGTGTACCTCATTTTCTTGGTCGCTGTTGGTCTTGTTCCTTAGCCATCAAACGGATCAAGGCTTCTTCTTCGTCGTCACTTGAGTAGTCGCCTTCACTACTCTCAATCAATCAGAATGTGTCTCTTGACTTGGCCGTTTTTTAAAGATCTCTGCACTAACATCGCCTTTTTCTTTTCTTGTCTTCTTTCTCTCAAAACCTTTCTTTCTTCTTCATTCCTGTATTTGTTGACTACAGGATATGGGCAATCAATGGCATAGTGACCTGGTTGCCTACGGTTCAAAAAGATAGATTTTCAACCTTTTGATTAGCTCTTTCCATTCTTGGATTGTCACCTTTGATATTCAGACTTTTTGATTCTCTGTTCTCTTGGTTGGCCTATCTTCCTTGACTTGGAGGAGCCGAGTGTCTTCTGGAGGAATCGCCCTTGCCTCTCTTGTAGTTCTTATTGAAGAACTTGTTAAACCTTTTAACCATCAGGGCTATTTCCTCTTGGTCAATGACTTCTTTGACCTCGGCTCTCTTGCCATCCTTAACAATTAGAGCAAAATGTTTTGGGTACACTTGTCTCTTCCTGGTCTTTTCTTCTTCGGCTCAAATTCGTAGGCTTTGAGATCCGAGAATAGCTCATGGTTGGATGTCTTTGATAGGTCCATGGAGTGTCTCATGGCCATGACTTTCATATCCCACTCAGTTGGGAGACTTCTTAGAATCTTCATACACATTTCCTTTTGTGTATATTCTTTTTCCAAGTGCATATAGCTCGTTGGTAATTTCGTGAACCGAGCATCCGCTTGATCCAGGGTCTCTCCTGTGATCATTTTGAAATTTTCAAATTTCTCGTATGACGACCGACATAATTTATTTTCCTTGATTTGCTCTAAGCCTTCACAAATCAATGTTAGCTTGTCCCGCATTTCTTTAGCCGTTTTGCATGATTTGACTTTATTGAACATGGCTTTGTCCAAGGTTTTGTAAAGAATGTCCTTGGCCACATTGTCCAGGTTATATATTTTCTCACATCATTTGTCCATTCAAATCTTGGTTTTTCAATCATGACCGTCCGGGAGCAACATCCTCTTCACCTTCAAATTGCAGCTCTCCTTACAAACCGTGTTCACTTTTAAAATTTGCGTAAAGTGCCCATCCTCTATCACTATCCACATCTCATCATGTAATGCTTTGATAGATGAGCCTCGCATGCGAATTTTCCAATCATCAAATTCTTCAATTGTGAACATAGGGATGCGTGTCAAATTTGCTTCCATGATAATAACTTTTGATGATAAAAAGAGTTTTGAAAACTTAAGTACTAAAACAGACTTTGAAAAATTTGGAGATCTAGTTCAAGAACCGGTCATGAAGGCTCAATGAACCAACCGCTCCGATACCACTTGTGGGTCCCAAGGGGTGTGAGTGTAAGGTTTAGAAGGGGGTTGAATAAACCTTACCAACTTTTCGATTTAGTCCTTTTAAATATTCGAGTTAATACTTCACAAAGAGTCCTTGATGGACAACTAAGTTAGTTAATCAAAGAGTTAGTTACTCAACGCACTGACTCGAGCCGTTGATAGAATAACTCACTTGTTTTGACTAAAGACTTAACTCGACCGTGATTTGTTTTCATTGGAAGACTTTACACCCTTAAATTTTATTTAGTACTTAGAGATTATCAAGTGGATAGCAAATTTATCAAAGAGTTAAATAAATAAGGTGCGGGAATTAAAGTCTTGAATGTAAATGACACGATAAGTTTTTATAGAGGTTCAAGATGGGGTAATTCTTCTACTCATCTCTTCTCCAACTCCCGGAGGAATCCACTAGGTATTGATCGATATGAGTGGTAACAGTCCGTATACAAGTCTTGATCACACAACCGACTTGATCCTTTGGGACTCGATGCCGAGATGCCTTGGTCACGCACCGGCTTCTCGTGCGACTCGCCTTTTCTTCACAGGGCAAATGCCTTTGCTACTACAAATTTCACTTGCTCAAGCTCTTTGGATTTGATCACGAAGCCCTCCAAAAACTTGAGACTGGTTCGACCTTGAACCTTCCTACAATCCTCCGTGGAATGTAGACCCTTGATTCTTCAACAATTTCCTCTTCAACTGATTGAAGTTATCTTTCCTTCACAGGAGTGTTGGATTGATTTTCTTTGTAATGTAGGCTTGAGGATTAATCTTCAATGATTTGAGAATATCTTAGGTTACATTCAAATGTTTGCTTGAATGTTCGTGGTTCGAGTAACCTTCTCTCGTAGTCATTCCTCGGCCTTTTATAGCGATCTTTCAAAAATCGCCCGTTGAAGAGATAGGCTTATTTTTGAAAGTCACTTGTGGTCGTTGGCTTGTCTTGTTGCGATCCTTGGAATTGTCACTTCCTCGTATGAATTGTTCTTGACTTTTCGTAGTTCGACATGGTGCGGTGCTTCCCATTGGTTTATTCCTTTTGCACGCTTCGGGGGTGAGCACTTCGAGAAAGGTAGTATGGAGGTATTACTTGTTTAAGTAATTCCTTGATTTACGTGCAATGGATCTCTTCCGCTTATCTCGACTTGATTTGCATTTCTTTGCTTTCCCCAGGTGACTTAGAGTCGACTTCCAATCATTGGATGACTCTTCCGTCACTTCAACTTGAGACTTGGCTATCTTGAGTTGACTTGACGATACTCTACTCACCGCATCTCACCGCTCCTTCAACGAGTTCCCGTCTTCTCTTCTTCGCCATACTCACTGCCTTGCAATGAGTCTTCCTTCTAGTCTCCATTTGTCTTCTTGCATGTTTAGGCATAGTCGACTTAACTTAGCTTGACCACCCTATTTATTACAATGCGCTTTACAACGAAAATGGGTGCCAACTTCCTATTCTAAGTTTTACATGGCATTCATCAAAATCTAAACAATAAATTTCCCAACACTTACAATTATAAGATGATCTCTCCCTCACTCCTAGAGGACACGTTAATTCTGATAAGACAGATATATCATACATATAATTTTTCTCTCTCGTTTCTTTTCTTGGAGAATCACCACTCGAGTCTCCTGAGTTTAAGGTCTCGATCGATTGTGGGGGTTCTAGTAGTATTCACATCAAGCGGAGCGTCGCACGAAGTGAAGGACGACTTATATTCAAATACAGTTCGAGAGGGGCTTGTAAACGAGCTATCGAGATCAAGGGCTAACACAACACGAATCGGTGAATTTATTCCGATACCCAATTGAAAGGTATCATCGATTCCTTATTATGTGACTATGTGCAAAGATGTGCTTATTTGCTTAAAGTGATATCAGAGCCATTAGGGCCCGTTCTCGCTTTTTTGATGTGCTTGAAACGTGCAATACACACACAATTCGATTTTATGTTTTTATAAATAAAAAAAATCAAATCTTTAAATTTTATTTTTATATATGGAATATTGACATCTAATTGTAGATCTTAGAGAGCTGATTAATTTGATATATTTTGCATATTAGTCGGATAAGAAACGATATAGTTACAGCCGTTTTAAGTTGTGAGGGGAAAAACAAATGGGCATTGGAATCCGTGGCACAAGTTGTTTTTGCTTGTTATTTTGTTTGTATGTTTAAGTGTGGTTGCACCGATTAAAAATTTTTATGGGATGATAATCATTACTAATTTCAGCATGTACATATGTTACTGCGCAATTTTTTATTTTTTTTATAACTCAACTTTCTGACTATTCCTGAGGACAACAGTTCCGGCTCCTCATTGCTGCCGCCAAGGTAAATCGCGGGATGTGCACGCACTGACCAGTGTTTTGAACTGACCATTGTTCTGACGGGGTCTGCTGACGTACAACCAGATCCTCTCAGGTAAAGAGAACAATGATGTTCGACCCCCCAATCTACTAATAAGGATATCTCCCCGAATCAAACCGACATGGATGCTATTCAGTATGAGTTCTCACCAAATCTTCACCAGCTCGCATATGCCCCAGGGAGCAATTTGATGGGGCAGAGATTTGAACCCCTGACCTCCACTCCACAATTACTTGCGGTGGCCAGGTGGGCTAAGCCACCTGGTTATATGTTACTGCGCAATTGATATGTGGTGCGCTGGTGTAGCGCTTGTGCCTAGGGATGGCACTGGGACGGGTTCAAACCGGACCCCCAATGAACCCGCCCCATCTGGACCCCTTATGAACCCGCCCCGTCGGGTCTGGGGAGGGTAATGGGTTTAGTTTTTTTGGACCCGCCCGGGTCCGGGGCAGGTAACGGGTCCAATAGAACCCGCCCCGCTACGTTAAGCTTTTTCTTAATTAAGTTTATATTCATTATTCCCCCATTTCTTAGATTACCAGAGTTTGAATTCAACACAACTGACTGTTTCTTGTTCTCTCTCGGACTTTCTGAAATTTTCTCTCTACTCTCTAAATGTGACTTTCTTCCTTGAGCCTTCACTCCCGTGCACGGACCCCTTTCTCCTGAGCAAGCAGTCCGGTGCAAGTGCGAGAGCAGCTGGCAGGTCTTCTTCATCAAGCTTTTCTGTTATTATCCTTGTCCACGGGGTTCCCCCAATTTTCCAAGGGCAAATTAATTTAGACGATGATTGGTTTACTTCTTAAGGATCTATCCATTTATTTTAATTAATTTTGTAATTTGTATTTTGAATCACTTCTGGTTTAATTATTGCTTGGGCTATTCAATTTTATGCTTGTAATTTGTTAATGAATTCACTTTCTAAGTCCCCACTGCGCTTGCATATTTCTATAAAGACTTTAAATTGTAGCAATTTCTTTAAATAATTACCGTGACTCAATTGGCACATATTTTATACAAAATTTTGGATAATCGAGAATCGCTCATCTCCCGAGCGAAGGGCTTAGACTTAAAATAAAAAATGGCAGAAATTTTTCAAATTTAGACGCGGGTCAAACGGGTTTAGACCCGCCCCGACGGGATCGGTCTTGAAGCGGGGCGGGACGGGATCGGTCTTGAAGCGGGGCGGGGTGGGTCCCAGGTCCAGTTTTTCCTTGGCGGGGTGGGTCCCGGGTTTGGCCAAACCTGCCCCGCACTCCGCTCCGTTGCCATCCCTACTTGTGCCACAATTTTCTTAAATATCTTAAAAATCAAAAGGATTTCTACAATTTGAGCACTGTTTTGGCCATACCTAATCTCTGTTGCAACACTAATTTGATATTGCCTTTATGAGTAGTATTAATGCTTTTTTGTTCAATAATTGCGTTATATCACTTGATTATATGACTATGATGCATGTATTAATTGCAACACATGCTTATGCAATTTTATGTGCATGGGCTTTGGACATTTTTTAGATGCTCATGTTTATGTGTTTATTGTTATTTATTTATTTGAGAGATAATTATTGGAGATGGTGGTGATTACAAAGTCCCATTTTTTTTTTCTAGATTCTTGTAGTAAGTCCATGAAAAATATAGTTTTTAATTATTATTTTTTCTAGGACTCATGTATTAGAGGGGCCATTTTTTTGGCCATGTACTTTTGGGTATGTTTTGTTAATCACCACCGTAGACCAAAAATTATCTCGACGTGAGCATCAAATGTCACCCAATTATTTCTTATATGTGATATATGCATGGATTATAATGGACAATATTTCTATTTGTGGGTTATTTAAATTGTTATTATTGTCTTCAACTCGATGGGAGATGATTATAAGCCTTCGCGGCGAATCTCGATGTCACTGATTTGAAGAATATAATAAAATTTTATTTGAATCCGAATAGAAAATTTTAAATTAGACAAGTACCTAACATATTGCGCATTATATACAGTGATGGATGCCCAAATAGTTTTTTTCTGATCTTATTGGCTTTGGAAAACTTGATGGCCGGAACTACGCTATGTGGCATAGAAAAGTTCAATTTTTGCTGCACCATATGAAAATCATTGACCATCTCACCACTGCTATGGCTATGCCTATTGAGCCAGAAAATGGATCTAATGCCCAATATCATCGCAATATAGACGCGTACAATAAGTGGGTAGATCGGGATAGGAGTGCGCGCTATACTATGTTGCGCTGCATGCACGACCATCTGATCTGTGAGTTTGAAAAGTATCCAACATCTAAGGAGCTGTGGGACGGCTTGAAGGTCACATACGGTACTACCTTAACAACGAGATTGAAGGCTTTAACCCTCAAGTTTAACTAGTATGTACTTGACCCCAAACACATGATGAGCCAACATCTTGATATGATGAAAGATATGATTCGCGAGCTTTAAAATGCTGGAAATGAGATTACTGATGAACAACAAGTTTTGTCCGTCATAAGGTTGCTACCTAAGCAGACATGGGGACACGTTAAGCTTGTGCTCACACACAACAAACAAATCCAAACTTTTGAAAGTGTCGCCAGTCATCTTAGGCTTGAGGCTGACTGTCGAGAGGCGGAGCAAGGACAAACAGCTGCTCTTATCGCAAATGCTGGACAACGCAAGCCCACCAAAGGCAAACATTGGAACAAGCCAAAGGGTGCTGGACAGAGTGGTGCCAAGAACTAAAACTTGGTCCCACAAGGTGAAAAAGCCACGAAACATCAACGTGGTAAAAGGGGCTGAAAGAAGAAGAATATTTGCTTTAAATGTGGAAAGTTGGATCACTTTGCTCGTGATTGCACTGAGCCAAAGAAGGTAAGACCCACTCCTAGCTCTTTTGACTCTTTTGTTTGTTCACATGTTTTTATTGCTAATCCTCTCCATGTTTAGATTGTAGACACAGGAGCAACCAAACATGTGACAAGAGATAGAGCAGGTTTTGTAGATTACCATCGAGTGCCAGCATGCAGCCATTACATTGCCATGGGGAATGGCGCACATGAGGAGGTTGTTGGAGTTGGGTCATACCGGCTCGAGCTTAGCACTGGGTGCGAGCTACTCCTTAGTGATGTGATTTACGCACCTAGCATTTGATGTGATTTACTTTCAGTTTCAGCACTTTTAGGACATAGTTTTTCTTTCATATTCGATCAAACTCAGTTATCCATTTTTTTAGCAATGACCTTTATGGCGTAGGATTTATTAATAATGGATTTTTCATGTTAGAACTATCCAGTGAATGCATTTCTTTTGTTTCTTCTTATGTTGATGTTATTTCTGATTCTGTTAAATGACATGCGAGGTTGGGACATATAGGACAATAAAGATTGATTAGGTTAGCTCGAGAAGGTCTATTAGGCCAGCTCGCTAAAGTCAATCTTTCTTTGTGTGAACCATGTCTCAAGCGAAAAGCCTATCGGAAGCCTTTTGGTAAGGCAAATAGGGCTACTCATCCTCTTGAAATAGTCCACTCAGATATATGCGGGCCTATGAACGCGAGGGCATGACACGGTGCATCCTATTTTCTCACTTTCATTGATGATTATTCGTGCTTTATGGGTCAAGATATCTATTGTCTCATCGGTCGAGAAGCGCTTGTCCTTTTAAGCGATTCTTGGCCGAGGTTGAGAACCAAAGAGAACAAAACCTTAAAGTTTTACATAATTGTTAGAGGGCGAGAATATTTGTCTGGTCGATTCAGACAATTATGTGAAGAAAAAGGAATTATAAGACAATTTCCCATTCCATATACTCCGCAACAAAATGGGGTTGCAGAGAGAAGGAATCAGACACTTCTGGAAATAGCCAGATCAATGATGGCGCAAGCTAATCTTCTAATATCTTTTTTTTTTTGGGGAGATGCGATTTTGATCGTTTGCCTACATACTGAAGCGTGTGCCTTCAAAGTCAGTTCCTACGACACCATATGAGTTATGGCATTGCAGAAAGCCTAATTTAGAAGGCTTGCGCCCTTGGGGGTCAGCTGGTTTTGTTCAAAACACTTCTCATAAGCATGGGAAGCTTGGTGCTAAAGCGATCAAACATGTATTTATAAGATATTGCGATCACTCGAAAGGCTATGTGATGTATGGTGAACACCTGATGGATGAATGACTGAGACTGAATCCCACGATGTTATCTTCCTCGAGGAGGAATTTCCGACAATGGAAGAAGTAAGAGGGAATCTAGAACTATATGAGTTGCAAGATCCCAAGGACAGTGCTACGCTTCCTGGCGAGGGTGAGACTTCAAAATATCATCCAATTATCGACGGGGACAATGACAGTGGTCCTAGAGTCAGTGGGAGTGACCCACTGGAGGAAGACTCTCAAAATCCACTTATGCATCAAAGCAATCGTGGAATAGTACCCCGACGACATTTTGAAATTGAGGGGGAATCTTTCATGTGTGCTCCTCTGGATATTGATGAGCCAACATTTATCAAGAGGTTGTTACTTCTCCTAATGCTAAAGAGTTGATAATTGCTATGGAGGAAGAGATGAGCTCGATGGCTAAGAACTAAGTTTGGGAGCTAGTTGATCTTCCACCTGGACGCAAGACCATAAGGAACAAATGGGTTCTTAAGGTCAAGGGCAAGGCGGATGGGTCGATCTACAAATATTATGCTCGTCTTGTGGCGAAGGGCTATACTCAAAGATAGGGTGTAGACTACAAAGAGACATTCTCCCCGGTGGTGAGGTTTACCTCAATTCACCTTATTTCGGCCATTGTCGCCCACCTTGATTTGGAATTATTTCAGATGGACGTGAAGACAATATTTCTCAATGGAGAACTGGATGAAGAGATCTTTATGGATCAACCTAAAGGGTTTCAGCAGAAGAGACAAGAGCGCAAAATATGCCGCTTAAAACATTTTATTTATGGACTGAAACAATCATCCAGAAAGTGGTACTATCAATTTCATCGAGCTATCACCTCTATAGGCTTTACGATGATCGAAGAAGACCACTGTGTGTATGTTAAGAGAAGTGAGAGAAAATTCTTGATTCTCTCACTGTATGTGGACAATATTTTATTAGCCGAAAATGACATGGAGATGATTGTCGCCACACGAGAGTGGTTGTCCTCTACATTTGAGATGATGGACATGGGAGAAGCAGAATATATACTTGGTGTTAGGATACACCGAGATCGTTCTAGGAAATTATTGAATTTGTCTCAGCAGACTTACATCAATAGGATTCTAGACCGGTTTCGTATGCATAATGTTAAACCTGTTGACACCCATGGAAAAGACTTGCGTTCTCAGCAGAGATTTATTCCTATAAACAAATGAAGAAAAGGAATGCATGGCTAAGGTGCAATATGCAAATGCGATAGAGAGTCTGATGTATGCAATGATGTGTACTCGACCAGACCTATATTTTGCAGTTGGGAAGGTGAGCAGATATCAAAGTAATACTGGACGCGCTCATTGGGCTGCAGTCAAGAGGATACTTAGATATTTGAAAGGGTCAAGTGATTTTGCTTAATGCTATCATGGGAGTAGTTTAAAGTTGGTATGTTACAGCGATGTCGATGGATCAACGGATAGAGATGAATGCAAATCCACATCAGGATATACATCATATTGGGAGGCGGTGCTATCACTTGGTGTAGTAAGAAGCAACCTTGTATATATTTATCCACCATGGAAGCTGAATATGTTGCTTGTACGTCAGCAGTCCAAGAGGCAATCTGGTTGAGAAGATTTCTTCAGAGTCTGCACATTACGACACATGTTGATGATGCAGTTGTTATCTATTGTGACAACACGTCTGCACTAGCATATGCTAAGGATCCCAAGTACCACGGGAGGACCAAACATATCGACACCAATTATCACTTTATTCGAGAGAGTGTTGTGCAAGGTCAAATAGTTCTCAGGCATATTCCTACTGGTGACATGGTCGCTGATCCTTTTACTATGCCTTTGCGCAGAGACATGTTCCAAAGGCATGTTAGAAGTATAAGACTGTGTAGGATTTGAATTTGTTGGCCTGTATTAATAAGATATTTTGTTCTTATTAATTTGTTAGTGTACTGTGTTTAATAATTGATAGTGTCATTAGACTTAGATTGCCTACTCACACGGGTAATTGCCTTGGTGCTTTGATAGTGAGCAAGATGAGACTCATTGATCATGTCCGCACCAATGAGAGGGATACGATTGATCGCCTTCACGCTAGGAACAACGAGAAAGGCCAAAAGTTGAACCATAGTCACCTTGGCATGAGGCCAAGATGAGATTATACTTGATAGAATATGAAGTAAGTCTAAACTTCATAAAAGTCTGTTTGTAGCCGAGTGAGCGAATTATTAGAAGGCATTATGGGGATCGACTTCTGTAATGCGCAGGTCAGATGCCCGATGAGCGACTAGACTAAGACTCGTATGATGTTTAGAGCATGACATGCCCAATCTGAATGGGAGCTCCATCATAGTATGTATTCATACTACATGTGCTTTGCAATGACCTTGTAAGACGAGTGACTGAATGGATCCCTGATTCGTCACTGTGTGAGCTCTTACCATGTTTATTAGTGCCCTTTGGGACTCTGGACTTTGTCATGATGTATAAACTTGATGACGCTACTTTAGCATGTGTCCAATGGCCAAGATTGATTCGGTCTATCGGAGCATGACTAGAAAAGCTGTCAAGACCAAGCTAATTGACACAAGAGGCTGAGGAAAAACTAAGTTGGTAACGCACTATGTTCTATGGCTCATAGGCCGGCCGACTAAGTCAAAAAGATGTTTTCACATAGTCATGAGCGAAGGTACATATTGGGAGGTCAAGCATGCTCTATCTATTGAGGAGTCAGAGATGCTTGATTTGGTGCGACCACATAGTTTGGGGTACATAGCGAGTCTCCTGAGATGTAGAGTTATGTTAGTTGGATGATGACTTAATACAACTCTCCTCATTTATTCTTTTTTCGCTCTCGCTTGGTCGCACACCTTATTCTCTATATGAAAGAAGGCACGTGAGATGAGAATTATAGGAGTATGATTCGAAATAGTCGGATCAGATATGTATGAGTGGGAGATATCGGAAAATTGCATCCGTATCTTGTAAGTAAGGAAAGATTGTGCCAAATCAAAGGGATCCTTATTGAATAACATGCATCTTGGGATTGCATCTAATATGATAGGATTTGATTATGGCAGGGATTGAGATATCTTACAATTATAAGATGATCTCTTCCTCACTCCTGGAGGACACGTTAATTCTGACAAGACAAATATCTGATACATAGAATTTTTCTCTCTACGATTCTTCTTGGAGACTCACCACTCAAGGTCTCCGAGGGTTTAAGGTATGCAGTAGTTGTGGGTGCTCTAGTAGTATTCACATCAAGCGGAGCGTCGCATGAAGTGAAGGACAACTTATATTCAAGTGCAGTTCTGGAGGGGCTTGTAGACGAGCTATCGAGATCAAGAGCTAACAAAATGTGAATCAATGAATTTATTCTGCTACCCAATTTAAAGGTATCATCGATTCCTTATTATGTGACTATGTGCAAATATGTGCTTATTTTCGTACAGTTTCTAATTACTTTCTCACCTCTGATTGGTCTCTATAGCTTGACTGATGTCACTGATCATCTCTTGTGGGGTATTATGATTTGAAGCCGACACGTCCACAAATAAGTTCTCTAAAATTATTGGCAAAAGATTTTTTAAATAAGTCTGGCCTAGTTCGATTTTCATTTTCATTGTTTTCGTGAAAATGATTGAGGAAATATATTGTGTGAAAATGTCTAGGGGTTTGCATTTTGAGATATTTTTGTTTTGTTTTGTTTTTGAGGAAAATATATATTCTCTATTTTAAGTTATATCTTGTAAGATTCTGTCCAGTTAATTGAGTCACATTATTATTTTATGTTATTATATATTACTAGTTTTTGACATGTGCAATGCACGAGATGTAATGTGTTGGGTTATATAAAGTAAATAATTATACTATAAAATAATATAATGCATATATGAAAGAACCATGTTACATCACCACAAAAAAATTACAAATTTTGGAATACTTCTTTGTACACTACATTATTTGTTTGTTTGTCGTTCGATGTATCATCGCTACAAATTAATATTTCCAACCCCCTAGGGTTGGTTACTAGCGAAACAACAGCATATAATTGGCCATGACTGAAAACTGTATTCTTTAGGTAAGACCAACATGAAAGAGAGACTCCTTGGCTTTTGTTTATTGTCATGGCATAGAAAACAATCGAGAGAAACTGTCTTATTTGGAACTTGAAGGGAATTCGAGATCGGTGGGGTTAGCGTCATTCGTGGAATCAAAACTTTATGACTGGTATTTGCTACCGTGAGAATTTTACATTCACGTACATGTGTGCTAAGCCTCGTAATGACCAACCTCGTACTGTTGCACAATCCAATAGAATAGTTTATGTTCCTTAGGAGCATTACATGAGTCCCAACCTTCAAATGCAGTTCATGATTAGGAACGCCGGAACATTATATCCCATTTAAGAATTCTGGTGTGTGCAGATCATGCAAGAAGTCAACATTTGCATCTGATTTGCAAGTGCTATCTGAGCTCAAATACGTATGACCCTCAGATTAGTTCATGGAAGTCATATACTGATTTATGGACTCAACCACATCTAGGGTCGGTTCTAAGATAGCTCTGTCCTTCAAGTATGTCGGATCATCAGTGGCATCTTTAAATAGTGGATAAGTGTTTTCGATAATAATGCAAATAGGATCACCAGATGATTGGAGCAAATTATCTTCAGGAATATCAATAGTGGCACAACCATCATTCGCTCCTCCAATTGTTCCATCTCCAATGCTTACGATCCATTCATAAAAACTCTCCAGCTCTTCATAATCATCGGTTTCACCCATACTTTGAAGTCGCATATTTTTGGTCAGTCTCAGAACCTCACAATCTTTCCGTAAATACGATGAATTTATCGTGGCATTGACAATGTCATGCCAACTTCTCTTGGGTATAACAGGTAATATCTGTCTGAAGTCTCCACCAAGCACGACTGTTTTACCTCCAAATGGGATGTCAGGATTATTCGGGTATGTGGCATTCATAATGTCTCGTATACTTTTGTCCACTGCCTGAAAGCAATACTTGTTCATCATTGGAGCTTCGTCCCATATTATGAGTTTACAACGAACAATCAATTCGGCAAGCGGACTCCTCATTTTCATTTTGCACATGGATGACCATTTGGATTAATGGGTATTACAAATTGAGTGTGTGTAGTCCTTCCGAGAGGCAATAGAAGAGTCACTATCCCGCTGGATGCCACATTCAATACAATATGTCCTTTAGATCTCAACCCCGAAGATAAAGCCCTCTAGAAATATGTTTTACAAGTGCCTCTGTATCCATACACAAAGAACATACAACCTTTATTAAATTAAACAACACACATTATTTTAGAATACACGCCACGTTGTTCATCAGTCATGTTTGAGAGAAGATTGTTGTGTTCGATAGCCAGAGCCTTACGATCATAGCGTAGTTCATCATATATCAATATGTTTCGACTCAGATCCATACTGTCAGCATCCGGAAATAGCATCCTATCAAACTCGCGCAGACTCCTACAACGACTGCGCAATAATTTTTTAATTTCGGAAAGTGCCAGGTTCTTGATTTGATCCTCACTCAGCACGAGTTCTATTGGAAAAGAACAAATATAAAAATCTGTAAGAACAAATAAAATAATTCAAAACAAACTATGGAAAAAATGAATATATGCATTTGACACTCATCAAAGCAAATAGTATCTAATATATAATCATTGGATTAGTACCTTGATGTTGCATAAGGAGACGTCGTTTATATAAAATATCATCTGAAAGATATTCCCAATATTTTTCCCATACCACTTCTGGCCTGCTCAAAGAATCCGGTGATAACAATGACATAAATAAAATCCAAAGATTTTCTGCACTTGCCCAGTGACTCGATTCAGTCATGCCGTCAATATGCTCCCTATCATCTTCTAATAAACCCAAAGCATAGCAAGCTTCGTGATAAGAAGAGTGTTGAACACATTTAATCTTCTTATAATCATTATGACATGTGGCACCACGGACAACATTTATAAGACACCTCAAATAATACATATCACCACATCCAAGAGGCACGTAGTGCACGCGTCCTATAGTATTTCCTCTTTTTCTCGGCACCCACTCCCTAATGTTTGATTTCCATGGAAATTTGGTAGGAGCTTCTGCATAAATCAACTCTCTGGCTTCAAGGTATATCTTGTTGGCTTCCACCCATGCCAAAAACATGCTTTCTCTAACAGTGCTTTTGTTAATAACATCGTCTATCCTTTCGGAATCATGAAAAATAACACTTTGCTCGTTCTCCAGATGGAAACTTAGCCTTTCAACTGAAGGATATTTATATTGCATCTCTTATCCCAGTAATTTCCATGCTGCCTCACATGACGAAAAATATCTAAAATCATAATACATGTTCACTTCGTCAACAGGTTTTCCAGTGTCTTCATCACCGTTGCTCTGATAGAATGATTCAGTTATACGATCATGGCCTTTATTGACATATTTGAACAAATATTTTACTGATCGTGACTGATTACACCATTCTACATTAAGGTGAGCCCCATACTTAAGTAATAATCGACGATTATGCGGCACTACGAATCTATTGTCAAGAGGGACACCATTTTTCTCAATAACTCTGCCATTATTTCTACGTTTATATCGTGGGTAACCTTCTTCATCGATCGAAGTAGCCTCAAAAAACTTTTTTGGAAAATGTTTCATACAACAACCATCAGCCATGCACGGAGAACTTTTTCTTACATCGCCACATGGGCCATGAAGCATGAAGTCTCTAACAGCAACATAATAGCAGGATCATCTTTTTCATCGGGTATCTCAACCGATATGATTTTATCTATATCTTCTGCATTTGGATACTTATTCTCTTTGGCTAGAAAGAGGAGAATGGGCATGAGACAATCCACGTTTCTGAAATTCTATGGTGTATATCACTGTAAAGCAAAACAAAAAGTAAAGAAATGAATTGACAAAATATTAAAATTTAAAGTTATATAGTAAAAATGAACTTAATTTTTTTAATAACCTGAGACAAATTTTCCAAATATTTCATTATGACGAAGATCCCTGATAAGAGCATCAAGCTTCACTTTAAAAATTCTGCAAAAATATCTGGACGGTCTTCGCATTAAGTTTTCTCTTCTCAAGAAAGAGAATAATCTCCGGCCATTTGGGATTTGAGGTGAATGTAATGAACAAATCAGGATATCCGGCCCACCGACATTTGTCCATTGCATCTTGATAGTTTTGTATTATGTATCGAGCACCTCCAGTAAAGCTCGAAGGTAATATAATTCGCATTCCTTGAATGTTGGGTTCAGTGTCTCCACGAAACACAGCATCTGCGAGACCCCTATACATATCAACACGCAACTTCTTCTGATTCAAACGAATATATTTCAATAGCAGTGATTCAACCATCGTATTAGCATCAATGACAAATTGTTGGAATAATCATCTTGACGACATTATCGTAGAAGGTTCATTTTCCCTTTCGTGTAAATGATATGAAAAAAATTCACGAACACTAACTGTTTCCTTTCTCTCGTACTTGTTGTCTTCTTGAGGTTTGAGAATGGGATGTCTTCTCTGAAACCATCTTCACCATAAGGTAGCAATAATGGGTACTGTAATGCTAAGTAAGAAACATTCAACTCATTTATCCGTTGCAATAGACCAGTTCTTGTCTTGATCACGATATCTCTATCCCCTAAAGCTTCATCAAAATCACCAACAATCAAAGTAGCCACTTTAGAACGTGAAGGCTAATTGTATCTTCTGGCATCCGCATCTCTTTTATCAATAAGCCGCAATCTAACATCTGAATGTCTGCATTCTTGAATCTTCTCTCTCGCCATTCTAAATGTTTTTACCAAAATATTATTTTCATCAAGCATTTCTTTAAGTCTAGCCACGATGTCTTCATGTAGATTTTTTGTTTTACTTCCTTGCCTACAACATTGAATAAATAAAAAATGCATTAGCATGATAGAAAATATATTAAAATAGTAGTAAATATTATAATCTAACAATAAAAAGAAAATAAACCTGATAGAATTTAGTCTATGTGATACTTCATTTTCAGTATCATATATGTAAAATTGTGCAAATTTCGGAGTTGAACCATCGGATGACAATAATCTACCAATTAGATGATAATTTTGCCCATACATTCGAAAGACTGGAGGTCCACCACCTCTGTTTATATCGTTGTCGATCTTACCTCCCATCGATGTGAAATAAAACATGCTGTTATAAGATCTAATGTTATCTTGAAAGTGTTTACTTTTTTCACTATCACCAAACAATAATCCTCGAAGCAAAACAATGGTTGCTTTAAGGGTAGGAAGTCAATAATCACGGATCGCAACAAAGAGAATATTGCGTCATTGGATTTAACTCGGCGTTTATTCTTTCATCGTACCAAAACATGGCCGCACAAAACTGATACCTATAGGTTGCGTCACCGATATTCCAATAATCTGTCAATTTTAAAATTAATTAATTTAAATTAGTAAAATCTTATAAAATACAAAACATAATTTAACGATAAACACACACACAAATATTTTTCTCATTTGCACTCACCAATATTTGCACTCACAAAGGTGTAACAACGTATTTGTCTCATTTGTTTGAGATGGAGGTGGGTTTGAACCCATAGTACTATGGCTTAATCGAGCATCTTTATCATTCATATTTTTCTTGATGTCATCGTCTATGGTGAGATCAATTATCATTTTAGAGTTAAAAATCTTCTTCGAAGATATCACTGATACAAGAAAACCACAGTTGTTTGGATTATGAGTATTCGATGTCAGTAAAATATCTTGTTAGAAACTTTAAATAGTATATCATAAAGTAAATATAATGAAACATTAAGTATATAACAATTTTATTTCTAGACAACAAAATATTAACTATACCATTTGTAATGTCACAACGTGTGGATTTGAAAAGGAATAAGCAATTTCGCTAGGCGTATCTTGAGAAGCAATTCTTTTAGGTAGCTTCTGAGGTCTATTCTGGGCTAGTGTCATATTTTCTGTAAACAAAATAAATAAAATTGAAAACAATTACATGAATTATGATTTAAATGCAATAATGTTATTAACTAAATATTAAAAATAAAACTAAATATACCTTTGGTGAAGCCACTACGCAGGGAGCTCGGAAAAAGGTAAGTTGTATTGCTCGATGAAACATGAGAAATAATTATTGATGATGGATTTGCAATGCTACTACCATTTGTGATGTCACTAAGCGGTGATCTTGATAGCGTGCCAACATTTTGACTCGATTAAGTATCAGAAACAACTCTCGTAGGTAGTCCTAAAGACATATTTCCTGATATTGTCATATTTTCTGTCAAATAATTGAAAATGATTAGAAAAAATAAAATTAAGAAAAATACCTTAATAAATAATTTTATTAGACAATTATTACAACAAATGTTTTCAAAGTTTATACATTTCTAATATATAAAAATGAATATAAATTATGAAAAGCGAAACCAAATTGTTTTAACTAATCACTTTTAAATATTATAAAAATTGATATTCATTAATATTAATCGAAATTAAACTGATAGATATTGGGTAAATATTAAAAAATTTGATTTATTAATAATTAAACAAATTAATTACGTATTTGTCATAATATTTTTCCTTCTCATATTTTTTTAAAAAAATAAAATAAAAAAATAAAACATCATAATTGTATTCAAGAAATTTTTACTAATTTTTATTGAAAAAATTATTATGACAACATTCATTACAAAAATATTTAAGTATTGAATATAAAACCTAAAAACAAATTATGTATAACACGTTAAACATAAATTTAGTTAATATATCATTATAAAATATATATGTATAGACTATAAATTTAATTTACTATATAATCTTTTCTTGTAAAAGCATAATAAAAGTTTAAAAATAAAACTTATATAATTAATTTAAATTAAATTGTAAAAATAAAAATCAAAAGCCCATTATATTATAAAAACCTAAAATAAAAAACCAACTTAATAGACAACCTAAACCCAACAAATAAACTACCCAAGCCCAAACATTCCCCACATCAACCCAATTGCAATGACCCAATACATATAGCCCATCATCCCAACCGTTTAAACCCTCCTGCATGACACACACGTGTCACTTGATCTATGCCGTGATCCACACAAGTGGACGGCTATGATGAGGTCTACAACTGTTAATAAGAGGCAGATATCATTTTGAGCTTCTATGATTTTCATTTCGTCTTGTTTCGTCTGCCTCCCCCACACTTGTATATTTGTTTTTATTTTGATTTTACAAAATATATTTTCAGAGTCTTGTTTATTTTTTCAGAGTCTTGTTTATTTGTTTTCGATTTATGAATATTTCTAAACTGATTGATATGTTGTTCAAATTTCTTTTTTAATCAGCAATCTTCATTTTAGATCCAACAACAAAACTTTTCGCTTCAATTTTTTTTTCAATCGATAGTTTTAATCGTTCTGTTCCAGCAAATATTTTAACTTTCTAATCTAAATATTTTTATTCAGTTTTATTTTGTACAACTTATACAAAATTTATTATCACGATTTCGGAGAAATGAATGTCGAAATCTTTTTCTTTAGATTTGAGTGAGGTATACTCCAACTCTGTAAATATTATTTTTTCAAAAAAGTTAGGAATCGAAATCATAATCTTTCTCCCAAAAATCAATGTGAAATCGTTTAATCTCTAAAAAAGGATGAAATCCTTCGACATTGGTTTTTATTATTTCGATTTCCAGAGGATAGTTTATTTTTCATTGGCCCAAAAAAAATTGAGATGTAAGGTTTTTTTTTCATATTCTTTATCTTTGCACTCAATTTTGTTGTTAGTTTTTGATTTTTATAATTAAATCTGTTATTTGTTAGAGTTCTTCGCAGATACATTTTTTTACAGACGCTAATTTTTTTCTTTCGATTTGCAGATGTTAGATGTTTTTTTGATCGGCCTAGAAATAACAATTTGAAGGTATATTTTTAATTTTTACCATATATTTCTTTTGTTTTATTTTTTTGATTTTTATACTTACATCTGTTAATTAGATCTGTCATAAAATATATATTTGAGCCGAAATCTGTTTTTAAGTAAATACTTGTAATTTTTTTTTTGCGGTATGAATATATAGATTTACCAAGGAATAATGAATATTTTTCGATTTATTGAGGCTAGATTTTATTGAGCGGCAAATAAATAGAAACGAATATAATCAAAATTTCCATTCCTACATCTATTTCTAAAACATAAACAAATATTTTTTTTATTTTTCTACTTAGATCTGCTAATAATTCGAGTTTTTGGCAAAATATTTTTCAAGGAAGTAGATATATAAATGTTTAAGGTTGTTATTATTTATATTTTCCATATTGTAACCCCAATAAATCAAGATTCAAATGTTATTTATCCATTTCTCAACTCAAATCAGTCAAAAATTAAAATTAATATTTTTATTTGTTTTTTTAATTTTCTGATTTTTGTACTTAGATATGTTATTATTTTCAGTTATTTATCTTTTTTTTAAAGATAACAGTTGTAAAAATCAAGATGTCAATTTATTCATCATTTGTATGTATGATCTGTGCGAATCCAATCTGTGCATAATCTATATTTATTACTGAATATGTCTTAGTTTACAGTTCAATCATGAATTTATATGCAAGTGAAAGCTTTACATTTTTATTATTTATATCTTACACTTGTCTGTATTTGATTCTTAATTTTTTTTGTGTCATGTTCAACATTACCCATATTCTATTTGAGAGAGAAATTCCAAAACACAACGTTTCTCGTATAACCTCCTAATGTAAGATCGCTTTCCAGCACATTTCTATATACTAATTTAACTTGATATAAAAGTCATATTCAATTAATATGTAAATTATATGAATATGTTTCAGGTTAATAGTAGATGATTCACTGTTGCCAGAAAGTTATATTAAGATAAGTTAACATGATCCTTAGTATTTACTCTTTTTGTCAATGAAATGATAAACATGGTGACTAATTTCACTTGTTGATTTATTCCAGGTTCTATGTGTGTTTATTACAAAGAGAAGCAGAAAACACCATGGGAGAGAACAAAGAAAACAATACATAGGTAAGTCTTATATATAACTATCAATTTAGAACAAATAGGTTAATCATAAATTTTTTTTTATGTCAAAGTATTTTGCAACGAAACATATAATATCGTGTTCGGTAGCTCTGTCACTTGCACATTTTTTCACCAAAACTGTCTTTTCCGTTAACTGCCTCATTTTAAAAAATGTTGGCTATGAAAGCTGATTATTGGACACAATTTTTCTTCTGAAAATTGATGTTTCTTTTGAACTTTGTGAGTATTTTGTGCTTTCTGTAGATAGTTCGATTTCAAAACATAAGTAATGATTGATCTTTTGCCTTTATACTGTTGCCTAAGTGTACTGTATATGGTAATTATTTATTATTATAGATAGAATATCATGTAGATTTCTATATTCTAGTGTATGGTAATATATCAAAATCTAAATCTGAATTTAAATCATGTTAAGAAAATTCATTTAGAAAATTATGACTTTGACTTTTAACTGGATAAGTTTTCAGGCAGGTGCAGAAAAATATTGTCAGTTTTTATCTTCTATTCGAATTTTTTTTATTTAACTGGTTTTTTATTCCTTATCAGGTTTATTTATATCAGATTTTTATTTATTTAAAAACATAAATATTTTATATAGTCAATGTGCATATTAGGTGAATAATATTAATTTTACAACGTTTATTAAGCAAATAATGTGTGTTCTTTAAATCTATATTTTTTATCAAACACATTTTGTTTCTAAGCAACTGTATAAAATTGTCTTTATATTTGTTAATAAATATATATCTATTTATATATAAATTTAATGTATATACTAATTATCTCATCTATATATCACAAAAAAAAAAATTCATATGCAAATTTTAAAATAATCAAACTCAAACCAATACTAAAAAAATCAAATTATATTAAAAAATATAATCCAAACTTGAAATAATCAACATACTAAAATAATCTAAACAACTTGAAAACATCAAATAATCAAAACTAATTCTAAAATCTAATATTAAAAATATCATCCATAATTCGTACTTCTTCACATCTTCTTCCTTAACAGCCTTAAGCTTCTTTGCCTTATTACTTGAGGACAAGTCTTCGAACAATTCTCGCTTAGTTGATGGACTTTTAGCGATTACATCCCTAATACTTTTCAACTTGTTAGGTGTATTAACTTCATCCTCTGATGAAGATTCCTAAAAACAAAAGTTGAATGTAGTTTAACAATTTTCTTAGGTTATGAGTTAAGTCAATTTATGATAAAAAATAAATACCTTGCCATCGATTTGTTCTTCTCTTTGAAGCTTGGATAGGTAGTCGGGCTCCTAAAGATTTAAAAAAAAAAAGAAACGTTATAGATCATGCATTGATACATAATAAAAAAAACTTATAGACGTACATGTATGTATTGAATATTTTAAGAACAAATACCTGACTCTCTGGACCAGGATAAAACCTCTTGATTAATTCAACATCTGTAGTCAGTTTAACAACTGAAATTGATCCATCATAGGTCTGTCCTCACTTGAACCTTGAAAAACCCTTGTTTATCAATCAAACTTGCTAGGTCGTCTGGTATGTCCTGCCCGTCTTCATTCTGTTTATTTTTTTAAAAAACAATTAAATAAAATAATCCAAAAAATGAAAATTGGATACCTAACAAGTAAAAATACCTTTGTGTACTCGTTTCTCAAATCAGAACATGTTTTGGCTATTAATAGTTCACAATCTCTATCCCAACATAGAAAAGATGCATATCCGGTATCATCAAAAACTTGGATATGAACTTTGTACCTAATAATTGCAATTTTGAAATCAGATGTAATTTAATAAAAAAATAAAATTATAATTTACACATAGAGTAACCTATATGTAACAAAGTTAATAATTTAACGAAATACCTTAAAAGACCAGATTGATAAAAAATATCACAACATTCGCATAAAAACATATCTGCTGCCTTTGTAAGTTTCTTGGGGCATCTCTTGCATGAAAGGTACCACCAATCACCAATAAATGAAAGAATAGTAGCACACACCCAAAAACTTCCAATCTAAATAAAAATAATTACAACAAAATTATATAAGTAAACTACATAAAAATATATAATATATAAATATAAATATATTATAATAATAAATTTAATAAAACATAATAACAAAAACATTAAATTAATTTACATCTTTGTTCGAATACAATTGGTCACTCATTCGAACGGGTGAATCTCCAGATGCCAAATCTTCAACAACTGTTCGAGTAGTCGCACACTAATATGGCTAATTGAACCTGTTGGCCTGTTGCTGCTCATAAACCTAATTATATTTTTAAAAAATAGATGGTAGATACAATAATAATCATCTAATAACACAAAGAACAAACAATAAAAATTTATTGTACATGTTCTAACCTTTTTTAAAGTCTTCAATTTCTTCCAAATTTGCATTAACAATCAACTTAGTAGCATCAAATGTATTCGATACCTTAACTTCTTCTACAATTTAGTAAAGAGTAAAAAAGAAAAACTGATTACAAATCAAATATGCATATGGCTATTACATATCTGTATTTAATAATAGGTAAATATAATTAATTTACCATGAAATACTTTAGCTCTGCACATTTGTAGAATCACAATGATTGGTTCAAATCGTCCCTCTTCAAGATAGGGTAATATCTCGTCAACATAGTCCTCCCACAATGTGCAAGTGATGCGACTATTCCTATAAAAAAAACGTATAATAATTTAAATTACAGTTGCTTATTACACATAAAGAACAATCAAAATTGGTAATTTAAATTACCCAAGTCTTCCAAATTAGTTCCATAAAGCGAGTGCTCGTCCCTGCAATTTCTTTAGTTTGAGCCGAATGCATTGATACAATTCTGCCGATAATGTCTGGTAAAAATAAATTAAAGGAAAAACATTAGACCAAAAATTAACAGATATTATTCTACAATTTAGATGTAAATCGAACGAATTATAATGTTTCTTGCCAAAAAGTGACGTCTCATCCACATTGTCTGCAATGGCCAATTTGTTAAATTCTTAAATCGAAACATAAATCGAGGAAAACTTTTGTCGAACATCTCAAAAAATTGTGTTTTCCCATAAAACAAAATTTTTGCTTTGTCAAATATGTCCGATACTTGTCTGAATAAGAGGCAACAATAAAAACCCTAATAGCATAGACATGGCCTTCATTAAGATGCCTCTTAAACTGCTGAATACGTGATTTTCTTATCGTCCCTTGAATCATGTCACCCTGCAATTTATATATTCAAAATAATGATTAGATAGTTAAACATAATTTATATAATCAAAATAATTGATTAGATAGTCATGTATTATGCATCATACCTCGTATTATTGCAATTGCGTTTTGTCATTATACAATGGTTTTTCGTAAATACGCACAAGTCTCAGCTTCACGTTCCATTGGATTTCCGATGAATTCAAATTCTTGATCAAAGTCAACATTGGGGCCATGTTTTTTTTTTTCTTTTTTTTGTGAATGTAGTTTGTTCAAATTGTGATGAATGTTATATCAACTGATGGTTCCATGAATGAATGCTGTAATAATAAATGACACACGATAGCACATATATATATATATGTGAGGCGTAGGGCTTATATAAGGAAATATGTATCTTATAAGATTTTTTTCATTATGTTTTTTTTTCTGTTTTATAAACAATTTTATAAAAGTATTCTATATATAACGATTTCTAAAAGATCCACTATATTTTATAAAAAAATAGTTTGTAATTTCGAGAATCTGTAGTAACTAATTGCTTTTATCATGCCTTTTTTAATTTGATCAATAATTAAATTTGTTATGCCAATATAAATTTTCTTGTTTTAAAATAAGTAATTTTGGAATAAAAGAATTTTCAATAGTACAGTGAACTAACAGAGATCACGTTAGCAAAATTAAATGAGTACTTTCCATTCATATGTGAGATAACAAAACTTGTTGGTCAATCTATTTATTCTTGTAAGGAAATTTGATAAAGGTAAATTTTACCATAGAAAAAAAAATGACTTGTTCGGAAATTCATTACTTTTATACATTCCTTTTTTAAATTGATTGATATATAAATTTATTATGCCAATTTAAACTTATTTATTTTATTAAGAGTAATTTTGGAATACTGGATTTCCACTATTTAAGTGAATTAACAGAGATAATGTTGCCAAAGTTAATAATATAATTACCATTAACTTTTGAGATTACAAACTTGGTTTTCACGTAATTTATTATAAGAGATTTAATAAAGGTAAATTAAAAACATTCCAAACATATAAAATATTGAACAACAAGAAGTCAACCAAAATAAGGAAAATTCTAGTTGGATGAATTACATAATTTTCCATCATTAAATTACAGCCACATGTCAGCAATATATCGCCAGTTCTATTTTTAGCCCAAAAAATGAGCGGGAAAATTTGCCATTACTATTTTAAGAATTGGCTTGTTACTATATATATATATATATATATATATATATATTTTGAGATTAATAATTAGATGGTGAAATATTCAATTTTTATGATAAAATGATATGAATAGATATAAATATACATCTAATATATATATATATTTAATAATGACAATATTTATAATATTTTAGGAAGAAATGAAAATGTGTTTTTGATTTAGTGCTCCTTTGGTTTCATTTCAAACCATTTTCTCATATTTTCTCATTTACAGAGTTGGAAATATTTCGTCTAGTTTCATATGAGAACGAACAAAATATTTGATTTAGCTATATTTTTTGTAGATTGTATAGTTTGGAAATAAATTTTGTTTGTTTCATGATGTTTTTTTGCATGAAAAAAATGCGGAATATAAATAGGTTTGAAAATAAATTTGGTAAATATAATAGAAGTGAATATTAGTAGGTTTAAAAGTATAAAAATATTTGTATGAGACGATCTCATGGTTATAATCCATGGGACGAACCTATCATTAAATAGAATTTCAATCTGAACCCAAACCCATGAATATAATCTATATTTTGTGTTTCTTAGGATCCGTCTTATGAGACCCTGAATTTTGTAAGCTTATAATTATAATTTTTGCGACAATATTGGATGATGTACTACTTGGCTATGTATCACAATATTATTTTAATAAAATATGGCATTAATTTCAAATTCCCCTAATAATTGACTACATATATATATATATTTTATATATTTTTTTTAATTACTAGTTGCTACTTACTAATTAATTACTTAAGAATTTTATTTTGTTAACTTGTACATTAGAATTTTTAATAGAATCCTAACAATAGAAACTTGAGGTGGCTTATCTATATAAGTAAGATAGATATGAAACTTGCCTATATAAGAGAGCTAGAACAACACCCGTGTGTTCCACGGATTTGTCAAAAATAAAATTTATGTCACAAACTCTGATAGTTATAAGAGATCCAAAATAATAATTAAAAATACTAAAAAAAAAATTCCAAATTTAGAAGAGTTCCATGCATATTTGTTCTATTTGAAAGTGTAACATCCTCGTCACATCAACGAATTTTCACGCCTTATTAGTTTTAAATGGTGAAAGAGTGCAATTTCAATCTTTGATTGTTTTCTGGAAAGGGAAAGAATCTCTATAAAATTGTTTCTTTGTGCTAATTTCAAATACTTGGCCGTAGTTTGCTTTTGCACAAAAGCTAATAAATTAGTTATGGTAAAAATAGTGAATCCTTTACATGCTTAAAGAAGATATTTAATATAAATGTTATATCCCCCGTAAATGATTTAAATCACAATTAAAAGTATAATAAGTATTAGAGATAATAATTAAAATTATATCCTTGGTTTTTGTATCATAATAATATTTAAATCAGAATTAATTTGCAAACTCAAAAATAACTTCCTAATTTTATATCCTTGATTTTTGGGATTTTCTAATTTGCTGATTAAATGTTTGATAGGATTTTAATAGTTATATACGGACATGTGAAATTTAGTTATTAAGTTGATGATAAATTGATAGTAAATTGATATAGTAAATCAATTTATAATTGGAAGAATAAGGTGGTGGCATGGTGTGCCACATGGCTAAATATGAAGGTAACACATGGATTTGGATGAATAAGGTGTTCACACGTGTACCAAATTGCTCAGGTGAAGACATGTGGCAGTTTATTTTTTCTTTTAGTATATAGGGTTGATCAGTGTATAAAAAAGGTGATAAGAAACTTGGGAGATGCGGTAAAGGGATCCAAAAATCACCAATATTTATACAAAAAAAATAAAAAATTGAAGGAGGATGGGGAGGGGGGTGGCCAAGTGGCCTAGAGGAAGAAAACCCAATTTGAATTCTTACAACCACATCATTAAGTATGAACAAGCCTCTTTTCTTCCCAATGCAAGCTTTACCCATTCCAAGAAAAGTATGCCAAGATAGCCTGGAAGCACAAGATCAAAACATTAGGTACTTGAGTGTGTCAAAGAGGGGGCCGGGCGCCATAAGGGGATTTGGGAGGAGAAAGACTCCATTTGTACCAAAACACCCATTCTTGTCTTCCCACGCTTATACACTTTACAAAAAATCATCATCTCTTTCCCTCTCCAAAAGGACCAAAATTTTTGCAAGTATCGGTAAGAAACTCTTCTCTTTTCCCTTCAATTCTCATATCCCTTCACTCATAACTTTTCTTCATCTTTACGACAGGCTTGACTAGGCACAACTTTACCGGCGGATAGAAGAACAGAAGAAGAGAACGATCTCGTGCACGTGAGGACCAGTCAAGACTTTGCAAGAACGATTAGGCAGAATGACCAGGAGCATGTACCATGCGGACGAAGCATCTCACTCGACCTTCGCCAACCATGAGAGCTGCGAGAAAATGTTGAACACTATGAACGATCGATGACTCAACATCTTAGTACGATAGAAGGCCTTGAGGCGGGCTGTGCAACGGCACATGCGGCAATCAATCACTCAAACCAGGACGATTGCCCAAATGCGGACCCGGATCGAGGCTCTACAACTTCAAGTAGAGACCCAAGAAAAACAGATTTTGATGAATCAACATGCTCAGCTGATTAGGAACCGAGTTCGGGAGGCCATCAGTATCATTTCGGAGGTGGCCCCTAAGATGGAGGATCCGTCTCTCAACCTAAGAAGAACCTAAGAGGATCTAGAAGAATATCCTGGATCGGGATCCGCAGATGGACCCGATGGACTTCCCGGATCTAGAGGCACGCGGCGGAGGAGGACCCGACCCACTAGTGGTTATCATTGACAATGATAGCGATGACAACGCACGTAGCGTAGTCACTGATTAGACTAGCATTATTTTACTCTAGTTTTAATTTTCGCACTTAGATTCTTTAATTGCTGATACTATTTGTAATGAATATTGGCACAGAAATTATGACAACCCGCCCTATTCTTTGAAATTCAACTGAATTATTTTTGTAATATAGTACTCGTACTTTCTTATTTTATCTTGCTATGTGTTGTTTATATTTCCCGTAATTTGTTAAATTTGAATTGGTCTATTATGAACTCTTGCACTCTACGCTTTTGATATGTAATTTTAAATGGGTAAGATAAATGAATGCTAACCCCTCTAAATACAGATGGCCGAATGTTGCAGAAGTGGAAGACCTTGCGCCGTAGACAGGGAGGACCCTAACCCTCCCTGGAACTACCACCACCACCTCCCCCAGCTGCGGGAAAAGGCCTAACAGCACAAGCTCTCTAACAGATCCTGCTATTCATGCAACAACAAGCGGGACCTAACTAAAATGTGCAGGAGCCTGCGTGCGATGCATATGACCGGGTATTGGAGCGATTCCTATGCTTCGACCACCATTTTTCTAAGGGGAGCCAGAAGATGCTAAGGCTGAGGATTGGCTCGAGAGACTGGAAAGTATTTTTTTCGCCTTACAATACACAAAGGAACAACAATTCACTTTGTTTGTCTTTTTCGATCGAATCAACTGCACCGAGACGGTAGAGGGTCGTGGAAAGTAAATGGGTCCAGGACAGGACTCAGAGGACTTGGGAAAACTTTCTATTTGAGTTCAGGACCATTATATCCCACAAGTCGTTTGAGAGGATGGATGCGAGGAGTTTCTGCGCTAAGGCGGGGAATATGACGGTGGCTCGAAGAAAATCCGAATTCCACCGGCTATCGAAATACACCTTGGGTTCCATAAGCACTAAGGTGGATAAGCTGTACAAGTTCATCGGAGGTTAAGGTTGGAACTATAGAAACAATTGTTGACCGTGGAGTTGGATATGTACTCGGATGCATTTAAGGTAATAGCCCGACTGGAAATGGGACTGAGCCGAACTGGGTAACTTCAACAAGATAGGGCTTGGGGAACAAAGGGAAATAGCCCGTGCAAGGCCATGCTTGCCCTCACTACCACAAGATGGGACATTCGCCAGATCAGTGTTGGCGTAAGCAAGGGAAGCGTCTCCGATGTGGTAGCGCGCAACATCAGATTCGAGAATGCCCAATGCGTACCACTCCTGGAACCAAGCCAGTGCCACCCTAGAAACCCAAAAATAAGTCGGATAATCGAGCAAGCGCACCTGCCCGTGTCTTTGCTTTGGCAAGGCAAGAAGGCCCCAATGTGACAGATCTGGTGGAAGGTATACTTTTGGTATCTGATCACCGTGCTAAAGTATTATTTGACCCCGTATCATTACACTTTTTTGTTGCACCGCATTTTGCTCACAACTTGCATACATGCATTGAACGCATGCCTATTTTCTTAGAGGTGTTAGCTCCCTTAGGCGCGAGCCAAGTAACTGATGCCATATATAATACATGTGAAAGAAACACTAATGATGTTTGTTTTCTTGCTAATTTGATATTACTACCTATAGATGAGCATGATATTATTCTGAGAATGGACTGGTTATCTGCACACTTTGCACAAATGGACTATCACAATAAATCCGTAAAGTTGTGTAAACTTGGGAAACCTGTAGTAGAGCTATCGGGTAGGGCACGAATCTCGTTAGCCCCGATCATTTCTGCAATTAAGGCTAGAAAAGCGATCTCAAATGGGGCGCAAAGGTACTTGGTATTTATAATTAACAAACCTAAGGTTGATACCCAGATTCACCAAGTGCCTATAGTGTCAGAATACCCAGATATATTTTCACAAGAACTCACCACACTTTCCCTGGATAGGCAAATCGAAGTCACCATTGAGACATTACCAGGAGCACCGCCAGTAGCAAAAACACCGTACAGAATGGCTCCAATGGAACTACAAGAGCTAAAGGCTCAACGACAGAGTGGATGTAGGATTTATTCGATGAAGCACATCCCCGTGGGGGGCTCCAGTGATATATGTCAAGAAGAAAGATGGGTCATTGAGATTGTGCATAGACTATCGCAGTTTTAACAGTGTGACCATAAAAAATAAGTATCCCCTCCGGAGGATCGATGAGCTATTCGACAAACTTCATGGAGCCATGGTGTACTCAAAGTTTAATTTACAACACATGTACTATCAGTTGAAGATCAAGGGCGAGGACATACCTAAGATAACAATATGGTCACTATCTGTAGTGATGCCATTCGTTTGACAAACGCCCGTGCAACATTCATGGATTTAATGCATAGAGTTTTTCAACCTTACCTCGACCAGTTTGTATTAATATCCATTAATGACATACTCGTGTATTCCAAGTCGAGAGAGGATCACAAAGGTCATTTAAGGATTGTACTTGAGACACTACAATAGCACAAATTGTACGACAAATTCAGCAAGTGTGAATTTTGGCTAGAGAAAGTCACGTTCATAGGTCATATAGTTAGAGCTGTCAAAAGACCAGGCCGGGTTGAGCCAAACAGTACCCCTCACCACAAAAATGGGGAACCCAGCCTGGCCTATAAACGAAAGTTGCATTGAAAAAATTGGGGCTCCCGGGCTATCTTGCCGGGATGGGCTGGTCGGGCGGGCTTTTAAGGCCCGACTTTTTTCAGACCTTCAAAAATAGAGCCCAGCCCATTAGAAAACCGGGTTGGTTCGGGCTGGTGTATCGGGCTGGGCCGAAATTGACAGCTTTACATATAGTATCTGGAAATGGGATTGCAGTGGATCCATCAATGGTACAAACCATTGTTGAATAGAAACAACTAGAAATAGTGATAGAGATCCGAATTTTTTACGATTGACTGGATATTACCGAAGATTTATAAAGGATTTCTCTAAGATCATTTGGACTACTTGCGATTGACTTAGAAGCAAGTCAAATTCAAGTGGACGACGAGCATGAATCTAATTTTCATGAGCTAAAGAAATGACTCACAACTACTCCCGTCCTAGCTCTTCCAAGTTGAAGTGAAGGATTTGTCGTTTATAGCAACGCCTCGAAGGAATGACTAAGGGTCATACTCATGTAAGAAGGAAGAGTAATCGTTTACGCCTTGCAGAAACTCAAACCATATGAGGCAAACTACCCAATGCATGACCTAGAGCTGGCGGTTATAGTGTTAACATTGAAGAAGTGGCGACACTACTTATATGGAGCAACATTTAACATTTTCACGAACCACAAGAGTTTAAGTATTTGTTCTCCTAGAATGATCTCAATTCTATGTAGAGGAGGTGGATGGAACTAATTTAAGATTATCACTTCAATATCTAGTACCACATTGGGAAGGCAAATGTAGTGGCAGATGCCTTAAGTAGAAAGGCCAGTGTAGCCAGACTGATGATTAGAGAATGCAAATCCCTAGAGGAATTGAGTGTATGTAATCCGATGATAACAGACACTCAAATATTTTGCGCCAATATCTCGGTAAGGCATGAGTTGTTGAGTGAGATTAAAGCAGTACATAAGGGAGACCCAAAATTCAGAGAGCTTATGGAATAGGTTCTAAAGGGAGATCACCTAGAATTCTCGGTAACAAGATAAAATCTTGAGGTTTAAGAATCGGGTGTGTGTGCCAAACGATGAGGTGTTGAGGAATAAGATTTTAGGGGAAACACATCATGGAAGATACACAATACATATCGATGGAAATAAGATGTAAAAGGATTTGTAGCTACACTTTTGGTGGGTAAACATGATGAATCAAGTAGCCGAGTATGTGGAAAGATGTCTGACTTGCCAACGAGTCAAGGCTGAACACCAACGGCCGTTAGGGTAACTACAACTGTTACAAATTCTCAAATGGAAATGGGAATTTGTCACTATGGACTTTGTAATGGACTTGCCTAGAACTAAAGGAGGACATGATACCATATTGGTTGTGGTGGATAGACTTACAAAATCACTCCACTTCTTGCCGATCAAGAAGACGAATAGTTTGCAGAAATTGGCATAGATTTATATCCGAGAGATTGTATGGTCGCATGGAGTGCCAACCAACATTATTTCGGGCAGAGAGAATCGATGTTTGTCTCAAGAGTTACGGAAGGGTTTTCATGGGGAAATGGAAACAACACTAAGTTTTTAAAAGACGTCCGCCCTTCCGCAAACCGATGGATAGTCAAAGAGGACGATTCAAACTCTCGAGGATATCTTTGGAAGAGCTTGTATCTTTAGATTTTCGGGGAAGTTGGGATTCCCATCTCGCCATTGGCGGTTTGCCTACTCTAACTTCCACGGCTGGCGATAATTGGGATCGTGCCTTATGAACCATTATATGGGCAAAATGCGGATCCCGTTACACTGGAGATTGATGACCAAAGGACCCCAAAAAGGAAAACAAAACCCCAAAACCATCCGATCGTGAAAAATATACGTGCATTTAGGGGCTTAATTTGATATATATTTGACACATTTTTACATGTATTTAGTGTATTTTACTTGGTTTCCTTAGACGGGCATGATACTGCGTATTCTTATAATTTTTACAGAAAACTAAGATAGAATGAGAAGATATCAGTTAGAAGGCCCGGACAAGAATGATGAATGCGAAGAGATGATCGAATATGCAAAGAAAATGACGAAAATCAAGTTACACTGTTGGACCATGTGAATTCACACGCCCGTGTGAATGGTGTTCGTGTGTTTTTACGCGTCCGTGCGGCTTGTTTGAGGGAAGAATTTTAGAGACGAATCACACGACCTGACCATGTGAAATGGCACGACCGTATGAATTGATCGTGCCAAAACTAGAGAAGAAAACCAACCGCATGGCCAGACCGTGTGAAATCACACAGCCGTGTGAATCGCGTCGGAACTCTACCAGTGATCTCTCAAAGCACCTATATAAGGAGGACCACGACTTGGACAAAAATACAACATGATATATCAGAAAATACACTAGGGTTAGACAAATCTACATACTTATGAGAGAAAGACACTAATCTATGAAGAACACCACAAGGTCTTTCGCATCTATGGAAGCACAAGGGTTCAAGGCTGGGAAGAATGATCCATCCCGACAAGAAGTGTTTTATCTTTTTAGTTTAGATCTCTTGTTTATACTTAAACGTTGTCAAACTATTTGATTTCAATTTTGTCTATGAATTTGTTGTCAAATATGTTGGACTAAATATTTCTGATCCTAGGGCATAATCAAAACTGTAGAATGACGTTAAACCTATATTGATTATTTTGTTAATTGGTTTGTGTTCTATTACATAAATTGAATGCTTATTTCTTATAGATTATCTGATGAATAATTTGCATGTCATATTTGTTAGTTCATAATTCGGGAGATGAGTTCTAACAAACGAAAATCGAGTTCACACATAAACAAGTGTAACGTGTCGGGAGACCTACAACTGTTTATGGGGAGTACTTTAATTTAAAGATCTTTTGGGAGTTAATAGTAATTCTTGAGTAAGGATCTAGCAATTCTTATTAATCAACCGTTTTATACGCCACCCGGGGAATAAACTAATTTAGGAATCAACCCATAGAAACACGTAAACTGGTATTGATAAAGTATTAATTGAGATTAATATTGACAAAACATGTTGAGATTATGTGCCTAGGGTTGCTTTCGTATTTGTTAGAAACTTGTGGATTTCGGGTTTATTAAATTATAAATATTTTCACTTGTTAATGTAGGTCCCAAGGGGTGATAGAGTAAAGTCTAGAAGGGGGAATTAAATAGACTTTACCAACTTTTCGATTTAGTCCTTTTTAAAGTCAGAGTTTTAAATCACAAGTTAGTTGGGTCCTTAGAGGACAATTTAGTTTACTTGCACAACAAAGTTAGCCACTCAAAAGACTCGGCTAAGCTGTTGATAGTATAACTTAGTTGATTCAGTTAACTCTTTAAATATTCAGTAGACTTGGTTTTTACAACGGAAGACTTTCACCCCTGTTTGAAATATGTTTTTCAACAGTTGTTTTAAGCTTAGTTATTATCAGTTGACTTAGCAAATTAAACAAACATCAGTATAAGTATGCAAGAATAGACGTGTGCTGAATGTAAATGACACAAGCAATTTTATTTTGGTTCGTGGATGGGGTAATTCCTCTAATCCACTCTTCTCCAACCCCTGAAGGAATCCATTAATGTAACTGTGACTTTGTTATGAAATGGTGACAGTCCAAGCTTGGCCTTGATTACACAAACTCGGCTCACTGGGGACTCGCTTCTTCACAAAACAACCTGTCTTTACTCTTGACTCCTTCCAACTCTTGGATATATTCACACAGCCCTCCAACAAGTCTAAAGCCTCTAGTTTGAACTTCAACATCACTACACCTCATTCAACCTTGGAGTATAGACCCCTTGTTCTTTGAAACAAGTTTTTCCTCTTCAACTGTTTGAAGTTGTCTTTCCTTCACTGAGTGTGTTGGATTGATTTCCTTCAAATTTAGGCTTAAGGATATGAATAGAATGCTTGAGGGATATTTGCTCTTGTTTTGCTGGTTAATATCTATTTGCTTGCTTGCATTCGTTTCTCTATGTTTTCTTCTCGCAAATAAATCCTCAGCTTTAAGGTTATTGGCTTGTCTTGTCTTGAATCATTGATGTAGACTGATCCTTGAATTTAATACTCTGCAGCCTTTCCTTAATCTCTGCAGGTTTTCAGGTACATCTCATTGGTTTCTTGCGTTTTACACTCTTTCAGCAAAACAACTTTAAGGTAGGAAGTCTGACACATGCCTATTTTCAGCAAACAATTGACTTTGCTTATACATCGATCTCTTGACTTTCTTTGATCCTTTCTCACGATAATCCCTTGATCAACTCAACTCCTCTTATCTTGGAGTGACTCGGTTGTCGATCTGGATTGTGATTAGCTTTTTCGTCACTGATCAAACTTGTCTTCACTTCACTCACCGCCATACACATTGTTCTCTTTGATCTTGAAATCGAGTCCCGCATTCTTCAACTTGGCCGCTTATACTCACTTATAGAACCCTATCTATTACAAGTTGATTTGATGAGAATTAGGGTGCCAACTTCCTAATCTAAGTTTGACATAGTATCATCAAAATCTAATACATAAATTTCCTAAGAATTTTCCCCTTTTTGATAATGCCAAAACATAAATAAAAACAACAAAGTAAACAGTGCATAAACAAAGAATGATTTGTATGAATATGTCATTTTATTGAACATATCATTCTTGCACTTTACAAAGCACTACAAAGTATAATGAAAAAAAGAATACAAAGTACTTTCAATTTTTGTGTATATACAATAATGTAAAATACAACTTGAAGGTGTCAGTAGCAGTCTTCAACGCCTCTGCTGCTTCCTTCTTCTCTTAGCTTCATCTTCAGCTCTTCTCCTATCTTCATCATATCTCTTCATTTTCTTTTCTTCTTCTTCCCTTTTCTTCTTCTCATAGGCTCATTTCGTAGTTGGGTCTTCTCTTCTTTGTCTTTCTTCCCATTCGCGATCCAGCCTTTTATTTTCTTCTTATTACCTTTTGGCCATCTGTTCATTCCTTCTGGTCACTTCTCTATTTTCAAGTTCGTCCGATCCGCCAAGACAATGCCTTTCTTTCGGGATTAATGCATTTAACATCTTTAGGCACTTGCAGTGCGGTGTCTCTCCGCCACTTCCACCAATTCTTCCCCTTTCTCTTCCGAGTTAGCTCCTCCTTTGTGAGTGTCTTTGTCACAGTGGAGCCACCTCAAGTCTCATTGATCGACTTCCCCGAGTCTCTGCCGCTTCGGTGACTGACATATTTCAAACCTTTTCAAAGACAAATCTCAAGCTCTTGAGTCATTCATTCGAAAAATCCTTCAAATTTAAGCGTCTGGAATTCCTCTAGAGATCTTGGCTTAGATCCTGCATCAGGAGGAGGAGCAAGTTCTTGAGGGAGCTTTACTGCTGGAGAGTCTTTGAGTTATCCTGTTGGGGGACCGTCGAACTTGGCTTTCAATCCTTCTACTCGACCATGCTACCTTTCATCAACTTTAGCAAAATCAGCTTCGATGGCTTCTCTATTTTTTTGAAAGCTAACTCAGCTTTTTCTTCAGCTGATAAGCCCTGTGGCAACTGGGAATGGAGTTAGCTGGTGGATGAGCCTTGTTGAGGTTTTGCAAGCACTATCTTCAAGGGGGTCTTCTTAAGGGAACCTTCCCTCTTATTCCCACTTCCTTCACTTTTACTATCTTTCCCCTTTTTGACATCATCACCAGGGAGAGTTTTTTGAGAAGAGTTTGACAAAATAAGATCCAATTTTTCACGAGTTTTAGAGTGAGCAATTCTGTTTTCTGATCACAGAGCCTTCATTTCTGCAGCCATGATCTTCATTGTTTGCGTTCATGAACATCATCTCTGTGCGCATATTGGTTTCAGTCTTGAGAAGGTCTTGCTTATGTTGCGCTTTCAAAGAACTCCATATCCGATGAGTGCGCCCGTCTATTATGAAAATATGGTCCCTCCGCTCTCACCGAAACTTCGCATTTTCAACACTCCAAATCACCAATTTTGCGAATAGGGATTTGAAGTAGCTGACTTGTTCCCTTATGAGTGCCTTTGTTTGAGTTGTCCATTCCCTGATTCTTAGAACTGTTCTGCGAATATCTCCAGAGATGGTTGTATCGTGATTGTCCAGCCGTTGGTTAAGAGCAGCAAAACCTTTTTCCATGCTTTTCGAGAGTCTGCTGCTTCAGTTGATTGCTCTTCGGCCATACTTCATCAACATCAAATCCAAACGACACTACTCGTAGATCATCTGGAGCTTCAAATTCTTCAGGGTGAATTTCCACGGTATACTTGGCACTTTCAGTAGCAGATTCGGTTTGGAGGGGTACCTCAGCTACAAAAATGAAAAATAGTCGGAGAATAGATCATCTCGGACAAAAGGAATTTCTCCCACTCCTCCTTCAGAGCCTTTCCTTTGCCTCGAGCATCAAGGCTTGGCTCAATATGCCTCGCTTTTTTAGCTTCATCGACAATGCAGCCAGGTCGGCCCAACAATGTTAAATGGGTCGGTGATGGCACCATTGGGGGTGGCCCATCAACCAAAACAAACTTCGTGAGAGCAAACTTTATCCTCGCCTTTCTCATTTTTGCTATAGCTTTCTCAATTTTTGGGTCCTCGACTGGTTTTTCTTTTGGATCGGACTCGGCCGTCATCCCGTGTCAAGGAATTCCACATGACATTTTCCTCGTAGTCATGCAAAGCACTTATTTCTTCCATTTCAATTGACTCGGTTGAGGAGCCGCATCTTTTTCTTCCTCTTCGACAACTTTGCCCAAAGAAGTCTCAACCTCTTTTGGGCCTTTCATTACACTCAACATCAGTCTCAACAACTGTAGGGCCTTCGACATTCCCTTTTGCAGTCTTAGTTGCAGCAGGGTTTTGGACATTCCCTCCACAGATGAAGCTGCATTAGGGTCTTCAGAGGAATCCTTTGAGGTCTCAACCTCTGATTGCCCTTTCAGGACCAAAAGTCTTAACTACCATGGTCTCTTGTCCATCCTTTGCCTTAGCTGCAGCAGTAGCTTCATTGGCCTTCAGTGGAGTTGGAATTTTAGCTGAGACAACCTTAACCATCCGAGCCTCGTTAATCCCACTCTGTTATACGGTTTCATTCTCCCCATCGCCTCCTAACTTCAAATTGGTGAAGTCTCCCACAACCTCCTTCAACCCGATTCTGGTGTGTGCAGTTTCCCCCTCAGCTGGCGCATCAGCTGGATCACTAACAGTGGGGTCACCGGACACGAGAGACTCGGCTATTTTTCCATCTGAGTGATCAGCCGTCTGGGCAGTTACATCAACAACTATTGCAGGGATTGGCTCAGCTAGTTGCCTTATACTTCTCCTAACTTAGCTTCATCGCAATTTCCCTAGTTGTTCCTTCGGAGGGCACAAGTGAGGTTGAGGCATCAATGGTCCTCACCATTTCTAATATATCAGGGGTAGGAGAGATTTGCATGGAAGAAGAATCCAGGGCCCCTTCGCAAGATTTAATCATGCAACTCCTTTGAATTTTTTAAGGCTTGCTTTAGCTACGCCTTTTCAACTGCATCAGCAACATCCAGCTCTTCAACATCGTTGTCACTACTGTTGCTTGATCTTTGCAACGCACTTTCAGGAACATTTATCGAAAGGACAACAGTGAGGTTTCTTTGATTGGCCTTCATCTTCTTCTCATCCTTCTTTTGATAAAGGATGGTAGTGCAAAAATCTGGGTCCAAAGCTGATCGGATTGTAATGTTTCCCAAAAGGATTAGGAGTTCTTCCTCCTCTTCAATAAACTCCGGGCTTTGGAATTGAGCCCCGACTGTGCTTAGCTTCCAGGCTCTCCAGATTTGTAACCTCTCGTGTACATTGGGGTAAGCAGGATATAAAACTTAAAGATCATCATCATCTTCATTATCCTGCTGCAAAGGCTCTTCAGCAGACTTGCTTCCTCATCATCGTAATAGATCACCTGAGGGGATTGTACAGCTAACTCTTCATTGCCTTTGTCAGCGGTATTCGGTTCAGATTCTTCAGATGTTTCCCTAACAGCTCACTCTTTGTGAGACTGAGCAACAACAGTTGATTCCTGCTCAGTGACCATAACATCATCTCTTTTCTTCGGACTCTGTTGTTCACCAACAACAACTTCTTCCTTCTCAGCTTCAGTAGTTGTTCCGGACTCAGCTGGCTCATCAACTAAGTCAAACTATTTCACCAGCCTTCTTCTGAATTTCTTTTTCATAGGAACTTCAACTTCCTCCTCCACTTCTTCAACAATGGCAGCAGACTCTGCTAATTTCAACTTATTTGCTGCAGTTGGCTATTGGGGTGCAACTGAGCGTTTCTTCCTCACAATGGGTGGGGAAGCTTGGACAGGGGCCTTTTTGGCTACGGGGCGTGTGCTTTCTTGGGCTGTAGGGTAGGTCTTTGGCTTAGGTGAGGGACATGGCCGGCAGTGTGTCCACGGGGAGAGTCTAAGCTGATTCCCCACGTAGTCCGTTTTCTTTACATGAGCTTGCTTGGGCTCCAGATAGTTCACCCTGAACATCTTCTTATTCGCATGGAAGGGTTTCCAATTCTTGAGAGGAACACCCTTCTTCTCCATCAAGTGGCCTAAGATCAGGCCATATCCAAGAGAGCATCCAAACTTACCATCATCATAAACAAACATCTCCATTACATTTTGGCACAGCTTCCCAAAAATGAATTCCACCCAGTTCACTTCTTTCTCTTCCATGATTGCTTCCATGACAATCAGCTTAGTCCGAGAGGGCTGATTGAATGATCCAAACTTCATATCCACGCATTTAGCTACCACATCCATCAGTTTGTGGTAGTCTTCTTTGATCATCATCTTTAGGGCAGTGTAGTTGTGTAGGTCCCAAGGGGTGTGGTGTAAGGTTTAGAAGGAGGGGGGGTTGAATAAACCTTACCAAATTTTCGATTTTAGTCCTTATAAAATATTCAACAGAGTTGACTCAAATAGTTGTGTCCTTGAGGGACAACTAAGTTGGCTTTTCAACTAAGTTACCCACCAATCAGCAATGGACTTTCGATAGAGTTGATAGTATAACTTACCGCTTTAGCCAAATATTTAACTTAGGTGACTTGGTTTTTAACAGCGGAAGACTTAACACCCTTTGATTTGTTTTAAGCTCGTTTTTAACATTTGATTTTTAACACTTGGTTATTTAACAATTGGATAGCAAATATAAACTAACAGTAGATAAGTAAATATGCAAGAATGTAAATTTGGTGAAAGTAAATGACACAAATATTTTATAGAGTTTGAAGATGGGGTAATTCTTCCAATCCTCTCTTCTCCAACTCCTGGAGGAATTTACTATGTAATGATCGGTTTACAAGTGGTTATCGATGCCTGAGACACTGAATCACATAAATGCGCTTCTCTTGCGACTCAACTTCTTCACAGGGCAACTGCCTTGCTACTTCAGTTCACTTCTCAAGTTCTTGGATTTGATCATGAAGCCCTTCAACAAACTCGATAATGGTTCGACCTTGAACCTTTCTACAATCCTGACTTGGAAAGTAGACCCCTTTGATACTTCAAATGTTTCCTCTTAAATTGGTTGAAGTTATCTCTCCTTCACAACTCGTGTATGATCGAGTTTCTTAGAGTTTAAGGCTTGAGAAATTGCTTAAATTGCTATGAAAATATTTGCAGATTGGTTGATTGAATATTGCTTGTTCGTTCGTGGTTTAGGTTATCAAGGCCACCTCTTCTCAATAGCTTCCTTAGCCTTTTATAGTGCATATTTGAAATTTTGCCCGTTGAAGAGATAAGCTAATTTCAAATGTCACTTTGTGTTCGTTGGCTTGTCTTTTCTTGGTCTGCAGCCTTGGTGATGTTGACCTTTCCTCATATTTAATGGCATTCCAGCATTTGCAGGTGTCTGACACAAGGTGCAATATTTTCCATTGGCTTATTCCTTTTGCACAATTTAGGGCCAAACACTTTTAGACCTGGCAGCTTGTCATATTATGAATTGGAGTAATATTCTTGACTTTAATCAATGAATCTAAGTCAGTTGTCTTGACTTGACTGCTGCCTTTACCCTAGGTGACTTGAGTCTGCTCCAATCACGGGATTGACTCAACTATCACTTCAACTGTTAGAATTGGCTTCTTGAGTTGACTTGACTGACACTTCTCACAACTGTTCCTCAGCTGACTCTCCTTCAGTCGAGTCCTGACTTCCTTCATGGCCTTACTCAGTTGACACACAACAAAGTCTTCACATAGTCCGCAGTTGGCTTCTTGTAATCTTTGACATAACTGACTTAACTCAACTTTTCCAGTCCTATCTTTTACAATACAAATTACAAGAAAAATGGGGTGTCAACTTCCTAGTTTAAGTTTTACATGGTATCATCAATATCTATCAAATAAATTTCCTTACAATTTCCCCCTTTTTGATGATGTCAAACCTTAAAACATTTAAAATTAGAAAACAACAAACATACAGGTAGTGCCGTAACAAAGAATGTATGCTTTAAATCATCATTTTATTGATCATAGCATTCTTGTCCTTTACAAAGCTGTTTACAAAAAATATCTGAGCTTTATATATAATATGACAATACATTGCATATCTAAGCTACGATATATACAGAGTGAAAATTACAGGGAAATTCACTGAGCTTATTATATAAGACTTACACAAATGTATTTACAACAAAATACACGAAGGGGTTCGCAACACACTTCAACCCCTTTGCTGCTTCTTTCCTCTCTCTTCTTCTTCAGCCTTCTCTTGTCATTATCAGCTCTCTTCATCTTCTTCTCTTCTTCCTCTCTTTTCTCCTTTTCATAGGCTCGTTTGGCAGTAGGGTAATCCATTTGCTTCATGTCGAGCCATTCTCTTGTTGACCTTTCACTTTCTTCATCCATTCTTCTTTTCCTTAGCCAACTTGCGTGCAACTTCTATGTTTGCCAGGTGATCATGCCCAGCCCAATATGTGACCTCTTTCTTCTGTGGATCAACATATGTCATATCTTTTGGTCTTGGCCGCGGTTGAGAACCTCTTGCACTGCCACCATTTCATCCCCGTCTTGACTCAACTCCTCGTCGTCTTGGTGTATACTGTTGGGGCTTTAGGAAGAGATATCCCAGGGAATAACCCACTCAGGAGGAAATCCAGTCGGCTGTTGGTCAAGTTGTGCTTGGAGTCTGCTGCATCGTACACTTTTCGAAATTCTAAGCGAGTAGCCTTCGACTCGGCCATTATAATCTTCATTTCAGCCATGAGAAGGCTGATTTTTCATTCATATTATTCTTGAGTCGGGCAATCTCAGTCTTGTGAAAATGTTGTAGCAGCTCCATATCCGACTTGTGGGAAGTTTTTATCATCGTTATATACTCCTTCATCTCTGTTGATACATAGAGTTGTCCACACTCCAAACAAGCATTTTTACAAAGAAAGGTTTGAAGTAACGGACCTGCTCCGATCGCATGGCTGTCTACTGGGCAGCCCATTCCTTTATTCTTACGATGATCCCTCTCAAATTGGTTGTGAGGGTGGCATCTCGATTGTCCAAATGCAAATCTAGAGAGGCCTGGTGACGTTCCATCTTCTCAATCTCTTCGCAGATTATCTTGAAGGCTTCACGGAACTTCGCAGATCATCATTGGCAATTGTTGGAAAGCCTGCGATTGAAGCCGATTGGTCAAGGCGCTTCGCTGCAGCTATGGGAGCCTGCGCAATTGACTCGGTTTCAACTGGAGCATTTAAGATTGGTTGCTTAGTTGACTGAGCCTCAGCTGTCTTAACAGCTTCCTCGGTCTCACATGTGTTTTTCTAAATGAATAACCTGGTCCTCACCGTATCATCAGACCTAAGATGATGAAGCTCTTGTGGAGTTGGCTCATCATTGAAATTAAACCTCATACGAGTTTTCTTCTCACTCACTCTCGAGTGTTGAGAACATCCTCAGCTGTGTCCGTCGTAGGATTTTCATGATATGTGGACTCAGCTTCATCTTCTGATCCCATAAATGAAGTATCAATGTGTTCCTGGGAATCGTGAAGGGCGTTGATTTCCTCTCTTCACATTAAGATCTTCGAGTTGAGGAATGTTTTGTTCTGTCAGCTTTTTACCTAGGGAAGTCTCAACCTCACTTAGGCCTTCATTACCCCTAGTAGTATCAACTGCTGCAGGGCCTTCTACATTCCCTTCGACAGTCTCAACTTTCTTAGGGTCTTCTACTATCCCTTCGATAGATGCAGCTGTCTTAGGGTTTTGGACCGTGGCATCCATCGGAGTCTCAACTCCTTGGATTGCACTTTCTGGATTCAGAGTCTCAACTCCCAGGGTCTCTCCATCCTTTGTCTTAGCTGCGGCAGCAGCTTCACCGGCCTGCAAAGTAGTGGACATCTCAGCTGAGACAGACTCAATTGTCCGAGCGTCGTTAATGTCACTCAGCTGTTCTGTGATTTTCTCTCTTTTGCCTCCTAACTGCGATATTTTGTCTCCCACAACTTTCTCTGACCTAACTGTGGTGGAGAGAGTTTCCCCCTCAGCTGGTGCACCAGCTGAGTGAATGAGAGTGGGGTCACTCTTCCCCTGAGACGCGGCTTGTGTTCCCTCTGAGTGTATAGCTGCGGGCCAGGTGTGTTAACACCTTCTTCAGGGGTTGGCTTAGCTTGGGGGCCCAAAGTCCTAGCTTCATTGCCAATTCCCTGCGAGCCATCAGTTGAGTGCACGGGTGACGTGGTTGCAGCAATGTCCGTCGCAATCAGTTGCTACACTCCCAAAGGATCAGTCCTGGGAGAGATTTTTGAGGACTCTCCTGGACCCTCAAGAAGGCTTTATCGTGCATGGCTCGAAATTCTTGTAAAGCCTGCTGAATTCTGACTTCTCCACTTCAGTAGCTGGATCCATGTCTTTGTCGCTTTCAGTAGACTCATGTATATGCTCATAAGTCCCAGTCTGCTGACAGATCTTGGATTTCTCCAAGGCTCTAGTGATGAGAATCCATGGACAAAAGACCCGGTAACAGTACCGATTGGTCCAGTGACGAGGGCGAGGGCAAGGAAGTTCAAGGATGCACTAAATAGGCTGATTCAAGTCAAATGTTGGATATTTCAGGATATTTGGATGTAAATGTTTCATCCATAACAATGACAAAGATAATTTGAAGGCTTTTGATGCTAAAGCTGATGAAGGTATCTTTTTGGGATTCTCAGCTGAGAGTAAAGCCTATAGAGTGTTGAACAAGAGGACTATGGTCACAGAAGAGTCTATCCATGTGGTTTTTGATGAACCTAATGTGAATGGAGAAGATTGAAGAGTGAGCTAATAAACTTAATCAGCCAACTATGCAGAAGGGTCCTTGTGTTGAAGTCAAGTGAGAGCACTCAACCTGATGAAGATGAGATAGTTGAATCTCAAAGACAAATGGAAGGTCTACAACCGAATGAAAATGAAAGAGTTGTTCAAGACAACTTAGTCATGAGATGGTCAATCCAAAGATGATTACTCTAACCTGATGTGAGATGGCTTAGAGACCATCCACCAGAGTTAGTCATTGGAGATGTTAGAGATGGCATAAGAACCAGATCCAGAGCATAGCATGAAACTATGTTTACTTGTTTCATTTCCCAGATAAAGCCTAAAGATGTGTCTCAAGCATTGGAAGACACACATTGGATTCAAGCCATGCAAGAAGAGCTGAATCAGTTTGAAAGAAACAAAGTATGAGAATTAGTTCAAAGGGTATTGCCAAGAAGAAGGTATATATTTTGATGAAACCTTTGCTCATGTTGCCAGATTGGAAGCAATAAGATGTTTCTTGCTTACGCTGCACACAAGAACTACACTGTATATCAAATGAATGTGAAGAGTGCATTTCTAAATGGACTGTTAGAGGAAGAAGTCTATGTTGAACAACCTCCAGGTTTTCAGCATAAAATTATTGGAGATAAGGTCTACAAGCTCAAGAAAGCATTGTATGGATTGAAACAAGCACCAAGAGCATGGAATGATACATTGTCTCAATTTCTAACTGACAATAGATTCACCAAAGGCAAGGTTGATAGAACACTCTTCAGAATTCAAGATGGAGAGAGTATACTGCTTGTTCAAATATATGTGAATGACATCATTTTTGGTTTCACAAATAAAGAGTTGTGTGACAAGTTCTCAAACCTCATGCAAGGCCAATTGGAGATGAGCATGATGGGAGAGCTGACTTTCTACCAAGGACTTCAAGTCAAACAATTGAAGGATGGAACCTTCATAAGCCAAACCAAGTATACCAGAGATTTGATGAAGGAATTTGGAATGGAAGAGAAGTCTTCTGTGAAAATTCCAATGAATACATTAGTCAAGATGGACATGGATGCAGATGGCAAAGCTGTTGATCAAACCAGATATAGAGCCCTCATTGGATCATTGTTCTATCTAACAGCAAGCAGGACACATCACCTTTGCAGTAGGTGTATGTGCAAGATTTGAATCTGCACCAAAGGAGAGCCACATGATCGCAACTAAGAGAATCCTAAGGTATTTGAAGGGATGCCGGGAAGTCGGCTTATGGTATCAAAAGGAAGGAGGGTTCAAGGCCGGTAGATACTCGGACTCGAGGTATCTTTGGATGTAGAGTTGACATGAAGAGTACTTCGTACATGTCAAATGCTTGGAAATAGATTGGTTTTCTTGGTTCAAGAAAAAACAAATTTCAATAGCTACATCCACAAACAAGGTGATACATAGTCATGGGCAAATTACAGCCCAAATGTTTTATGTGTGATAACACTAGTGCTATTTCAATCACTCAAAATCCAGTGTTGCATTCAAGAACAAAGCACATTGATGTCAGATATCATTTTATAAGAGATCATGTTGAAAAGAAAGACATCACCTTGGAATGCATCTCAACAGATAAGTAGTTAGCTGATATATTCACAAAGCCGTTATGTGAATCAAGGTCTGAAGAGCTCAAGAATGAGTTAGGGTTAATTGAGCTGAGTTAGAACACTCAGAAGACTCAATCATCAGAGAAAGAAGATGAGAAAATTGAAAAAGAGCAAATTTCACATGTCAGCCAAGTGAAACAGCCCAGTCGAAGTCAGTTGTATCGATTTACATCATGAGAAGAGAGAAGCAGAGTTGAGTCACTTTGGATATAAGCTGAATCATTTATGAGCTAAGTGACAAAAACGCAATCATTTTAATTCGAGCGGGAATATTTTTAAGAATGACGCGTAATGTAATAATGATCACAAGACAAAAGTCGATAAGAATTAATGCGGTTTTGAAGACTTAATCTTGACAGTTGATCTTGATAAACATTTTCAAATTCCAAAAACCGTCTTTTCACATTCCTTATACATGAAACTTCACTTTCTCTCTCCTCACGCAAACCTATTCATCTTCAGCAAAGAAAAAACATTCTCTCTGCAACTGAGTTGAAACCCAAGTTCTTACAAGCTAAGTTTCTCAAGTTTCAATCGGTAAAATTGTCTGAAAATGTCAGCTAATCATGACTTCTCATTGTTACTGAGAAGATTCACACTGGTTCTTCACTGGACTTCACTGGAATGATCAAACAGGGTGTTGATGGTGCCCTTGTGAAGAAGATAGCCGAGAATATAGAAAAGTCCAGCCTCAAGGACCTTTTGACGATGCAGTTCACGCATACGTACCTGGAAGAGGTCGACACATTCTATGTGAACACGGAGGTGCAGGACGATGAAATCCGTTCATCGGTCCGTAACAAGGTCATCAAAATAACTACTAAGGACCTTGTTGAGCACTGTTTTTTGCCCTCTAAGGGTCTGAAGTACATCGCTGAGAAGGATGTCAACTTAGCTGCTGCTTGGAAGGAAATTGCCAAGCCGGAGTTTGTTGCGGAGGCTGTGTATACAACCAAGAAAGAGTCTCTGAAGGAGGATTATCACAAGCTAATGGACATCGTGTCCAAGTGCGTGGACATGATGTTTGGAAGCTTTAATCAGCTATCCAAGACTAAGCTGATCATGATGGCTTCTTGCAGCTTCCTTGAGAGTTTTGTTCCTTCTTTCAGCTACTCCATTCTGCTGTGGAGTCCTTGCAGCTGATAACTCATGAGCATTACCATTTTCAACACAATACTGAGTTATTATCCCATTGACAAACTTAGTTCCCCTATCAGATCTTATTTTAATAATGATTTGGCTCTTCTCATTTTGAACTCTTTTCATCAGCTGAGGTAACTTCTGCAAAGTTTCCTTCTTTTTACACACGAAAATTGTCCATGCATATCTTGAATAATCATCCACCACTACTAAGGTGTATTTCTTTCCACTGATGCTAGCTGGCTCAACTGGACCAAATAAATCCATATGCAATAGATGTAATATCCTTGTTGATGAAGGACTTGGCTTATCCTCAATGATGATTTGATTTTCTTTCCCATCCGACTTGCATCACATACAATTTCTTTCTTATACATTGAGTCCGCAATCCTTCTACAATATGACTCCTTGCAAGCTTGTTGATTGTCTTGAAATTCAGATGACTCAGCTTCTTGTGCCACAACCAACTTGACTCGGATGTACTCTTTGCTAGCAGACATGTGCTTGGTGTAGAAATAGACCAATCTACCACATACATATTATTTTGCCTTGACCCTTGCAGCACTATTTCATTGGATTCAACATCTTTGATCTGGCATATCCCCATGTTGAATCCTACATTGTAGCCTTTGTCACAGAATTGGCTGATGCTTAGAAAGTTGAAGTTGAGGCTTTCAACATAAGCAACATATGTGATTTCCAATCCATTTTTCTTGATGGATCTTGTGCCTTTGATCTCCCCTGGAGCTTCATTTCCCCCAAATATAACTTTTGCACCTTTAATCTCCTTGAATCTTGACAGGTTTTTCTTGTTTCCTGTCATATGTCTGCAACAACCACTATCCATGTACCAAGTTCCTTGGCACTCAGCTGTTCCTTGAACCTGCAATCAAGGAAATCAGTTTTTAGGTACCCATACTTGTCTGGGTCCTGAGGGTTTAGTACTATAAGATATTCCAACCAACCTATAGCCAAATGGTCTGACTCTAAGAGGTTGCCATCTATCAGTGCCATAATCATAGTGCACATTAGCAAATTGCTTGGGGGTTTTAGGATCATACAACTGTCTCTTTTGTCTGTATGCCTGTGTGTGTATTTTAGCAATTGCTTTCTTGGGGTAGTTGTTGTATTTCTGAGTGTAGTGCTTGGGTGAATATGTGTTATGATAATAGCTCTTTTGCCTTTGGAATGACCTTTGCCGAGGTTTAGGTCTTTGCCATTTTGGCTTGTATTCCATAGTTTTTTGCTGATGTTTCACATTATTCCAATCAGCATAGTTTGGATAGTTTCTACCATTCCCAACATATGTATTTCTTTTATAAAATTTCTGGGGTTCTTGGTAGCTCTATTTGCTCTTCACAGAGTATTTTCTGTTTGGAGTTTACTGAGGGACTCAGCTGAATTTCTTCTCAGTTGTCCTTTCAGCATACTCAACTGGATGCTTCCCTTTTCCTTTATAACCAAGGCCAGTATGATTGTGATTGTGTTTTGGAGTAGATGTGTGTGAAACATTTGGTGTTTTGGGTTTTTGGGATACTTCAATACTTGAAGATCCTTTCTCCAAAATCACTCCAAGAGTTTGACTGTGCACAAAGGAATTAAATCCTATGCATGTCTTGTCTCCACATTTTTAAGATCTTTTTCTCTCTTTTCTGTAGCAGCTAACTCTGCTATGATTTTTGCATTTTCAGCCTTCAGCTTAGTGTTCTCATCAGCTACGTTACTCATAGTACTCGGTTCTTTTTGTCACCGTGAGTTTTGGCTTTTGTCGGGTCGTTCTCCTCATTTAGAATAGTGTGTGAGGACTTTATGTATTCAAAATCTTTCATCATTTTTCCTAATGAATCATAAAGATCTGTGGGTGATGAAGTGTGTGTATCACAGTCACTATCACTTGAATCAGAATGAGATGAGTTAGAGTGTACCTCATATTCTTGATCTTGTTCTTTGGCCGTGAGGCAGATCATAGCCTCTTCCTCATAATCGCTTGAGTAGTCCGCTTCACTACTATCCGAGTCTCGCCTCTCTTTGCACTTGGTTGGCTCGGATCTAGCGACCAACATGGCTTTCTTTCTTTTCCCCTGTCTTATTTCCCAAAGACTTTTCTTTCTTATTCATTTCGTGATTTTGTTAATCGGTGGATAGGAATGCAATCAACAAAAAATGTCCTGGTTGTTTGCAATTCCAACACAGGTTCTCGGCTCTCGATCAACCCCCCATCTTTCTTTTGATTATCGGCTCTCACGATAATCAACTCTTTTGATGCTCACGGCTCATTTGGGTGGCCTATCTTCCTCTTGCTTTGAAGGGTCTTGAATGTCTTCTCGAGGTTTCACCCTTGTTCCTTTTATAGTTCTTGTTAAAGAACTTGTTGAATCTTTTAACCATCAAGCGCAATCTTCTCCTGGTCTACGGGCTTCTTTTCGCTCTTTTCTCTTCACTCGCCAACAATGCAAATTTTGTCTTAGACACAACTATTTCCTCTTGCACTTTCCTTCTCACTCAAACTCATAGGCTTTGAGGTCCGAGAATAATTCATGGTTAGATGTTCTTGAGAGGTCCATTGAATGTCTCGGGGCCTTGACCTTCATTTCCCATTCACCGGGAGGCTTCTTAAGATCTTCATACATATTTCATTCAGTCGTATGCTTTTTCCCAAGAGTCAAAGCTCATTTGTAATCTCAAGAAACTGCATCCAAATGATCCGAGTTTCACCAAGCACTTTAAAATTTTCAAATTTTTTGAACAAAGAATTAATTTATTTTCCTTAATTTGTTATGTTCCTTCACAAATTAAGGTCAGCTTTTCCCAAATCTCTTTTGAAGATTTGCAAGATTTGACTTTGTTGAATATGGCTTTGTCCAACGTCTTGTAGCGAATATCCTTGGCTATATTTTCCAGGTTGTATCTCTTTCTATCCTCATTTGTCCACTCAGTCCTTGGTTTTTCAACCATGGTCGATCCGCTTCAAAGAAAGAACTTCTTCTCCTCTCATTGTACCGCTTCTTCGTCACAACTATGTTGACTTTGAGTATTTGCAGTGGCCCATCCTCTATCACAAGCCACATTTCATCATGTAATGCAGGTAGATGAGCCTGCATACGAATTTTCCAATCATCAAATCCTTCAACAGTGAACATTGGAATGCGAGTTAGATTTGCTTCAATGATAGTAACTTTGCTTAAAAGATGAAAGACTTTGAAAAACACAAGTGTTAAAACCTTTTGAAAAGATTGAGATCTAGTTTAGTAACCAGTGCGGAAGGCTCAATGAACCAACCGCTCTGATACCACTTGTAGGTCCCAAGGGGTGTGGTGTAAAGTTTAGAAGGGGAGGTTTGAATAAACCTTATCAAATTTTCGATTTTAGTCCTTTTAAAATATTCAACAGAGTTGACTAAACAACTCGTGTCCTCGAGGGACATCTAAGTTGGCTTTTCAAATAAGTTACCCACTCAATGTAATTTCGATAGAGCCGTTGATAGTATAACTCCCGGTACGCTTAAGCTAAATACTTAACTTGGCCGACTTGGTTTTTAACGAAAGACTTAACACCATTTGATTTGTTTTAAGCTCGTTTTAACACATGATTTTTAGCACTTGGTTATTTAACAATTGGATAGAAAATATAAACTAACAAAGAGAAAAGTAAATATGCAAGAATGTAAATTTCTGTCAAGAAATGACACAAATATTTTATAGAGGTTCAAGATGGGATAATTCTTCTAATCATCTCTTCTCCAACTCCCCGGAGAAATCCACTATGTAGCGGAGCCACCATAAGCCGTTATCGATCCTGAGACACGCTTGATCACACACCGCTTCTCTTTGCGACTCGACCTTCTTCACATGGTAGTTGCGCACTACTTGACCACTTCTCAAGTTCTTGGATTTGATCACGAAGCCCTCCAACAAACTTGATAATGGTTCAACCTTGAATCTTTCTACGATACATCGACTTGGAAAGTAGACCCTTTGATTCTTCAAAAGTTTCCTCTTCAACTGGTTGAAGTTATCTCTCCTTCACAACTTGTGTTGGATCGAGTTTCTTCTTTGAGTTTAAGGCTTGAGGAATTGCTTAAATTGCTATGAGAATATTTGTAGATTTCTTGATTGAATATTTCTTGTTCGTCGTGGTTTTAGGTTATCAAGGTCACCTTTTCTCAATAGCTTCGGCTATTATATAGCCCATTTGAAATTTTGCCCGTTGAAGAGATAAGCTAATTTCAAATGTCACTTTGTGGTTCGCTTAGCTTGTCTTTTCTTGGTCAAGAACTTGGTGATGTTGACCTTTCCTCGTATTGAATGGCATTCCAAAGATTTGCAGTGCGACCACAGGTGCAAGTGTTTTCCATTGGCTTGTTCCTTTTGCACAATTCAGGTCAAACACTTTTAGACTGGACTTGTCATATTAGTAATTCGAGTAATATTCTTGACTTTAATCAACAAATCTAAGTTATCTTGTCTCTTTGATCACGCTTTTTACTCCAGGTGACTTGAGTCTGCTCCAATCATGGGATTGACTCAACTATCACTTCAACTGTTAGACTTGGCTTCTTGAGTTGACTTGACTGACACTTCTCACAGTTGTTCCTCAACTGACTCTCCTTCAGTCGAGTCCTGACTTCCTTCATGGCCTTACTCACCGACACACAATGAGTCTTCATATCCCATGATTGGCTTCTTGTAATCTTTGACATAGCTGACTTAACTCAACTTTTCGAGTCCTATCTATTACAATACAAATTACAAGGAAAATGGGGTGCCAACTTCCTAGTTTAAGTTTTACATGGTATCATCAAAATCTATCAATTAAATTTCCTAACAAGTCAAGGCTTTGCAACAACCTGGTTTGGCTATTCCTTCCACCCAGACCAAATCTACGCCCTTCCCAGTTATCTCGTTCAGCCTAGTGGAAGGGAGATAACAATGTTCAGCAAGGTCAACAACCTTCAACTTGAATGACTTGTGGTTGGTGATGATCGAATCTCACCGTCGTGAACTTTAACATTCACGTAGTATAGTGCGACCTCTTCTTAGATAGGTGTGAGAGAACTCCATGATGAGAAATTTCTTGTGACTCGCCTTCTCATGTTTATCAAAAATCTTCTTAGTTAACTCCTTGTCAACGCCCTATTTGACAAGGCCTTTGAAGTCCACTGTAACGGTGTGGATCTTCTCGTGAGCTTAGCGTAGTGCGTAGGTGCCATTTTTAGTCTTGAGATAGATATTTCAAATGGAGATAAGAGCTAAAGTTTGAACTTTGTTTTGCAAAATGTAGAAAAAGCTTGAGTATTCTTCTAGCAGAGTGTATGTGAGGACAGAGAAAATTTAATTTCTCTATATATGGGACATGAAAGGACGGTTTTTATAATTCAAAAAGATGAAAAAACTGATCAACGGTTGAGATCACGTTTTGAAAAGTACATTAATTTCTCCGCATTAAATGCTTCAACTTTTATATCCAATCATTGGTAAATCGCGCAGGCTTTTTCGACATTATAATTATCACGACGCTGCCTAAAAACATTCTCGCCGCATAAAATGATCTGTGTTTTGTCACTTAGCTCATAAATAACTCAACAATCTTCATTTATGATTGACTCGCTTCTCTCGAATCAATAATTACTCGGTTAATACAAATAATTCGATCACAACTAGCCATCTTAGCTGTGTCACTTGGTTGTTGTTCGAAATTTTCTTACCGCAAGCGTACGTTGTCAAGTTTTAACATAGATTGAAAAGTAGGGTTATCATCTCCACAGGGATTGCTCTCAAATTTTAACTAAGTACTGTAATTATAATAGTTTAATTCTATCTAGATAATAAAAAAGAGATGGTTTTGATTAAACTACGAATAAAACTAAAATTATAAAAACAAACTCAGACGTATTATCAAACATTTAATGAATATGAATTCTAGAGGGTTGATTCACCTAGTTATCCCATATGTTATCAGACCATTTTATTAATCACACATTATTAATCTATAAGCCCAATATTCCTACCGTTTATCACTTCCTCTCTCGAGTGCTAAGTGATTCTAGCATTATATCTATAAAAACCATAAATTAAACCCTAATGTGCTCGATGAATATTCTTTCACGGATTTCGAAAGATTCATAAACTTCTTAGTTTTATGAAACACTAAGTTATGCTATTCATGGCAAAACATTCAATTACCTCTCTCGAGTGTCAAATTAAACACGCCAAATAATCTAAACTATTGATCAGATAATTCAGATGCAATCAATTTAAATAGCACAAATAGATTTAGTAACACGCGAATCAAATAAACTAAAATATCAAAACATAGGTTCAAACATAGGTTACATCAATTCCCTAGAAAAATAGGTTTAGCTCATGCTGGATGTACAAAAACTCATGAAAAAGTAATTATACATCTCAGGGGTTCAACAAAGATAATGGAAAAATAATTCAGAAGAATCAAGGAAAGAATCCCAGTACAAGAAATTAGAGAAAATATGACGATAAAATTCGTCATATAAATGCCATTTTTCGTCACGAAAGTTATTAGGTGACAAAATTTGAGCGTCATAACGATCATCACTGTAGCCCGTGGTAAAAGGTATACATGACACTTTTTTTAGTTCGTCACTAAATATTTACCTTTGATGACGCTATCGACCAGTGTCATCATTTATATCATTTTTTGTGACGCCTAACTCGTCACTTTAATGATCAAACTTTTGTCACTCAAATTTTTATTTTGTCATCAAAAGGTAACATTTTAAATGACGAATGCATATTTTGTCATCCAAACATTAGATTTTGGTAACAAAAATGAATATATTGTCAAATTAATCAAATTTTAGTGACGCCTTCAGTGTCACAATTGCATTAACTAATTCGTCATATATTATATAATTTGTCATAAAAGAGATGTTTTATAGTTACACAATATCGGTCGTCACTTAATGAGTATATATATAATGACAAAACACTGTGTTACAATAAGTAATATTCAATGACACGACATTTATTGTCATCAAAAGATTCTGAAACGTGATGGCATGTTTCGTCATGACAAAATTAACATTACATGACAAAATTGATTAGTGTCACTAATTGCGTAAGATTTTGTGATGAACCAGTTCGTCATAAAAGAAGTATATGGTGACAAAATATTTCGTCACTAGATAATATTATATGGTCATCATAAAAGAAGTATATGGTGACAAAATATTTCATCATAAATGACCCACTTTGGGTGACAAATTTAAAATATATACGGGACGATACAAGTCATCATAAAAGGATTATTTTTAGTGACCAATTTTATATTGTCACTAAATGGATATGTATGGTGACGTCCAATTGATTTTTATATGACAACATAAATAGCCATTAAATGATGCATTGGTGACTATATATCAATATATATCGATGTGTTAATTTGTCATATTTTATCATTTTTGCATAAAAATAAATAAAATCTCATGATGAGAAAATTCATTACTGACTTTCCATATTATTAATACTTCGATTTAAAGATACATACATTTGCTTCGATCTAATATTATATTACAAATGCAATTTAAAATTTAAACAAGCATGAATAATAAAAAGAACCAACATGTTTAAGTAGAACATGCTTATTTAATCAATATAAGGAAAATGCTAAAATATCCAACTTTCAAATGGAAATTATAAATCTACTTGAAATATATTCGAAAACGAAACATTAGGCATCTAAACCCAAACAATACTCATAAATATAAACCATATGTCCCTAGAAATCTTATTTTGTAGCTTAGATATTATTCCCACTGGCAGCCATAAATGCCATAAGTTTGTCGTAGATGCACCTTGTTGACCCAATTGCTCTTTCAAATCACTCACTTGGGCCTTTACTCCTCTTACTTGAGATTCTGAATCTTGTAGTTTTCTTGCGTTTCCGTAGTTCCTTTTGAAGTTGTTGGGTAGTTGAATCAAAAGATGTGGTACGTCTACTTGGAGGCTTTGGGCGATAGCCATCACCCTTTATATAGCCAGATCTATGTCCAAGCACCTCAAGAACTATTTCTTCAGCACTCTTCTCAATTTCTTGCTATATATATTTTTCTTGCTTTGCTATCATCAACTCCTATTTAAATATATTGATTTAAGAGTACACAATTAATATCATGGTTAATAGCAAAGCTAGATAATGAAAATGAGTCCGTGACTTACCAACGTTTTCTTTATAATGAGTACGTTTATAGAACTCAATCATATCACATTGTTCTCCATTTAGCTCTTTCTGAGGAAATTAGCTCTTGAATAATAAAAAGAACCAACATGTTTAAGTAGAACATGCTTATTTAATCAATATAAGGAAAATGCTAAAATATCCAACTTTCAAATGGAAATTATAAATCTACTTGAAATATATTCGAAAACGAAACATTAGACATCTAAACCCAAACAATACTCATAAATATAAACCATATGTCCCTAGAAATCTTATTTTGTAGCTTAGATATTATTCCCACTGGCAGCCATAAATGCCATAAGTTTGTCGTAGATGCACCTTGTTGACCCAATTGCTCTTTCAAATCACTCACTTGGGCCTTTACTCCTCTTACTTGAGATTCTGAATCTTGTAGTTTTTCTTGCGTTTCCAGAAGTTCCTTTTGAAGTTGTTGGGTAGTTGAATCAAAAGATGTGGTACGTCTACTTGGAGGCTTTGGGCAATAGCCATCACCCTTTATATAGCCAGATCTATGTCCAAGCACCTCAAGAACTATTTCTTCAGCACTCTTCTCAATTTCTTGCTATATATATTTTTCTTGCTTTGCTATCATCAACTCCTATTTAAATATATTGATTTAAGAGTACACAATTAATATCATGGTTAATAGCAAAGCTAGATAATGAAAATGAGTCCGTGACTTACCAACGTTTTCTTTATAATGAGTACGTTTATAGAACTCAATCATATCGCATTGTTCTCCATTTAGCTCTTTCTGAGCCTAGTAAAAAAAAGGAAAAAACTCACAGTAAAAAAATAAGAAATAGTGTCAATTTAAGGTTACTTAATAAGAACTCACAATTTCATGTTGAAGAACTGTAAAGGCGTTACGCGAGAAATATGTGGAGCTCGCACTTGTTTTCGATTTCCAAGATTGGTGGAACTTTGGTCTTTGCAAAAACAAGAACAATAATATTGTAAGATAATATATAGACGTATTATAAGAAAATATGTAAAAATATTTGAAAATAAATATTAATTTAAAAACTTGTTACCTTGAATTTATGCAAATAAGTCACACAATTCCTCCCAATTTTGTTTACTCAAAGAAGAAGGCTTGTTATTTTTAGCCTCTTGCAAACTTGCATACTTCTTGTAATGCAAATGTAACCCGTGACGCGTGCGTTGCTGGCACTAGATTTTAGCCTTTCGATCATGCATTGTCTAACCCCTGATCATCCATATTAACATCCATGTGGATCTACATGTCATATATATAATGATCATTTTAGATTACATGAAAATGAACATCATGAGATAATATAATTTACTTTACTCGTACCTTTAAATGATGAAAGCCTAATTCCACACCATTTTTTTCATCTACATCTTTCCACCTCTTGGGTACTGGTAGGGCATCTCGAGTTACTACGCCAATTTGACTCGAAAGCTTTGCGGCTTCCTCTCGAGTTTTAGGTCTTCCTAATAAAGGATCCACAGTTACCTTCATTTTATTTCCAGAAGAAGCAAATGCCTTCATAATGTGCTTGCCCATTAATTGACCACTCCCTCTTTTCTTAGAGTTGGAAGCTGCATCTATACATTTAAAAATTGTTAAACAATATCCTCAAGAAAAATCCCAATCTAATATCAATAACCACACAAGCCCACCTAAACCACAAAAATCAATTCTCCTGCCAATTCAAAACCAGAAATAGAGAACAATTTTTTATTGAAAAAAGCTAGAAGCAACATTTTTCAAAAATAAGTTGTAACTTGTAAAAGCCCAATCCAATATCAATAACCACACAAGCCCACTTAAACCAAAAAAATCAATTCTCCTCCTAATTCAAAACCAGAAACATAGAACATATTTTTATTGAAATAGACCGTTCAGAGGTAACAAGAGACAGGCTTAAAGAGGCACAACATATAAATAAATCATTATCTGCCCTTGGTGATGTCATCTTTTCTTTGGCACAAAAGAATGCTCATGTTCCCTATCGAAACAACAAGCTCACTCAAGTCCTCCAGAGCTCATTAGGTACACCATTTTTTTTAAGGTCATAGAGGCTACCACCATCTATTATCTTGAATATCCTGATGACCTCTTTGGTCGACAACTTGCTAACATTGTAATTAATCAGATTTTTTTGCTCAAAATTTCATCTAGTTTTCGTCCGCACTTTTTTAATAATTTAGAATAAAACTGTGACCTGTTTGTCCTTGATACTAGTGTATTATTTAAGATATCATCTATGTTGTGGTTATGCCACGCGTGGTCAAAGCGAAGACACTTATGTTTGTGCAAAACTTAATCCCGATGCTACTTCCTACAAAGGAAACCTAAGACCTTAAAGTTTGGTTTGAAAAGGTATCCGGGGTTGAGCTGGTGCAAAAAAAGCAAAGAAAATGGCAGGGATGTACGAGAATTGATGGAACATGTAAATCTTGTTTTGCACACAATTAATTTTCATCGTCACATTTTGCAAGAAATACGTGTTAGCAGCTATGTCATCTGAATTAAATCTTTCTTCAAGCTAATTGATAAAAAAAACTTCAAAATAATATGAAAAAGCACAATAAACGATTATTTAGTCTGATGATATCGAAAAGCTTAATTTAGTGCCTCCTTTAAAGTGTAGCTTTTCCAAATACTACCCAACCAGGTTTAATACAATCATAAGTATGAGAGTTTTTGGGAAGCAAGACACAGGTAGCACATCTAAAGAAAATTATTGCCACGGCATGCTAATCAAGACTCGAGAAGAGGAAAAATATGCACATCTCCATACTATGTGAAATTACCATTTATATGCCCCATGCAGGCTATCTAACAATGTGAACGATGATTAAAATATATACAAGTCACAATCAACATTAAGAAATCATAGTATGGAGATGTGCATATTTGTACACGCCCACTAATGAACCAAACCCTGAAAACCATTAATACTTTTCTACTTCATGTTTAGCCCAATAGAATTTCACAAGATCACAACAATACAACATTACATGGTCCTCAGACTCTCCAATAGTTGGTTACCTTAATTTGATTTAAGTTTTTATGTGCCACTTGAAGTACAACAAGTAGATAGCCTAACAACTAATAGAGCCGCACATCCCTCACCAGCAGCAAAAAATAAAGAAACGTATACCTTCGATATCATTTTTGCTTTATGATGATGAATCTTGAATGTCCTCGCTGGTCAATTTCAGGACTTTGAGTTGATTGAACTTCGAGTTTGGCATGTGCTCATTGGTGGGATTTGTTGTAGTTTCACATCTTTTAATGGAACCATCGTCGCTTTCATTGTAACCAATGCCTCATTTGCACCATCCGGCCACATTTGCTTTGTTAAAAAGTCATTTGGATACTCTACGAGGTGTTGAATTAGATGTAACATCCCCCGGTAGTTTGACTTATGAAACTTTGTTGAGAATTGTTTCGGATGCTTTTTGGTTTCAATTTGCGAGCTCCTGGAGCCATTTTTAATAACTCTACATGAAAACAATTAATTTCATGAGTAAATGAGTTCATACAAAATGCTAAAGAAAATCACTTGTTGTCACAAGAACAATGTTAACAAAATAAGCTCATGAAAATATTATTTTAATAACATCATATGAATTGTAAAAAAAATTCTATTGTTTGGATAAACAAAATTAGATTCAACTATACATCATGTGGCGAAAAAAGCTGTAAGTTAATCCTTGTGTAGATAAACAAAATTAGATTCTATTGTGCTCTTTGCTTTGTATTGTGCTAGTTTATAAGAATTAAATTGTATTCTGATAAATATACTACGTGATGCACATGTAAGTTATATCATGATGATTTTTCAATTTTCTCATACAGTTGGAGTGACATCTGCACAACTTCTAGTTACAGGCAATGATTTTAGAGATCCAGCTTTCAGGAAACATCACAACGAGACTGTTAAAACTTTGTTGTCTCTAAAAGTTGTTCCTATATTTAATGAAAATGATGCAGTGAGTACCAGGAGAGCTCCTTATGAGGTAAGTTTACGGCTCCCTAAATATTTTTGCTTCCATTAGTTGTTTGACAGTTTAATGGGGATACAAAGTAGGTACTTGAAACACTTTTGCTAAAAATGGTTGCATGTGCTAAAGATCATCAATACAGGAGAAAAACCTCATCCTGCAATGGAATCACAGATTTTGAGAAATCACACTCATCTTAGCAAAACTACATATATATTTTATCGCCGACTGCTTTTTGGCGCAGTCTCATAATATCTACACAACTATACAAAGATGACACAATAAATGTAAAATAGGATAAGGCACAAGATAATGCAGCAGAAAAGAAAGATAGACACTCTGTAAGGAATCGGGTGATAAGGTGATAAGGAAACAGGCTCCCGTCCGAGCTCCCAAACATTCTATCAAACACCATTTCACCAACCATATTAATTGCCGGACTGAAAAAACTGGTACAAATTGTAGTAACACAACTAAATTCTATATTAAATTACAATACATGTCCACTATTGGTTTCTTCCCAGAAATAAATTACTAAATAACACAAAGCCAATATATTATGGATTTAACATCAGACACAATTCGACGATTTAACATCCCAATATCGTTAATTAATTTACATCTTGTCAAACACAGTCTTCCTAGTTCTTGGCCGTAGCTATGGATGCCGCGGCGGAGTCTTTAACAATTGACAGACCAATCTCAACCAAATTCCCATTTGACATATGTCAAGACAAGTGGGATGGATTATCTCCAATTATTTTGATTTAACAGTTGGTATATTATGTATTTTATCAAAAAATCAAAGCCTAAAATCACAACCTTTTAACTATTGTTTTAACAACTCCCAAACTCATGACATTCACCTAAGGGGGGTTAATCAACTGTCTCTTTTTCAGATTTAATCACCTTTAGAAAAACAATAGGGAAGACAACATCGGAAAACTTGAAGTTGCAGGCATTCAATGTAAACATAAATTGTTAAACAAGCAAAGAACATCACTACCTAAAGAACATATATTATACATGTAAACAAGCAGCAACATCAGGGAAGAGAGAATACATTACCAATTGCTACTTGAAAAAACGCAGATTAATTAGAAAATAAAGGAATTGATATTTTGATATACTGTTAACCTAATATTTGAGATATATATATATATATATATATATATATGACCGTGATAAAAAAGGGAGAGATGGGAGAGTTACGGTAATATAGATTCTTGTGTTTATCTAACTTAATTAGTTAAGAATATACCTTAATTAGACTGAATTAAGCGCCAAAATGAAAAAAATTGGTCCGCCAAATATTGGTTTGCTATGACCAAATCTTTTATTTTCTTATTTATTTATATATCTATTTTATCATATGCAATTGTTCCCAACAATCCAAAAATATCGTAATTTAAGATTAACAATAATTATATCTAAAACTAAAATTTTATTTTATCAAGTCGCTATAGAAATTAAAAAAGGAATAAAATCATCCTGCTCTTCAAGAGAGGGCACCGATGAACAAAGTAATCCTCAGTCTGGCGAATGGATGAAGAATGGCTTCAATTTTCAAGCTGGGTGTGGTCTCCTCATAGTTAGGCGGCGCGCTGCAAAACCCATCGCCGGGTCCTAGGGTTCAATGGCGCAGTGCGTGTTGAGTGGAGTTAGATCGGTGATGGTATTTTGGTGGTTGTTCGGTTACTTTACAGTGGGGGTTTCGATTTTGTTGGACCATTTTTGCGAATTTGATCTTCAATTTCTGATTTCTCTTTCAATTACATGAGAATTGATGGCGCAGACTGATACGGGCTTGAGAAGAAAAGAACGCTGATGATGGTGAATGGTGATTGCGTGAAAATGTCCTTTTGTTTTGAGAAGAAAAGGTTGATGATGGTTTTGAGAATTATTGGTTAAAAAAATATATTTTTGATTTTATAATTTAAGTTTATTTGTATATAATATAACTTATCATAAATCAAAATAAGTATATAATATTCAAATTATAAATATAAATAATTCTGAATAATTTTTACATTATTCTATTCAGGGGTGAGAATTTAATTTGGGTTGCGTAGGTTCGGGGGACCGGGTTCGTGGGTCGGAATAAGACAATCCGGATCTGACATGTTTAATTATACATGTCAGAACCTTGAACCCGCACCCGACCTATTTATTTCACAGGTAACTCGGACCCAATCCGTTTATGTATAATAAAATTATTTTTATTTATATTTAATAATTTCAACTAAATAAATTTATTTTTGTAAAATTAAATTACTACAACACACTATTCAATCAATAAAAAATATCACAATTCCTAACATTAAAAAAATAACATATAGATAAATAACATAACATGCTTATAATATTTTGAGGATAACGCTCGTTTGAGATCCGTTCGTTAACATAACGAACCAAGTTTGAACATATTTTTCTACTTGATAAGATATAAAGCTCGGCTCGAGCTTGACTCTATTAATTAAAAAAATATATATGTAAAAATTACACCTAATTAAGAAATTACACGTATTATAGTAGTCCATACTCGAACCATATAATATTAATAATACTCATATACGTCTCAAACCTAATTAAGAAATTACACCTATTATATATATGTGTCCATCTAGGGCTGCAAATGAACCAAGCCAAGCCGTTCGTGAGCTATTCGGAGCTCGACTCGATAAAAGTTCATTTGAGTTCGTTTAATAAGGCTCATTAAAATAAACGAACCAAACTCAAACCTTAGAGATATTCGGTCCGTTAGCTCGTGAACAGGCTCGTTAGTAAGCTCGTGAATAGGCTCGATAGTAAGCTCGTATATATTAAACTAATAATATGACTTTAATTTTATTTTTTTTATATTTTTACTTATGATAATATAAAAATACTTAAATAAACTTATTTGTTTGAATTAAAATTCTAAGTTTTAGTAAATAACAGTAACAAAAATAAAGAATACCGTATTGACTTAAATAATTTATTAATATGAATTTGGTCGACCCACCCCGCTACGTTCTAAGGATGGAGTGGATCGGGGTATCTATATACCCGACTCCACCCACCCATTGACATCCCTAGTTAATACTATTTTCCAAAATAATTTACACAAGTAAAGTGAAATGTTAAAAACTATAGTCAAAAAGGCCAAGTAGAAAGTTGTCTCTATCAAACGACATTAAATGTCCGAAAAAGTCGGGTACTTACTACGGGTTTCGGGTTTTTTTCCCACATTTATATAGATGCAAATAAGTGTACATGTATATACGTGCGTAAACTATATAAAGCACAAAACGAAAATTATGTATAGTTTATTAGTTTTAGTGTGATTTGTTCAAAAAGAAAAAAATAGTTTTACTATGATAATGTGATAACTGAAGAATCTGGGTAAAAGAAATAGTATTTTTTGGCAAAAGATAGTGATAAAACAAAAAAGTTATAAAGATAAAAAAAGAGTATTTTGGGGAAGATGAAAATCAAAGTGGCGACATGCAAATATTTTTTTTATACTTTGTTAAGCTTTGTGAAAGATAAACAAGAGACAAAAGATATTGGGGTGACATTGACAAATACAAGAAAATTAAAATTTAATACGTCCATGCAACCATTTCCATCCCTAGGAAAGAGAACACAAAAAGAAAAGCAAAAAAAAAAGAAAAAGATTTTGATACTGCAAAAATTTGAATACATGACCTGTGAGTAGAAAACGAAGCTCAATCCACTAGGCTAGCCATAGAATTTGGTTAATTGTGGATACCAACTCTTATAAAAGAAAGCAATTTTACCTTCTAAAAATTCAAAAAAACGAAATAAAAACACAAAAAAGCACTTTTTTTTCAAGAAAAGCACTCTTTTTGTTGTCAAGAAAAGCACTTTTTTTGTAACTTACCCTCAAAGGAACAAACAAACGACAACAGAGAACTCAACCGTCTCGTCTCTCTCTCGCCTCTCGCTCTCGCTCGGAATCTTGATTGGCTCTACCGTATATATATTTCACAACCCTAAATTTGTAGATTATTTATAGAATTTATTAAAATATAGAACTATTCTATTATATGGATAATTATAATATTGTATCTACCCTATACTGAAAACGAACCAAGCTACTCGATAATAAATACGAGATTGATCGTTAAAAGCTCGTTTGAGCTCCACTCATTAACATAAGAACCAAGTTTGAACATATTTCTATTTGATAAGAATATAAATCTCGGTTCGAGCTCGACTTGATTAATTAAAAAACAATATGTGTAAAAATATTAAGTTGCATGCTCGAGCTCGTTTGGTGTTTAGTTCGACTAAAGTTCGTTCGAGCTCGATTCCATTAATAATCAATCCAATCTTAAACACAATATTAAATTTCGATTAAGTTCAAACAAGCTTGAACAAATACTATGTTCGGATTGACTCGACTCGTTTACACCTCTAGGGATGACAGTGGTAGGGTATTCATCCATTTAATGATATTCATACTCATACTTTGTAATATTAATACTTCACATACCCGTCCCAAACTCAATTTAGAAATTGCACAAATTATATGTACCCGTCACATATACCTACTTGTCGATACTCGCATACTCCGTACACACTCAACCCCTTTTATTTTAACAGTGAATACAAACTATCATGGAAAAAATATGTAATATGATGTCTTTTTTAACAATTAATACCAGGGATGACAATTTCGACCGAATCAATCAGACTACGCCCGCCTATATTTTTTTAATATATTTAATATATATTTTGCATAAATAATATATATAATAATATTATTTTTATCTTTTAATATTATATCCAATATTTATAAATTGATAATAAATTTTTTGTAAATAATATTTTATAAATATATTAAAAATAAATATATTATTTTCTTTTTCTTCATTTTTTCTATTAAAATTTATTTAATATGTGCAGGATGTCGACTTGCCTCGCCCCGCTCCGTTCTAAGGATAGGGCGAATATTGGTACCTAGATATCTTACCCTACACAACCCACCCAAAATCTTTTACACAAGTAATGCATAAAGTGAAATGTTGATAAATCCAGTCAAAAACGCCAAGTAGAAAGTTGTCTCTTCAAAAATAGGTATTTAGATACCACACGTTTTCTGAATCCATTAATATATATATATATATATATATATATATACACTACTTGACGATACTCGCATACTCCGTACACACTCAAACCATTTTATTTTAACAAAATAATACAAACTATCATGAAAAAAATATATAATATGATGTCTTTTTTAACAATTAATACTAGGGATGACAATTTCGACCCAATGTATGTACTACTACCCGCCCCGCCTATATTTTTTTAATATATTTAATATATATTTTGCATAAATAATATATATAATAATATTATTTTTATCTTTTAATATTATATCTAATATTTATAAATTGATAATAAAATTTTTGTAAATAATATTTTATAAATATATTAAAAATAAATATATTATTTTCTTTTTCTTCATTTTTTCTATTTAAATTTATTTAATATGTGCATGATCAAGTCGACTGCCTCGCCTCGCTCCGTTTTTAAGGATAGGGCGAATATTGGTACCTAGATATCTTACCCTACACAACCCATCCAAAATCTTTTACACAAGTAATGCATAAAGTGAAATGTTGATAAATCCACTAAAAACGCCAAGTAGAAAGTCGACTTTAAAAAATAGGTATTTAGATACCACACGTCAATCCATTAATATATATATATATATATATATATACTCAAGTAGTAAAGTTGGTAATTCTAATCGATTTTAATGTCTTTCGAAAGACAAGCTTTTGCTCCCATAAAAAAGTAAAACGAAAGTCGAACACTACTGCAAAAAAATACAAACAAAACAAAATAGGACTCAATACAATTCGGCAAACCGGACGAATCGAATCGGAACTGAAAATTTGGTTCGAACCGAAACCAAACCAAAATATGACATCTTATTAGATACATATTTTCTCTAATTTTCGATTTTTGTTTGTCAAAAGATAACATAATTAAAGCAACAACATTATGAGGGCTAATTAATAATTCTTGTAACTAATAGCAACTTTATTTAAAAATGTAAAGCCCTTTTTTTAAATTTGCAAACACATTGACAAAGACAAAAGGAAAATACAGACTCGACCAACTCTTGAATATTTCTCAAAAAAGTGATTTGGTAACAACTTCGCTTCTATCCATCTCGCCATCGCTTTTGTCAATCTCGACTTTTGTCTCCTGGATCGCCGTGGAATCACCGTAAACCGCAGGCCTGCTCACCCGCCTTTCTTACTTCGTCTCGTGCCGCACTCCGCAAAACTCTTGCCCTCCACCCTTTCAACCCAAATCCGCTAATTGCGTACAACCCTATCTCCCACTTGGGATCAGTCCGTGGTTTGAGATATTAGTACCAATATTATGGTTTAATTCATAGCTTTCAATCAATATCTTTTACTTTGTTTCTCCTTATTATCTAGATTTGAAATTGTTTCCTAAAAAAGTCAACTTTTCTATTTTATCATAAGATAGACAATTTTGATTATTTTAGGTCGAGAATAATTGATGTTTATAAACAATGTGCTTGACGTGATTGGGTGCATAAAGTTAATGGAAAGCAGTTCATATTTCACTTATTCGATAATGGATGTAAATACTTGTTATTTTCTTTTTTCTATTTTGTTGCTTTAAGCTTTCATCTCGCTTTCCTCGCAATTTTTCGCCATACTTTACCTCAAACTCGTTCTCAAGGCGGTGATGGTGCAATTTCAAGAGTTAGGGAATTTTGCGTAACAATTTCGAGAATTGTTCTTGATTGTTAGAGATCGCCAAAATGTTTGGTTGGTTCTCTATTGTATTTTTAAGCAAATAGAAATGTAATCCTTGATCTAGAACTTGATACACCATATCATGAGTTTACCTTTTGTCTATACAGTAATGTTTTGTTGACTTGCTAGTCTTTTAAGCAAGAGGAAAAATATTATTGATTAAGAACTTGATATACCATATAGTTAGTATGCCCTTGACTACATACAGTCTTTCTTTTTGGGAAGGAAAAATTATAAGCCGACATTTTATCCATTCGCATCCTCTGCACTTGAATAGGAATGTTTAGAACTCTTTGTTAATTAAATGAAACCAGGATACAAGTTGAGCAATCATATGATATTCTTTGTGCAGATGACACTATCTTTAAAGAGGTGTATTCCCATCCAAAACATCTTAAAGAAATGAATATGCAAAACTAAAGAACTGTGCAAAAAGATCAATGTGGAGCTAATCATTCTCACCCTTATCGTTACTTATATGTTCTCCCAACTTGGAATATAAAGATAAGCTATAACTGGTTCATAGAAGGCTACATGAGTTACAAATTCTTAGTTTTCCCTTTATACATTATTCGATTATATCAAGTTTTCTCATTTCAACAATACCATGTAATGATCGATTAAAGTATGTGTATAACTTGACATGGTATGAGTTAACTAGTTCACTTGACATGATAATAAACATTTTAGAGAACAAGTTTACCATAATGATGGTAGCCTTATGTAGGATCATAAACTCTTTTCTGGTAAGGAATGTTCGGATTTGCCTCTGAATGCGCTTTGCTGCATGAGCCAGATGAATTTGTAACCATATTTTCAATGAGTAATCCTATTTCAAATGTCTATGCCCAAATTTTAGCTTAAAAATGCTCAATTGTTTTAAAAAGTACTTACTATTATACATGATACATCTGAGAACGGGTAAAAGAGACATTTTGCCGAAGCTAAATGCCAAATTAACCTGTTAACTCGATGGGTCAAATATCCAGGATAACATTTTCATTTCTGTACAAAAGCTGAAGAAAGGTCGAGGAGAGGTATTCCTTAAGTAAATACAAATTGCAAGGGGATGTTTTTAATATCTTAAGGGGGTATTTTTATTATTGAAAGATAAATAGATTGTGTTTTTTGTACTTAGACTGAACCTCAAAGCATCTGTTATAATTAACCCTATATATTAATATGCTATTTTGCTGTGAAAAATAATCAAGTGCAACCAAGATTGCTATATGTGTTTTTCCACTCTCTATTCTTTCTATTTGTTTTTCCACTCACTTTTTTGTGTGATTAAAAATATAAATTGATACGCTAGATCATTGTATGATGTTTGAAGCTTTTTTGTCTTAGGTCCTTTGCAAAATGGACAAGAGTCGATGCATGCAAATGTTGGTCCAAGACTTATGTAGATGGGGAAAATAATTTTATGAAATTTGTTGAATCTCATATGAGTCGAATGCGATATTCGATGTCCATGTATGATCTGCTTGAACTTAGTAATAAAAGATAAAAAACAAGCTTAAAAATCATATTTTGGTACGGGGATAGATCCGGTACATCACATGGTTTTATCATGGTGAACCAAGTTCAAATAATCGAGATAAGACACCTACTAATGTGGATGATGGAATCCATAATGAGTCGTTAGACGAAAAATGATGAAGAATATGAAGATGATGGTCATAATGACATGTTATTTTACCTCGCGAGCAAAGATCACAATCAACGAACAATGATGGCAATAATATTGATACGTGGTATTCCGTAGTATCTCGAGACACTTATAAAGGATGCTAAAATCGAACTATATCTAGCCAAAAAAGATTTCAAGAACATCTTTTATCATTCAAATAGCCTTCACTTGAAAGTATATAATAGGTTGAGTAATAAAACTATAGACATGATTTTGAGGTTGATGAAACTGCCCTTTCCCTCGATGGAGAGACACTTCCGAATTCTTACTATGAAGCTAAAAGATTTCTCATGCGAGACTTGGGATTAGGATATTAATGCATTCATTCTTGTAAATACGATTGTGCTTTATTTTGGAAAGAGAATACAAAGTTGGAGAATTGCCCCACATGTGGACTTCTCGATGGAAGGTCAAAATGGGGTAGGGAAAAAGATACCACAAAAGATTTTAAGGTATTTTCCATTGAAACCCCGACTTTAGCGACTTTTCATGTCTCGTAAAACTTCAAAAAGGATGGTGTGGCATAAAGAAAAACGATTGACGATGATTATATGCGACACCCAAATAGATTCCATAACATGGAAACAATTTGATGTCGAAGTTTCCATGGTTTGCAAGTGATTCCGTAAATGTTAGGGCTAGCTCTAGCTGCATTTACTTTAATCCATTTGGAAACTTAAGCACCACTTACAAAGATGTGGCCGCACCTCCACCCCATTGAATCTCTCACCCTGGGATTGCATGAAAGATCTATTCTTTATGTTGTCTTTGCTAATTCCAGGAAGAATTCACCTGAAAAGACATTGATGTCTACTTACAAATTGCAATTGAGGAGTTAAAAGAATTGTGGGTGAGGGGCAAAACCTTTGATGTTGCTTGTAAGAAGAAATTCCAATCGCATGTCAGCGCTTTGTGGACAATAAATGACTTTCAAAAGATATGGTGATCTTTCTGATGGAGTACCAAAGGGTACATGGCTTGTCCAAATTTGTAATGAGCATATGTGTTCCATTCGATTGCGAAAATAAAATATGTTACACGGGACATCGCCGTTTTTACCAAAAGATCATGCTTGGAGAAGAAGGCGAGAATGTTTAATGGAAAAAGAGAAGATAACGAAGCACCTGTGAGATTTAACTCGGGAGGATTTGTTTATGCAATTGGAAAGACTAGAAAACATCACACCAAAGCATGGCAACAAAAAAAAAGGAAGCTTAAACTAGAGGAATTGAACTGACTAAACGTAGATTCTCTTCAATTTGCCATATTCGAGTAAGTTGAAGTTAAAACACAATTTAGATGTAATGCATATCTAAAAGAATATATATGAGAGTATACTAGGTACCTTGATGAGTGTGGATGGAAAAACAAAAGATACCATCAAGGCAAGGCAAGATTTGGAGGACATGAAAATTCGCAGGGAGTTGCACTTGATAAAGAGAAGTGATGGAAAATATGTGATGCCTGCTGCATGCTATGTTATGAAAAAGAAAGAAAGACAAGACTTTTGTGAGTTTCTAAAATCTGTTAAATTTCCCGATGGGTATGCTTCAAATATCTCTCATTGTGTTATCTGGAATGAAAAGTCACAATTGTCATGTACTCTTACAACGAATACTTCCTATTGGAATTCGTGGATCTTTAACTAAGGAAGTGTGCGACGTGTTGGCCGAGTTAGCCATTTTTTTTCAGCTTGTGTTGTAAGAAGTTGAAGAGAACTGAATTGGAAAAAATGAGAGGAGACATTTTCTTGATTTTGTGTAAACTTGAAAAGATATATCCTCCTGCTTTTTTTGACGTCATGGTTTATTTCCCTATTCATTTATCGAATGAGGCGTTGCTTGGTGGCCCAGTTCATTTTAGATGGATGTATCCCATTGAAAGGTAATCAACATTAAACTATACAATCATTATCTAGATATATACTTGCCACTAGCTATATATTGGTAATCATGTTCAGTTTTTTTTTTGGTAGATCATTATGTGGCTTCAAGCAGAGTGTGCTCAATAAAGCTCATCCAGAGGTTCAGTTGCAGAAGCTTACATCGCAAAAGAGTGTTTAACTTTTTGCTCGATGTACTTAAGGGGAATTGAGACTAGATTTAACCGAGAAGAGCGAAATAATGATATAGAAATTGATGATAATCTACCGATTTTCTCACAAACATGTCGTCATTTTGGAGCAACAAAGTTTGTGGAATTATTAGAGGAGGAGTTCAATACGACACAATGGTTTGTCTTTCAAAATTGTGAAGAGATTGAACCATATTTCGAGTAAGTGTATAGTTTTATTTTAAACATACAAAACAAAATACACAACTATTTTATAATTTGAAATACATTTTGTAACGGATTGTAGGAGGCACAAGGAGAGCTTCTATCAGTGGTTGTAAAAATAGAGAACAAGAATACAAAGAGCATTTCCCGCATGGTTCAAGAAACATGTAATGTTATAATTGCAAACAAATATAAAATATGTTATCATCATATTTTGATTTTTCTCATTCTTATTTTTTCAGATGACTCAATTATATCATGAAGAACCATCAACAGGAAATGAATCTTTGTATTCACTTGCATGTGCACCGCACAGGTGTGCAAGAAAGTATGTTGGTTGCATTGTGAATGGAGCAAGATTTCTAACTAAAGAACGTGATAGTCGTCGTAAAACTCAAAATAGTGGAATCGTGGTGGAAGGTAACCATGGAAAAGATACCATTGAATTTTATGGGGTTCTAACTGATATCATTCAACTCAATTATGTGAAAGATAGACATGTTACTATATTTAAATGTGAATGGTTTAGTCTTGGGAGTAAAAAAAGAACAGGGATACAAAAAGAAGGAAATATAACAAGTGTTAAAGTTACTGGAAAATGGTATGAGGATGATTCTTATATACTAGCTGATCAAGCAAGACAAGTTTTTTATATTTATGATCCTAAATTAGGACGTGATTGGTGAGTAGTGCAACCATTCCAACATAGACATGTTTATGATGTTGATGAGATGCAAGATGAAGAAAATACATGATGAATTTGTATCTCGTGGAAAATGTAGTATATCAAGAGAATGATGTAAATGATACATTTGAAGTTAGTCTTGTGAAATAGAATCACTAAGTAGGGACGACTGATCCCCAAGACATTGAAGAATCAATAATTGCAAAAATACCTCGGTTGGCGAGATAACAAGTTTAGATGATGTCGATGATAAGATGAGTTTGATGACACTATGATTGAATAATGTAGTAGTGAAGAAGATTCTCAAGAACGACAATTCCGATAATGAGAGTGATGATGAAAATTTATCAGACCGTGGTACATGAAACTAGACTTTTTCACTCAAAAGTTCTACCCATATTGGTATTCGTGTTTGATACTCATCAATGCTTTTTGAAATTTCTTACAGAAGAGCGGAGTGCTTTTGCAAATTGGGAACCTTAATTTCTCTCGTATTTGTTGTTCAAGAAATGATCGTGAGGTGTGTGATAATGTACGTTTTTGGAATTACGAATCCAATTCATTATGTAATGCGTCGTAGTAAAATATTTTAATGGTTTTTGTTAATGTTTTTGATCGCTTGCTATTCAGATGTATGATTTTGACAGACATGAAACTATGTGCTTTGAATGTGAGTTCATTTGTTTTATGGTCCTGTCTGCGCACTTTTTGACCAATTCTCGTAATTAATTATGTATTTTGTGTCTCAGAAGATGACGCTTTGCATGTGAATATTGTAGGTCCTAAGGGGTGAGTAAGGTTTAGAAGGGGGGGGTTGAATAAACCTTACCAACTTTTCGAATTTAGTCCTTTTAAAATATTATAGAGTTAAATACACAAAAGTCCTCGAGGACAACTAAGTTAGTTAACCAAATAGAGTTAGCCACTCAACGCACTGATTGAGCCGTTGATAGAATAACTCACTGCTTAGTCTAAACCTTAACATGGCCGTGATGAAGTTTTCACAAGACTTAACACCATTGTATTTGGTTTAAGTTTGTTTTAACACTTGGTTTAGACTTTGTTAATTATTAGTTTGATAGCAAATTAATAGCAAAGATTGAGGCAAATGACACAAGAATTTTTATAGAGGTTCAAGATGAGGTAATTCTTCTACTACTCTCTTCTCCGACTCCCGGAGGAATCCACTAAGTATTGATCGAGTACAAAGTGGTTATCACCCGTATACAAGTTTTGATCACACAAACGACTTGATCCTTTGGGACTCGGGCCGAGACGCCTTGGTCACACAAATGCTTCTCGTCCGACTCGCCTTTCTTCATAGGTGGCCGCTTTGCTACTTCAGCCACTTGCTCAAGCTTCTTCGATTTGATCACGAAGCCCTCCAATAACTTGAGATTGGTTCGACCTTGAACCTTTCTACAATCCTCCTTGAATGTAGACCCTTTTGATTCTTCAAAAGTTTCCTCTTCAACAAATGAAGTTGTCTTTCCTTCACAGCCTTGGTGTTGATCGATTTCCTTCAAATTTAGGGTTGAGGATTTTGCTTGAATAACTTGAGAATATATTGCAAAGTTACAGCCAATAATAACTTGAATGTTTGTGGTTCAGTTTTCAAGGTAACCTTTTTCTCAAAGTGATTCCTCACCTTTTATAGTGAACTTTCAATAATCCGCCTGAAGAGATAGGCCGATTTTCAAAAGTCACTTGTGTTCGCTGGCTTGTCTTGTTGCGCCTTGATATTGATATTTCCTCGTATTAAATGAACATTCAAATTTTTCGTAGTCCGACACAAGGTGCAAGATTTCTATCGGTTTATTCATTTTGCACGCTTCTCGGGATCAACACTTTAAGACATGGCAACATGGAAGTATTACTTGTTTAGGTAATATTCTTGACTTTTCGGCAACTGATTCTTTTCAACTGACTCTCTTAGCAACCGCTTTTTTCCCCATGTGACTTGAGTTTGCTCCAATGATTGAAAGACTCATCCGTTACTTCAACTTGACTTGGCGCTTCTTGAGTTGACTTGATCGACACTTCACACACCGTATCTTAGCCGATACTCCTTCAAATGAGTTCTTGACTTCTCCTACTTGCCATACTCACTGCTTCACAAATGAGTCTTCATCCTAGTCTTCATGACTTCTTGTATATCCAGCATAGCCGACTTGACTCACCATACAACCCTATCTATTACAATACAAATTACAAGGAAAATGGGGTGCCAACTTTCTAGTCTAAGTTTTACATGGCATTCATCAAAATCTAACATAAATTTCCCAACAATTTCCCTTTGATGATGCCAAAACTTAAAACATACATAAAAATGTAAGCATCAAAGATACATACAGACAAAGTAGTAATAGAGAATGTATGCGTAGAATCAATCTTTTATTGATCATAACATTCTTGTCCTTTACACAAATTGCTTACAATGTGTATCGTAGCAAACATGGCTTTTCTATATCTACGCAAAAAAATATAGAAATTACACATTCTTTATTCATCGTATGTAAGATTTACATACATATGTATTTACAATAGTAAAATACATGAAGGGGTGGACAACAACACTTCATCGCCTTCACGCCTCTTCTTTCTTTCTTCACTTCTTGCCCTCTCGCTTCTTTTTCTTCTTTTCATCTTCAAACCGCTTTCTTTTTCGTAGCTCTTTTTGCAAAGATCGCTCTTCTTTCTTTCTTCGCTCGCTGACTTTCTTCCCACAATTGATCTTGTCTTCTATTTTCTTCTTTGATTCTCTTTAACATACTCAAGATTCTTCCTTTCTACTTCCGATTTGCTATGGCATCAAATCCACCCAATAGATCCCTCCCTTTCTTTCCCCGGATCTATGTATTCAATGTTTTTGGGTAGAGGTCTAGGTCTCAAACCTCTTCCTCCATCGCTTCTTCATCTTCCTCTCGCACGTGTATTGTATCGAGCCTTTCTTCTTTTCCAAAGAGAATGATCGCAAGTAGTCTCGCGCTCGTCGCCTTTCTTCGCACAGCCTTGAGGCCTTTTTTTCCAATACAAGTCCTGTGCTCGGGCTATGGACATGCCAAGTTTCCTTCGATTCGAGCGCTTTTGAATTCATCAACTCGATCTCGCTTATTTCCGACGCCCAAATGGCGCGTTGTCTCTTCCCCCGAATGCCTCCGTATTGTTTCAATATATCCATCACACGGGCATCCATTTTTCCTTCAACCTCCTTCATCCCCGCTTCTACGATTTTTCTCTTCTCGCATATAGGCACAAAGCAGAGTGTTGGAGCGGAGAGTTATTGAAGTTTGCCGATTATGTCACCAGGATTTGAGGCCTTGTTGAGGGGTTTCAAACATTAGGGACATGTCTTTTGATCCTTCCCCTCAACCTGCTTTTCCTTCTCCTTCTTCTTCTCAACAAACCGATCTTTCTTCTCCGAGACATCCTGCTTTCCTTTTTCCTTCTCACCAACCATCCCCTTAAAGAACTTCTCGTATTCCTCTTTCCCCTTTTGGCATCATCAATGGAGAGAGGAACCCCGGGAACATACATGCGAGCATAAAATCTAGACGATCGATAGCCGAGTTCTCTTGGAGTCCGCTGCGTAGTATGCCGCACGCACTTTTTGAGCAGCGGCTTTGGACTCCGCCGCCACTGCCATTTCACCATGAGAAGACCGAATTTGTTATTCATGTTTTCCTCACGCTTAAGTTCTTTCCCCGTGAAATCCTCGCAGCAGCTTCTATTTCAAAGTTGTTGTGGAGGCATGCATCCTATCAATATTTTCTTGCATCCTCCTCTTCATGTCAAGATTATCGCACTCCATCATCATCTTATTGTACAATGCCTTTAAAGTATCGAACCTGTTTGATCCGCATTGTACTTTCATCACGACACCATTCCCTTTATTCGCACCACAATCCCTCTTAAATCTGCTGAGGTGGCATCTCTATTGTCCAAACCGCAATGAAGTGAAGCTTGTGTCATTCAATCTTTTCAATCTCACCGAGTATCGCTCAATACCTCACGCACTCAGCAGCCACCTCGCTTTTAGTCATGCCAAGAAGATCAAAATCAAAGTCTATGGGGACAATGGAGTTTGGTGGAATGATCGATCTGATCGAACGTTGAAACGGTGTCGTTTCACGGGCTATTTCTTCTTCAAGGTCAGCAAATTTCAATATGGAAAGGAAAAGATTCTTCAACGCATCATCACGCACATATGGAATTGAGGATTCAAATTGCTCGTGTTGTGATGATTCAAAGTCCGAGTCCGAGCTCGCCGCAGCCTTGGGAGCCTACGCAGATGACTCCTGCCTCACCGGGCCTCTGTGGATTGACCACTGGCCGAGCCTCACGATCTTAATGTGCCTTCGTTGGTCTCAAATTCTGGTTTGTCCTTTTGAGTTGTCCTGCTCTCTACCGTACAAGAGCGCCACCCAAGATGATGAGACTTGAAGGGGTGGCTCATCATCAAAATTGAACGCTTGTCGAGCAACCTTGAGGTCCGCTTGCTCGAACTAGGTTAAACATCCTCACCGAGTCTTTTAGATTTGCAGGAGGGGAGGACTCACCTTCTTCTTCACCTTCGATCCTGTAAAAGTTATATCACGGTTGTCTGGGAATCATGAAGGGGCACTTATCTCCTTCTCGTAATCATCAATGTGGACAGGAGGGATGTTCTGTTTCGCTCTTTACCTTAGGAAGTCTCAACCTCCCGTAGGCCTTCATTACCTCCCCGCAGCCTCAATCGCAGCAAGGCCTGACATTCCTTCGGCTGCACTTAGCCGCCTTAGGGCCTTCTACGTGGCATCCACCGAGTCTCAACTCCGTGATTACACTTTCATTGCCTGCAGTGTTAACTCCTGGCAGATCCATCATGTGCCTCGACCGCACGCCAGCTGTCATCACCGCAGAGTAGCTGGCACTTCACCGAGACACACTCAACCGTCCGAGCGCCTTCAAGACAACTTGTCAGGTTTTTTTTTTTGTTCTTCTCCACTTCGCCCCGAGATTCATGGTGGAGTCATCTACATCATCCTCCAACCTAGCCGCAGCTGAGGGAGTTTCACCGCACACCACCCGAGTGACTTGTGATGGGTTCACTCTTCTCCCGCACTCCCTACAAAAGCTTTGAGTGTTCAAACACGCAAAGTGTGGTAAGACACCTTCAATAGGGGTTGGCTCGACTGGGTCCCCAAGTTCCCGCCATCGCCATTTCCTTAGATCCATCCTCCGAGTGAGTCGGGAAGTGGTTGCAACAATGACAAAGCTGCAATTTGTTGTACCACTCCCAATGGATCAATCTCCACTGAAGCCAGCAAGACTCTCCGTGTCCTTCCGTCAATCAAGTTGCTCATGCATCATCCTCGATTCCCGCATGGCTTGCCGCATTTCCAACTCCTCTCAGAGCAAGAAACTGGGGTCCAAGTCCTCATCACTTCCCGAGAAGGCATCGGCGAGGATGAGTATGACAAGCGGTTCCAGGAAAGGAAAATATCGCCTTCTCACGGGCTTCACCTTCCTTCCGCCAATCTTCCTTCTCCTTTTCTTTGAAGATCCGTAAGATATATCTAGCAGCTTCTTCTTCATCCAAAGCCGACCATCGTGGTCAACCCGAGGAAATTCATCAGCTTCTTCCTCTTCTTCAATGAATTCAGTGTCTCTCAATTGTTCCTCGAGCGACTCATCTTCCATTTCCTCCATTCTCGCAGATGATTTTGGATGTCCGGATATGGTGGAGACAACATAATCACATCATCGCTATCTTTCTTGTTGTCCTTCCTTTTCAGAATGGAAGGCAACATACTCCGCTTCAACTCCTTCAAAGAAAGACGGGGCAAAGTGGAGACACAACCGCTGCAGGGGATTCTCATTGCCTCCGCTTGTTCTCGCTTGTTCTATCCACAATCGGGTCTTCAATTTGCCTCTCTGACGATCTCAAGAGACTTGGTCAAGTTTCATCAATGATTTCGAGACAGCACTTCTTCAGCCAGCCTCGAGACTTTTTCCGACCGAGTGGCGACTACTGTTTTCAAGCTCCAAGAGCTTGGTGATTCTTCTTCTTCTTCTTTTTGTCCTTACTAGAGGATGTTCTAGTTCGGATACTTCGGGCCGGGCGCATCTTTCTTCGACCGAGGAGTCGCTTTTCTCGCTTTGCAAACAAATCCTCTTTCTTCTTGATGATTGGAGAAGGTATTTGTGGTTCCTTCTCCACCCTACCGTAGGGCAGAGACACGGCCGCAGGGGCAGATGCATCTTTTCTTCTTAGCAGGGGGCAACTATCTTTCTTTCCACCGCATGGGCAAACTTTCTTCTGGGAGTGGAGGCAACACCGTTTCCCCAAGGTCACCGATTCCCCCTCACTGGTATCCGCCCTCTTGGCATAAGCTCTCTTCTGGGCTCCTGAAAGGTTTTATCGAAACATCTTCTTGTTGACATGGAACGCCTTTTTTCCATGTCGGAGTGGAACACCCTTCACCTCCATCAACTGCCAACTATAAGGCCATAGCCCAAGGATCCTCCAAATGACCCATCGTCCTTGAAGGACTTATTTCCAACATTCTGGCAGAGTCTGCTTTATACAAACTCAGTCCAGTTGATCTTCTTCTCCTCCATGATCGCAGCCATGAAGATCAGCTTTGTTTTGGATAGCTGATTGAAGCTTCCAAACTTCATATCCACACATTTCATGAGGATATCCATCAACTTGTGATAATCGTCCTTCAGCAGCTTCTTATCAACTGTGTAAACCACCTTCGCAGCACATTCAGGTCTGGCCACTTCCTTCCATGCAGCGGCCAAGTTTACATCACCCTCAAATATCTCCGACTCCTTCCGACGGTAGCAAACAATGCTCCGCTAGATCTTCAGCAGTGATTGTGAAGTCCTTTCCGTGAACAAAGGATTTGATGCCCTCATCGTGAACTTCAGCGTTCACGTAGAATTGTGCTACCTCCTCAACGTAAGTCATCTGAAACTCCATCCTAAGAAAGGGTTTCAGTCCCGCATTTCGATTTTGTCGGCTATCTTCTTCACAAGGGTTTCATCGAACCCCGTTTAACCATCCCTTCAAATCCACGTGAGAACCAAAGGTGGATTTGCTTCCCTAGCTTGGTGAAATCATAGGTTGATGCCATTTTTTTGAGTTTTTACCGAACGAACTTTGACGAACTTGCTCTGAAGGTTTGGTAGGGTTTTGAGAGAAAAATGCTTTCTTTGCGTTTGGAGAGATGAACAGTTTTGAGTAATGTGAGAGAGAAACTGAACAAAATGGTATATATGGGTTATGGAAGGACGTGCTTTCGGTTTTTGAAATTTGATCAAGATCGACGGCTCAGATTTAGCACGCCAATTAGCATTTAATTGCCCGCATTTAATGCGGCAGCATTTATATCCAATCATATGCTTTGTCGTGCAGCTTTTGACTGTACCTATCACTATTACGCTGACGTCATCCTTAAAAATATTCCCGCTTATTAAAAACGACTGCATTTTTGTCACTTAGCTCATAAATGACTCAGCTTACTCCTTAGCTGACTCAAGTCTTCTTCTCTCTATTCACATAGTGACTCAACTGTCAGCTAACTCGATACAGCTGACTTTCCGATATGGCTTATTCACTTAGCTGATTCACACGCTCGCTCAATTTTCATCTTTTCACATTCCATCTCTTCTCCTCGAGTATTCTGAGTGTCAACTCACCAATTAACCCTAGCTCATGCTTAAGCTCTTCAAATCTTGATTCACATAATGGCTTTGTGAATATGTCACCAACTCGTTTATCGCTTGAGATGTATTCCAAGGTGATGTCTTTCTTTTCAACATGATCTCTTATGAAATGATATCTCGACATCAATGTGCTTTGTTCTTGAATGCAACACAGATTTTGAGTGATTCCACAAAGACTTGTGTTATCACACATAATTGGAATCTCTTTTTCTTCAACATCATAATCTCTCGCTTGTTGTCTCATCCATAAAACTTGGGCACAACAACACGCCAGCCTATGTACTCTTCACCGCTGATGTGGCTATTGAGTTTTGCTTCTTGCTAAACCAGAAACCAACCTGCTTCCAAGCATTTGACATGTGCCTCAAGTACTTTTCCTTCAACTCTACATCCATCATAGTCGAGTCCAATAACCAATAAGTTTGAATCCACCTTTCTTTTGGATACCATAAGCCGACTTCCCCGGCATCCCTTCAAATATCTTAGATTCTCTTAGTCATAATATACGGCTTTCCTTTGGAGCAGATTGAATCTTGCACATACACCTACCGCAGGTGATGTCCGCCTGGCTTGTCGTTAGATAGAAAGTTGATCCAATAAGTGCTCAGATCTTGTTTGATCCACAGCTTGCCATCCGCATCCATATCCATCTTCATCGATGTATTCATTGGTATTTTCACGTAAGACTTCTTTCCATACCAAATGTCTTCATTAAATCTCTCTGGTATACTTTGTTTGACTTATGAAGGTTCCATCCTTCACTTGTTTAACTTGAAATCCTAGAAAGAATGTCGCCTCCCCATCATGCTCATTTCAAATTTGCCTTGCATGAGGTTTGAGAACTTATCACACAAATCTTGTTTGTTGATCCAAAAATAATGTCATCCACATATATTTGAACAAGCAAAGATACTCTCCCCATCTTGAATTCTAAAGAGTGTTCTCATCCACTTTGCCTTTGGTGAATCCATTATCCGATCCAAAAATAATGTATCATACCATGCTCTAGGTGCCTGTTTCAATTCATATAGAGCTGAGCTTGTACACCTTATCTCCAAGAGTCTTCCGCTTCAAACCCTGAGGGTTGCTCAACATAGACTTCTTCTTCTAATAGTCCATTTAAGAATGCACTCTTCACATCCATTTGATATACAAGAAAAGTTCTTGCGAGCAAAGATAGACAAGAAACATCCTTATTGCTTCTAATCTTGCAACAGAGCAAATGTTTCATCAAAATCTATTCATTCCTTTGGCAATACCCTTTGGCTACCAATCTTGCTTTGTTCCTTACCACAAAACCTTCCTCGCTTCCTCTTGTTTCAAAACCCATTTTGTGCCAATAACATTTTGATGGGTTGGTCTTTGCACCAATTCCCATACTTTGTTTCTTTCAAACTCGATTCAACTCTTCTTGCATGGCTTGAATCCAATGTGTATCATCCTAATGCTTGGGACACATCTTTTGGTTCTATTTGGGAAATAAAACAAGTGAACATAGCTTCTTGTTGAGCTCGATCCGGTTCTTACATCATCTCTACATCTCCGATGACTAGCTCGTGGATGGTCTCTCACCATCTCACATCAGTTGAGTAAGTCACTGGTTCGGGCCTTTGCAAAATGTTTATCTTGAGCAGCTTTCTCTCATCATCATTTAGCCGCAGATTCTCCACTGCCTTTGAGATTCAACTATCTCATCTTCACCTTGATTAATTGCTCCAAATTTCACCTTCAACATGGGACTCTTTTTCATAGTTGGTCGATTCAAATTTTATCGCCTAACTCTTCAATGTCTTCCCATTTACATTAGGTTCATCAAAAACCACATGGATAGACTCTTCTCGCGTGACCATAGTCCTCTTGTTCAAGACTTATAGGCTTTGCTTTCACCGAGTATCCCAAGAAGATACCTTCATCAGCCTTAGCATCAAAAGCCTTCAGATTATCCTTTCCATTGTTATGGATAAAACATTTACATCCAAATATTCTAAAGTATCCAACATTTGGTTTTCTCCCCGTCCAAATCTCATATGGAGTCTTTGTCACCGTCTATTTGTCATGCATCTATTTTTAGTATAGCATGCAAAGATTGATAGCTTTTAGCCAAAATCTTTTAAGCACCCCGTCACCTAACATGGTCCTTGCAAGCTTCCTTGAGAGTTATGTTCCTTCTTTCTCGCTACTCCATTCTCACGCTGAGTCCTTGCCGCAGTAAAATTCATGAGCAATACCATTTTCAACACAATATCGAGTTATTATTCCATTGACAAACTCAGCCTCCTCTATCGTCTTATCTTTATAATGGTTTGACTCTTCTCATTTTGAACTCTTTTCATCACTTGAGGTAACTTCGCAAGTTTTTTTTTTTTTTCGCACATGAAAATTGTCCATGTTATCTTGAATAATCATCCACCACTACTAGAGTGTATTTCTTTCCACTTATGCTAGCCGCTCAATCGACTAAATAGATCCATATGCAAATGTATGCAATATCCTTGTTGAAGATGGACTAGACTTCTTTGAATGATGATTTGATTTGCTTTCCCATCCGCATGCATCACAAACACTTTCCTTCTTGTACACCGAGTCCGGCAATCCTTCTACAAGATTACTCCTTGCAAGCTTGTTGATTGTCTTGAAATTCAGACTCACTTTTTGTGCCACAAACTTGATTCGGGCCAGATTTTTGCTAGCAGACAAGTGCTTGGTGTGGCAATGACCAATCTACCACATACATGTTCTTTTGTCCGATCCTTGCAACACTACTTCATTTGATTCAACAGGTCGCTGATTTGGCACACTCTCATATTGAATCCAACATTATTGCCCTTGTCACGTAGTCAGCGATGCTTAACAAGTTGAAATTGAGGCCTTCAACGTATGCAACATCCGCTGATTTCTAATCCATTGTTCTTGATGGATCCAAAGGTCTCTTATTTCCCTGAGCTTCATATCCTCCAAATATGACTTTTGCACCTCTAATCTCCTTGAATTTTGACAGATTTTTCTTGTTTCCTCGTCATATGTCCGAATGTACCACTATCCATGTACCAGGTTCCTTGGCACCGAGTCGCTTTCTTGAACCTATAATCAAGAAATCGCTTTTAGGTACCCATACTTGCCTGGGTCCCGAGGGGTTAGTGTCGTAAGATGATCCAACCAACCTATAGCCAAATGATCTCGACTTCTAAGAGGTTGTCATCTATCTCGTGCCATAATCATAATTCACTTTGGCAAATTGCTTGGGGTTTTGTGTTCATACAACCTGCCTCTTTTGTCTCATGCATGTGTGTGTGTGTGTTTTAGCAATTGCCTTCTTTTGGGTAATTGTGAAATTTTTGAGTGTAGTGCTTGGGTGCATATGTGTGTCCGATGATAGCTCTTTTGCCTTTGGAATGACCTTTGCCGAAGTTCTAGGTCTTTGCCATTTTGGCATGTATTCGATAGTCTTTGCCGATATTTCACATTATTCCAATCACTTGACTTGGGTAGTTTCTACCATTCCCATCATTTGTGTTCCTTTGATAGCACTTCTCTGGGGATTCTCGTATCTCTGCTTTCTTCTTCACAGAGTACTTCCTTTTGGAGTTTGCCGAGGAACTCACCGATTTCTTCTCACTGCCCTCTTAGCATACTCAATCAAGTTGTTTTCTTTCCTTTATATTCAAGGTCAGTTATTTGTGATTGTGCTTTGAATGAATGTGTGTGCAACATTTGGTGTGTTGATTTTAGAGATACTTCATTACTTGAAGATCCTTTTTCCAAGATCACTCTTGAGTTTGACTATGCACAAAGGAATTGAATCCTATGCCTGCCTTTGTCTCCACATTGTTTTTGGCTCATGATAAGGTCATCCAATGATTTAGATGCCTTTGTGAATGAAGCAATCACATTTTTGAGATCATTTTCTCTTTTTCTATAGCAGCCTATCCCTCGCTATTAGTTTAGCATTTTCAGCCTTTTAGCTCTTTATTCTCATCAACTATGTGACTTAGAATACTCACTCTTTTAGTCACCGTGAGTTTTGGCTTTTGAAATGGGCCGTTTTCCTAATTTAATAAAGTGTGTGAGGATTTAATGTGCTCAAAGTCTTTCATCATTTTTCCTAATGAATCATAAAGATCTGGGTGATGAAGTGTGTGTGTCACAATCACTATCACTAGAATCTGAGTGAGATAAGTTAGAGTGTACCTCATCATCTTGGTCAAAGTTGATCTTGTTCTTTAGCCATTAGACAGATCATAGCTTCTTCTTCGTAATCACTTGAGTAGTCACCACTACTTCTCGAGTTTGATGTATCCTTTGATTTAGTCAAGCTTCAATAGCCTCCAAGAAATAACATTGCCCTTTTCTTGTCTTCTTTCTCCTCAAGACTCTTCTTTTTCTTCTTCATTCCCTCGTATTTATTGACTATAGGATATGGACAAATAATAGCAAAGTGTCCTGGTTGTCCGCAATTCCAACACAAAAAGTTTTCAACTTTTTTGTCACTCTCTCATTTCTGGTTGTCGTCGTCTTTGATATTCGACCTTTCGATACTCAACTCTTTTGGTGGCCTATCTTCCTCGACTTGGAGGGAGTCAATGTCTTCCTCGAGGATCACCTTTATCTCTTTTGTAGTTCTTGTTGAAGAACTTGTTGAATCTTTTAACCATCAAACACCTCCTACGTCAATGATTTCTTTGGTCTCAGCCTTCTTCCCATCCTTGACTATAAGTGCAAATTTAGCTTTGGGGTACACTTGCTCTCCTCTTGGTCTTTTCTTCTAAGCTCAAATTCATAAGCTTTGAGATCCGAGAATAGTTCATGATTGGATGTTTTGATAGGTCCATCGAGTGCCTTAGAGCCATGGTTTTCATCTCCCACTCACCGGGAGGCTCCTTAGTATCTTCATGCACATTTCCTTTTGTGTGTATTCCTTTCCAAGTGGTGAGAGCTCATTTGTAATTTCAAATGAATCTAGATCCAACCCATCCATTGTCCCACCCGCAACCATTTTAAAGTTTTCAAATTTTTGAACAACAACGGATAATTTGTTTTCCTTAATTTGCTCAGATCCTTCACAAATTAAAGTTAGTTTATCCTGCATTTCTTTGGTTGTCTTACAAGATTTGACTTTGTTGAACATGGCTTTGTCCAAAGACTTGTAAAGTATATCCTGGCCACATTGTCTAGGTTGTATCTTTTTCTCGTCATTATTTGTCCATTCAAATTTCTTGGTTTTTCAACCATAGCTTGTCTAGAGGAGCAACCTCTTCTCTTCACCAGCAGCCTTCCTTGCACCGTGTTCACCTTCATTATTTGCAAAGCGCCCATCCTCTATCACTATCCACATCTCATCATATAAAGTCGATACATGAGCCTCCGCATACGTATTTTCAAGTCATCAAATTCTTCAATGGTGAACATAGGAATGCGTGTCAAATTTGCTTCCATGATAATAACTTTGCAAAAAAAATAGCTTTTGAAAGAACAAGTTGTTAAAACTTCTATTAAAGATTGAGATCTAGTTCAAGAACTGGGCATGAAGGCTCAATGAACCAACCGCCCGATACCACTTGTAGGTCCTGCAGGGGTGAGTAAGCGTTTAGAAGGGGGGGTTGAATAAACCTTACCAACCTTTCGAATTTAGTCCTTTTAAAATGTTACGGGTTAGTTAAATACACAAAAAGTCCTTGAGGGACAACTAAGTTAGTTAACCAAATAGAGTTAGCCACTCAACAGACTGATCGAGCCGTTGATAGAATAACTCACTGCTTAGTCTAAACCTTAACTTGGTTGTGATGAAGTTTTCACGAAGACTTAACACCCTTGATTTGGTTTAAGTTTGTTTTAACACTTGGTTTTAGCACTTTGTTAATTATCACTGATAGCAAATTATCAAACAGATATAAAATGATATGCAGAAATTAAATGTTGAAATGTAAATGACACAAAATTTTTATAGAGGTTCAAGACGGGGTAATTCTTCTACTCATCTCTTCTCCAACTCCCGGAGGAATCCACTAAGTATTGATCGTGAGTACAAAGTGGTTATCACCCGTATACAAGTCTTGATCACACAACTCGACTTGATCCTTGGGACTCGGGCCTGAGATGCTTTGGTCACACAAATGGCTTCTCGACCGACTCACCTTCTTCACAGGAGGTCGCTTTGCTACTTCAAAGACACTTGCTTAAGCTTCTTGGATTTGATCACGAAGCCCTCCAATAACTTGAGACTGGTTCAACTTGAACCTTTCTACAATCCTCCTTGGAATGTAGACCCTTTTGATTCTTCCAAAGTTTTCTCTCAACAGCTTTGAAGTCATTTTCCTTCACAAATTTGGTGTTGATCGATTTCTTCAAATTTAGGGCTTGAGGATTTTGCTTGAATAACTTGAGAATATATTGCAGTTACAGCTTGAATAATAGCTTGAATGTTCGTGGGTTCGTTTTCAAGGTAACCTTTTCTCAAAGTGATTCCTCAGCCTTTTATAGTGAACTTTCAAAAATCCGCCGTTGAAGAGATAGGTTGATTTTCAAAAGTCACTTATGTTCGTTGGCTTGTCTTGTTGCGTTCTTGATATTGACATTTCCTCGTATTAAATGAACATTCAATTTTTCGTAGTCCGATATAAGGTGCAAACAGCTTCCTATCGGTTTGTTCCTTTTGCACGCTTCGGGGGATCAACACTTTAAGACATGGTAGCATGGAAGTATTACTTGTTTAGGTAATATTCTTGACTTCGTAACGGATTCTTTTCACTGACTCTCTTTGCAATTGCCTTTTTCCCATGTGACTTGAGTCCGCCATAATGATTGAAAGACTCATCTGTCACTTCAACTTGACTTAGCTTTTGAGTTGACTTGACCGACACTTCACACAAATATCTTAGCCGATACTCCTTCAATGAGTTCTTGACTTTCTCCTCCTTGCCATACTCAGCTATTTCACAATGAGTCTTCATCCTAGTCTTCAAATGACTTATTGTATATCCAGCATAGCTTACTTGACTCACCATACAAACCATATCTATTACATTACAAATTACAAGGAAAATGGGGTGCCAACTTTCTAGTCTAAGTTTTACATGGCATTCATCAAAATCTAACATAAAATTCCCAACAAATATGATTCTGACATTTTTGTTTGAGAAGTAGTATTTTTATAATTATCGTTAAAAGGCGGTTTTAGATTTATGATATCTTGTAACTTGACTTGTAGACACTTACATGACTATGAAGAGTTTGACATGGGATTTACTATTGCACGCTTTGCTTTTGAAGATGTCACCAATTGCCCCTAAAGCATAACGACAAGAAAAAGCCCACCAAGAAAATAATTCTCTCTATCATTTTTGTTCCTCTCCTTTTGTTCTTTCTTTTTCACATTTTTCATTCTTGCAATTGTGAAAATTGAATTGTGTGAATTGAAGCATATAAACAAAATAAATGGCAACACTTGGGGATATCAGGGTGTCGGCACTTATCAATATATCGAGTGCTTTTGCATTCTTGCCGACATTTGCACCACGAGAATTCACCAATCAATGACAGTTTACTTTCCCAAATGGTACATCGGAAGAGGAGTAGCCCTGTGAGCTGGGGTGGTGTGGTGGGCAAATTTTTCAAACTCAAGACGACTTATTTCACTTTTCTTAACCGGATGCCCTGCAATGAAGATGAGTGAGTCCGAGATTATTAGCCATGGCCGACTTGATTCTCGCTATTTTCTTGAGGATTTATATTCTTGGGTATTTACAAAATTCCAACTTTTACCCTCACTAACTTTTTTCTCTTATTTTATTTTATTATTATTGGACGACTTTAGTTCTTAGTCACTGGTGATTAGTTTTTCTTCACAGAACAATAGTTTTTGTAAATTTCACCAATTGTCTCCGCTTTCTTGAGTATTAGTGTTTATATTTTGTCCGTCCCTGTGTTGGACGCCGTTTTTGTGGTTTGGGGTAGCTGTATTTGAACTTCCTGGTCGATGTCGTTTCGGAAATTATGCTACCCGCCATTTTTCTTTTTCTCAGATATCGATATGTCGTTAGAGTATTGACAATTGTGGAATTTAGTATTATATTAAGAAATTTAAATACCTTTTTTTGCATATTTTAGGTCTCAGCTTTATTTGTCACCACATTGTTCAAGCTTTAATCGATGTTTTCTTGGGAATCAACACCGACTCGTGGCTAGTGTAACATTTATCCATGTATTCATTTTTTTTTTATTTTTGTTGGTTTACCATTTGATGGTTTTTTGTCCGCATTTTAAATTGAAAAAGCTTATATAATTTGGAATTGATTAGTGAAATCGCTTGAGATTCTCGTCCATAAGTAATATATTTTAAGAATGATTATCATATCAATGCAACATCTTTTAAAAAAATAAAATTATGGGCGGTAGTTTGTTTCATTTAACATTTGTATGTTTGACTATGCTCATTGTTCTTATTTTTGTTTCTAGGATTTACAATTATCGATAAAATTTGGTTGAAATCTTCAAATGAAGCTTTGTCTCGAAACATCTCAGAAAAAGTCGACTTTGTTGACCAGCTTGAAGAGAAATTCACCCATTTCTTTTCCCTAATTCTCGCTTTCCGACTAGCACCGCTTGTTTTTGATAAATAAGTGGAAAAAATCTTGAAAGATGACTTCAAATATATCTGGCCTTGTTTTAAAATGTTCGACTTGGAAGGGTCACTTGTTTAAAATTTGAAGCAACTTGTGTGTCCGGTTTTTGGTTCCAAGCCACAATGAAGTTAAACGCTTATTTATTGGATGGAAACGAGATACACAATACGTTGTGGGTGGTATTAGTTGGTGAACCATCGGTATGGAACTTTTCATTCTATAAAGTCTATGATTTCCTGATGGTGTAGTTGTGTGTTTGTTTTTGAGTATTGTTAATTGTCGCACTTAGGGTGTCAAATCGTGTTTCGTGGTCAACACGATAACGAACATCGAAAATAAGCGAGCAAGAGATGGACTCAAATTATGCTTCTTGTAAAGTGTTGTTTTTTGTTTTCATTATATTATGCACTTCATATGTTGTTGTGCAACCGGGATCAAAGCAAATGAGACGACATCGCTCTTCGTAAATGTCTCGACAAACCTCGTTAGAAAGATACCGCAGTACACTATTTGTCATATCGCTCACATGTTGCTCACATGTTTGCGAGGAGAGAAGAGGTTCAAGGGATGGAGAAAGATGAAGAATCTGAAGCCCTGGTTGGAGTGTATCATTCTTCTTTCAAACAATCAAGATGTTGCTAGAGCCGTTGTTGTAGCTGCCATCGCTGCTCACACACCACAACCTTCGTGGTCGATTCATCAAAAGACGAAAGTGGCAGCCCACTTCAAAGACTTCAACATCATGTTTCAAGGATACTAAAGGGCCTATCTAGTCCTCCTCCCTGAAAAGTGGACCTTATAACCCGTAAATACTAACTACTCGAAACGCTACTTTGACTAACTTTCACTTGCGCATGGTAGGCTCTCATAGTTTGCGCTTTCACTTATATTGGGTATTAGTATTTCTCGTGGGATAAAAAGGCATACGCTTTGATGAAATGACTAACTTATTTACTTTGGACATCTAATACTTGTTTACATCTCTAAGAAATGATGAATCATGAACCGTAATTAATAGGATGAACTTATACTTTCTATGTTATTTTTGTAATTAGTAAAACTTTAGCTTATACCATCGCTTAAATCGCTAGGCAATTATTCATCCACTCCTTTTTGTTTGATATGTTTATGGTTTAGATGTTGTGTTTATTGTGATGCTATTATTATCAATGCGTGCTTGTTCTTTAAGGTTTTCGAGTATCATGATATTACTAAAGTTTGCAGGATCACAATAAAATAAATAACTTTGGAGAAACAAAAATCCCAAACAAAAATATGCAGGCATAAGAAAGAGTCATAATTACACGTATTAAAGAATTCTGGTAATAACAAGCTTTAAATAACAAGCTCACTTTATAAAAAACAATGTTTGGTGAAATCAGTATTTAAACCTGGATGTGCCAATTGATCCAGGTCAATAGTTACTAAACAAACATGATTCTGAATAGTTTAAAAATTGTTAATCAACAAATTATGACAAATAGTTGACAAAATATTTTGCCACAATATAAAATGGCGACAAATGCACATTCATTGTCACTAAATATATGTTTCTCGTGATTTAAATAATGGCGTCACTATTCGCTTGAAGAAATAAATGACAAAATGTGATATTGTCATGAAGGAAAATATTTTCATCACTGTTAATCAACAAATTATGACAAATATTTGACAATATATTTTGCCACAAAATAAAATGGTGACAAATGCACATTCATTGTCACTAAATATGTTTTTTCGTGACGAAATAATGGCGTCACTACTTTTTTGAAGAAATAAATGACAAAATATGATATTGTCATGAAAGAAAATATTTTATGACACCAAATGGCGTCACAGATTATAATCTATTTGTCATTGAAAGATTTCCTCCTAAAATTTGTCAAAATTCCGCCTAAAATTACTATGACGGATTTTGGTTAATCGTCATGGAATAAGAACAACAATGACGAAATATAAGATCAATAGTGACGCGATATAAATATTGTCATCAAAAAGTAATTTTCACCGACAAAAATAAAATTCGTCACTATTAGTCAACAAATTATGACAAACATTTATGCGTGGTAAAGAAATTCGTCATAAAATGTGTTATTTCTTGTAGTGTCCACTCTGTTTCGTAAGAGATAGATGCCTTCTAATCTCGCCCCGAACTCTTTCTCCTCGCTCAAGGTCGTCCTGTGCTCAATAGAATGTCCAACCCTTATCCTGCGCGTCCATTGGTTGTATTTATACCCCTCCTTCCGTCAAAAGTCGGAAAAATTAAACTTCCAAAATTTTCGCCAGGGACGCCAAGATCGCGCACGCCCCCTAACAAAGTTCTATGGGCACGCACAAGGAGCCGATCGGACGGAGCTCGCAGTCATAATGATCCGTGTGTTTTTCCTCTTATTTTCTCTTCTTCAAGTACGATTTTCTCTTCCAATCACGTTTTCATCGTTTTCATCATCATTCCGCCACCATAACCTCGTATTGACTCTCTAACGACACCTAATGAAATAAACCGGACTCATACGACTCTAAAACACCAAAAAAAAAATGCAAAATCCTAGTCTAGAATACTCGATTTATTGGTATAAAATCAACTTAATAAATACCCCCAAACTTAGACTATTGCTTGTCCTCAAGCAATTTTACAGACTCTTGAACAACAAAATACACAAATCAAACAAAAATATCAACTACCGACTTTTAATGACCAACCGCAAAACTTCACACCCAAGCTCATTTGTCTAATAATTTGTTTCACTATCAATCAAACATCCATTTTCACAATGTGATCTCATGCGTGTGGAATGTTTTTGCTAATTCCATCTTTATTATCCTGATGAATTCACGCAATCAATTGTTTTCCAAAATGATGCACTTTTGAGTATAGAAGTGCAATGTTTATCGGACTCGTGAGTTTGTCTTTAACACTAATGTCTACTAATGTAGGGTAATGTAACACAAGGATCAATAGGACTTTCAAAGCTTGTAATGTGTGCTTAGGGTAAGGTAAGAAAATACAACATTATGTGGCTCAAATCACCCAAACACACAATTATTAACTCTTTTAAATCGCATGTCAATACCTAACCATCGCTTTCTAACAACCTTTGTTCACGCTTTATGAGCTTTCATACCACTCGATTTTTTTTTTTGAAACCCCCAAACTTAATCTTTTGCATACTTTATACATGAGGTTTAATATTTTCAATTCTACGGCAACTTCACGCACCACCCTTTTCATCACGCCCCATCCTCGACCTTCAACATCTTTCAATAAATTATGTACATGAGTGAGGGGTAATTGGAATCTTCAAATGTTGGCTCTGAGTATTGGATTGGTTGCCAAAGAAACGGGTTTAAAAGTCTCAAATGGGGACACTAGGGATAATATATAAATGTAAAGGTAGGCATTTATCGCTATAGCTGTTCAAAGATGGCCTAAATCACTTCCTTAATATTACTTCACCTAGATTACGATCGACTAGTGTTCGGACAAGTTCTAGAATCCAAGGATCATTCAAATAACACTCAATCACATAAATCATCTCCAAATAAATCAACAGAGTCAAGCACGTAAATGGAGTAAATGTGAAGTACAACAGTCACAACTTAAACACATACTCTTTTTGATCATTCAACTCATATTCGACAAATTCACTTAGGCATGCAAAGTTTCTGATTACACGAATTCGACTTAACTCGACTCTAGACTCATTTATTGATTTTTTTATTTTTATTGACTCAATGAACAAATACAGACTAAACCCCCCCAAACTTATAATGACATTGTCCCCATTGGAGAGGTGAGAAAGGGACTTTCCTGGTAACCGAGGAGCTAGGGCTCCTCATCGGAGTCGTGTGGTGGAAGGAAGGCAACTCGGTCCTGGGTGGTGGCGGCGGAGAAAATGGGAACTGCGGGTACATCTGTCTGTAAATTTGAGCGAGGACCCTATTGTGCTCATTTTGGTACTCCTCCCGCATGGCTCTATGGCGCTGCTCCGCCTGAAAGGCAACTGCAAGGCGGAGATAGGCCCTCTTCAACTCCCGCATCTGTAGATAGTATGCATGCATAGGGTCGGCTCGAAATTGAAAGAATGAGACTGATCAACAACCGGTAGATGGAACCTCAAAGATCGTGGTGTCGGTGCCGCATGTCGGGTGCAGCTGGGAGGGACATGAGTTGGGTCAACAATATATCCCGCACCCGGGCTCGTGCACGCCGCCATCCAAATTGTCATATGCAATAATGATAGATGAGTCAATTGGCACCTTAGGGCACTCAAAAGGCTCATCGATACTCCACTTGATGCCAGCATTCTTGCAGAGGTCGGTGATCATGCCGGTATACAAATTCCCAAAGAGTCCGTGGGCGATTGGCCGATGGATCGACTAGGAAATGATCACCGCTGGCAAACAGATGTCGTGATTATGACATACAAGAGATAAGCTCTGCTTTTTTAAGTGACATCGCCGACATGTCCGGTCGGTGACGATTGTTGCAAATGAAATGGTACCATGCACGCCATACCGACCGAGAGTGGTTTGAGAAAATGCAAGACTACTACCGACAATAATAAGTCGCCATTTAGTGCCTCGGGCGACATAGGGCCTCGTAGAATCATGTCCAAATCAGGCCGAGACACAAGGTCGGTGTAGGGCTTGTGATCCACCTCCGCAATGAGTAATATCCCCCGAATGACTTTGGGCTCATATGAAATTTCATTGTGACGCATATACATATACTTGGCCGAAACATGTGGATGCTTCGCATTGACATAGAATTCTCGAACCAAAGTGGTGCATAAGTGCTCAAGTTGGGCAGTTCATTTCTTACAACGATGTTCCCGAATCATACGTTTAATGTGGCCATCTTCCTCGAACCTCCTGGTAGAAGCCCCCTTTCAATGAGATACTTTGCTAAATTAATTTCCGTAAAGAGTGTTTCGCTTCCAAACCAAAGAACCGGCGGGTGTCGTATTCCTCCAAAGTAGTGGCCTTTTCTTTTCCTTTTTCCTTGCTCGTTTTGGGTGCCATCTGTGTAACCTAGAAAGAGAAACACGAAAAACAAGGTATGTGGAAACACGAAAATCGATTAAGGGTGAGAAATCGACAATCAAAGTACGTATAAATACACCAAAGTGAAAGAAATAGCGTCACATAGAGAAGGCAAGCAAAAGTATGCAAGATGACAATCATACAATGTGAAGACTTCATTGGGGCATTTTATCAAACACCTTGTAGGCATGACTTTGGGAGAAGATGGTAAATGCATTGATAATTCAATTCAATCCCAAAATCAATACCAAAACCTAGTTCTATCATGAAAACTCAATGCACAATGAATATCCAACAACAATTAAAACAACACCACCACAAGCCAATCACACAAAATAGAGAAATATGGGGGAAACCATGGGGAAGGGTTTAGTGAGGTAAGCAAACTTACCAAATGATGTATGGAATTGATGAAGAAGGTATGTGTTGTGTGAGAGTGCTCCCAATGTGAAGATTGAGTGATTATGTGATGTGTTTTGGTGGTATAGGTGTGCTTTCCGTCGAGTTCTGTGCCAAGGGCGGTGTTTATGTTGTGCTTTTAAAAAGAGGCCAGGTTGTAGTTTTAATACCAAAAATGGACACGCACAAAAGTTTCAAAGAGGGCCCGCAAAGACTGGGAAACAGAGGCCCTCGCTCGAATTTCATGATCCCACCGCGGCACGCCTATTTGGGCGCCAAGGCTGTCCGATCGCAGCCTAAAAAGACTTCGCCAAATTGCAACATAGTATTTGGTGGCTTATTTCGCCTGCCATCAAAATGCCATCGTGAACATGCAATAAACGGATGGGGGTATGATGCAACTCACTAATCCTAAGAATGCAAAATTAACGACTATGACGAATTAACTACAAAATCAAATACTAAATTAATTTAACAACTACTAAAGCAATAAAAGGGCTTGGGTCGACTCCCAAGAAGCGCTAAGTTTATAGTCTCCCGACTTTGTCGATAATCATGAATCCGCTCTCCGATGGGGATATTAAGGATTTTTCGGGGCTTTATATCCAAAATAATGTTTCAACCTTTGCCCATTAACCTCAAACATGTTGCCATCTCCGCAACTCTATATCACCAAATGGTGAAACACGCTAGATAACAAACGGTCCGCACCATCTCGATTATAGTTTGCCCCGGTCCACGAGTTGAATAATAATACCTCGCAGTCCGAGAGGAATTCACGCCAAAATCATTTTGTCATGCCACTTCTTGGTCTTTTCTCAGATATTTTGGCATTCTCATAAGCCTCGCTTCTAATTCCTCCATCTCATCAAGTTGTAGAAGTCTGCTTCACCGGCCGCTTTTAAGTCAAAATTCAACTTTTTTCATGGCTTAATATGCACGATGCTCAAGCTCCACCGGCAAATGACATGCCTTCCCAAACACCGAGCGATATGGGGGACATACCAATAGCATTTTAAAGGCCGCTCGATGTGCCCAAAGTGCATCATCCAATTTATGAGCCTGGCCTGCGACATAAAATATAGTCTTCAAGAATTTCCTTCACCTCGTGATTTGAAATTCACCTATCCATTAGATCACATGGTGGTAACCTAAAGCAAACTCGTGCCTCACACCAAACTTAGAAAGAAGGTTATTGAACAGCATCGCCAAAATGAGTACCTTCATCACTAACAATGCAGCCTAGAGTGCCAAAACGAGTGAATATGTGCTTGCATAAAAATTTCAACACTACCTTGGCATCATTAGTAGGTGTGTAGCACTTGCCTCCACCCATTTGGAGACATAATCAACATCAAGTAGATGTAGGCATTTCCAAATGAAGGGGGAATGGACCCATGAAGTCAATCCCCCAAACATCAAACAATTCTACTTCCATCATGTTGGTGAGGGGCAACTCATGACGCCGAGAAGTCTATTTTATTAAGATAACGCTAATTAAAGAAACACTATATATATTTTTTATAATAATGCTTTGTATAACAAGCATTATTTTAAAGTGTTATCTGTGGTTGATTTGGCATATATTTTAAATTTTAAAAAACAAAAAAGAAAACCTACATCGCTTTCCCTAGAGAAATGACATTTATGTAATAAATTTTAGAATTGTCTTTTAAACTTTTAAATATTAATATCTAGTTCACTTAAATATTCTTTTATAATTCTTAAAAACGCATTTTTTATCAAATCGCGGCTTTCATTTTATAAATCGTGTTTTGCTTTTGAAATTATGAAAATGGGATGTTAAATAAGTGGTACTTGAGAAGCTTATTCACCTTAAGTCAAAGATCTCTCGCTCCCGCTTCTCTCCGTCACCCCCAAATCGTGAAAATGTACTCCCCTTTTCTCTCTCACCGCTTGGCCCCCAAAATCTGTAGATCTCTACTCCTCTCTCTCTCTCTCACCGCTTGATCCGTCTGCTCGTCGAGCACATGTATTGCCATTCTCCGAGTAGAGTGAATTGTATCATCATAAAGGTAACCCTATTTTGAATCTTCTTTCGATTCTATCACAACTCACTTTGGATTCCGTCTTACACATTTCAATCAACCTAATTTTTACGTTGCCTCGCCGTTTTTTGATCTCTACCAGGGGTGGGGGTTGGTTTGTTGGAGAGGGGATTGTATTGGGACGGGTTTGCTTGTTTTGTTGGTGAACTTTTGAAGACTAGAAGGGTAGAGCCATCATTTCCTTATTGTGGCTCCTAACGCAAAGAATTACTTTGCCTTAATTATATGCATACCTCTCATTGTTATTATTTATTGTCCTATTTGTTCCATACACATGAACATTTTGATAAAATTATAATTAAAAAGAGCTATCTTTTGATGCCTTGTATGGAAATTTTCATTCTATTTCTTCGTAATCGTAAGTATTGATGTTGTCTTGAGTTTCTTGATCTAAAATTATTGCTAATTTACTTGATTAAACTTCAATTTGCAGGAAGTAGAAAAAATTTCCTGAACAAGGATAATGTGATCATACTTAATGTCCTTTGTAGGCCTCTAACTTTGAGATATGTGATAACATTTTAGTGATATGCTTTTGATTTTCTCAGAAAAATATTAATTATTAAGTTTTTCTAAAGCATTTTCTAGCCGATGTTGGTTATTATATTTCTAATGACAATTCTTACTTGAATCCCCTTTTCAAGAGAAAACACAAAATTCAAATTTTGCGTATTTAATGGTCGCTTTATAATATGAATTGTTTGGCTTCCTCATAGTGAATGTTGGAAGATAAACTCAAAAGTGTAAAACAGTGAAAATGTTCAAGTTTGTTGCAATACTTGGATGAATATGGGTACAAACTATTTGATGACCGATTTTTCTATACCTTTTTTTCATTCGATTTCCTTAATATTATTGTACAACTAAGAGTGACTAAGCATTCGAGAGGGTGATTTGTCAATGTATGCATACCTCTCATTGCCATTCCAAAGAGTCAGAGAAGCTTGTACACAATTGTCACCTCTTGAGTATGGTTTCCATGTTTAATAATATATAATGTGCGGGGTTGGGATGGGGTGGGGGTTAAGTTAAATAAGGTTCTTACTTCCTAGTATCCAACAAATACCTTCAGGGAGAAGAAGAACAAATGAATACTCAGAAATCTAAAGTGAACACATGAAGAAAGAGAAGCCAAAGAAGGTTAAGACGCCTAAAGTAACTCATGTGGAAGTTGCCACTAAGATCGATGCCGATGATCTCATCGCTTCCTCTCTAGTGTTTTTTGGTATTAATATTTTTTAACTCGTGACCGATTTATTTTTTCCTTATTCTTTTTTTTTTCTATTTTTAAAATTCTCGTGAAATGTGAATTTTTTATGATTTTTTTGGTGATAGGAGTCGTAAGAAGGCAATAAGATATACAATTTATGACATTTGAGGACTATTTTGGGCTTGCATTTTCAACCGTGAGTGCGCCGCACTTTCCATGGCCGAAGTTTTTCAGAGTCTATCTTGCAAAGGGCTAAATTTGTTGATGTGAGTTTATCGATTTTTATGGTACATATTGTTTCTAGACACTGGTTTAAATTTGTTGAGCAATGAGGTTTAAATTTAGAACTTAGCATGTGTTCTGTATGATCATATGCATATTATGTGATCTTGAATTAGAAATATAAAATTGTTTGACAAGCAAATTAGGAGTTTAGAGGTCGATGCGAACAACCCGATCTAGAAGGAAAGATCCTCAGCCGAGAGAAATCTAGTGTTGAGAAATGAAGAATAAATTTTTCATATTGGTTATCCTGCTACCGTCGTAAACATTCACCCCCACCGCTATTGGCCTCTCTTTTCGTTGACTTTCTCCCTATCCCTTCTAATGAAAATAATATACCGAGAATTTTAAATTATGTAACGACTGCGGGAAATCATTGATATTTTGTAAATGTTTTCTTAAAAACCAAAATATATTTCATTTCACATTTAGTAGCTTATAGAAGATATTGGGATTTTTTTTTAATTCTAGAGTTTTATCGTTGTTAATGTTAACTTGAGTACATTATGTTCATTAGCATACAAAATCTCCCTTTCCATTGCAAAAATAGTTGTCATGTCGGCATTCTTAGTCCCGATCAACTCAAATCGAGGTATTGGCCGCCCTCGATCCGCATTTTTTTCCATGGGTTTAGAAATACCAACGTAGCCATGAAAAACCCGATTATGAGGTCAATATTACTTATCCATTTTTTATTTCTTTCTCAGCAGTGCAAAAAAAGAAGAAAATATAGAGTAGTCTTGTTGAAAATTTTCAAGATTTATCCAACATTATCAGCAAACTCAAATTGTAGAGATGAAGCAACCGAGTGACATGTGCGCTAATAATGAAGTGAAGAGAGTAAAATTGGTGGTAAGCAACAATTTGAGGTTTTGTTTTAGTAGAGTTTGGAGTTGGTTTTTTCGCTTTGTTATTTGTAGCCATTTATTATGTTATTGATGTTCGAGTATTTGGAAAAAGGGTTACAAGTCAACACAACAAGACAACATAATACAAAGACAACAAGAAATATCTCTCGCAAATATTTTGTTCTTCGCTTTCAACATTCTTTGCCAGTATTAGCCTAAGCTTATCATTTTCACATATTGCTTATTAGGCTTTACTTGATTGCACTTGAACTTTTGAGTTGTAATATTTCATTTAAAGTGTAATCTTGATTGTATTTGTAACATCATCCAAAACAAAAAATCTCTTGTTAGTGTTCTTTGGCAAGAACACGTTGGTTGATTTGATTGAAAAGCTTGGTGTTTTTCATGTTGAAGAGTTTGGTGCTCTTTGAGGTTGAAGAGTTTGGTGATCTTTCGAGTTGGAAGATTGTGGTAATCTTCATAGGTGTTGCTGTAAGAAGAGTTTGGTTCTCTTCAAGATATATATATGTAATAGCTTTGCGTCTATTAATAAACTTTTTCTTTGGAATCCATTCCGCATATTATGGGTAGAGGATTCTGCCCTAAAGCGGGTTGAACTCCTCTATAAATCATCCGTGTTGTTTACATTTCCGCACTTTTATTTTGGTCAATATTTTTATATTCAAAAAAGAGGGTGTAAATCGGAAAAAATCGGGAAAATCTATTCACCTCCCCTCTAGATTTTCGTAGCCCTGACTAACATATGGCCTGTGATTGGCCATCTCGATGGAGGTGAAGGGCATTCCACCGTGCATGGGAAACCCTTCCACGTAAACAAGAGAATGTTCAAGGCAATCCTCTCACCGCTTGCAGGCAAGCCCATGCAAGAAGAGCCGACACCACTCAAGGTGAGTCACCATCTCGCCTCGAGGACACTGCTGCAATCGCAAAGCTCCATCTCCGAAGCCCGTCCGCCAAGTAGAAGAGAATCGGCCGTAGCAAAACCCGCCTCCCCTCTTAGTCGGAAGACCCCGCACTCGCCAAAGAACAGATCGAGAAGGAATCCCCGCACCTTCTCCACCGAAGGAAGAAACGACGCCAGTTTCTAGAGCTAATCGCACGAAAAAGTCAAGACGTGGTGAATCACTTTACATTCGAGGAACTTGAGGAAGCTGGAACCCGAAGTTCCATTGATTAAGTACATCAAGAGGCGAACGTAAAACAATCTCCCTTAGTTGCCACGAGTATGGTAATCGAAATCAGAAGGAGATCCAAGTAGAGGAGCAACAGCCTAAGGAAGCAAAATGCTGTGAGTGAGACCACCGTTGAAGGAGATGAATGCTAGTGGAGATCACACAGAGTATTATTGAAACAGCTGGGAGACAAAACAGAAAAGAAGTGAACACATCTAACCATCAGGAGTTAGTTGTTCACTACCCTCAAAAACCGATGTAGATCAACGAGAGGAAAGAGCTCTCGTGCCCAATGTTGGTATTAAGAGGATGATGATGTGGTAAATGCTTATCTCCTCGTGTACCCTAATGTACACGAGAGTCCGAAAGATGGAGGAATCGGAAGTCAGTTACGCTGAGCTCAATTCCGCGACCTGAGTTCATAGAAAAGGAAGAGGAACTTCATGAGTTTCATATGGAATATTCCAAATTGCCCGCATCGACCCGTATTTCGATGTCCATCCTCTTTGATAAAAATGATGAGGAAGCAAAGGAACTCTCAACCCCCGTCCCTTTGGGCGAGTGTCAAATCGCTCGCCAAAACAGAAGTGGAAAGACGAGATGGACCCGCCATCCAAAAGAGAAAGTCGAGCCGCAGAAGACTCGAAAGAATCCAAAGAGCCGCACGAGCAGAGATTGCAAAAGGCCAAGGAGAGTCTTCTTCGATAATGATCACTCCTATCCTGCATATCATGGAGATGGTGACGACAATTGTTGCTACCACATCTCCGTGCACTCAGAGGGGATGAAAATACAGAAAAAATGGCGATGAAGCTAAGGATGGGAGGTAAGAGGCACCTTAGCCAAGCCACCCCCGGCGTGTCGAGACACCTTCCCTAACGATCACTCAAAAGGAAATGCACAGCCTCGTGCCTTGAGCGGGATCCCACTGCTGAGACTTAGCCAAAGCGCACCAGGGGAAAATCAAACCATCACGCCGGGTCGTGAGAGCGGGAGACAATATTAAAGAGAACTTAGGAGGCAAAGGTGAGACCATGATGTACATCGAGCTGGGACAATGAGAGGCTCGTATGGTTTGATCGCTCAATTTCACCGCCATAATCCGATGAAATCACGATGCAACCAAGGCAAAAGATGGAAATGAGGCCACGGAATTTAGACTTGAAGGAAAGAAACTAATCAGTAGAGGTTTCGACGATGTCACTTAACACCCAAAAGCAACTCATCCGCTAAAGGAATATTCGTCATGACTCTTCCACCTGAGATCGCAAAAAGGATGGCCCAAGGCCCGCTGGCCAAGAGACTTCTCGAGGTAATGAAGGCCCATATGAGGTTGAGACTTCCCCGGTAAGAAAGTCGAAGAACAAAGTAGCCCCTTAAGAAGAATTCATAGAAGAAGAGATCAAGTGGTCTTCATGATTATCAAGAGAATGTTGATGTTGAATTCTTGGGAACCAACGAGAAGCCGAAGTTTAGGTCCTATTGAAAATCATCTTGACAAAGTTAAGAGGAGGCCCTGCAAAGAGGAGGCAAGATAGTGACAAAGCCGCCTCCTATAAACTTCACATCGGCTGGATGGGTTCACTTCCACGAAAGCAATACCTTCCAACATGACGTGTTAAGTCACGAGGAACATTCTACCAAAAGAAGATGTCAATGATGCTAATTTATGCCAATGAAGTATAGCAAGATAAACAGTGGTCACCACTCCGCAGCAACACAACCGCACTAGATGCCGATGACACAGATACACTGAGGCACAAAAGAGTCAAGATATATTAAAGGAAAAGTGGTAAACTTAGGAAGAGATGTGGAGGTACCTTATTTTTCCGCAGGATTTCAGATGCCGATTAGTCCTCGAGCTCATGCACTGAAGCAGTCACCGCCAAAGTGCAAAGACACCGTCCAAGTCCTAAGAACTTGAACTCCTATTATAACTACCATGGTACCAACTGATTCGATTTGATGATGTATTAAGAGAAGTCCGATGAACCGATTCGCAGAAGCCTTCGGGTGCCATCTATAATGAAATTTGAAAATATGGAATCTAAGATTCGCCAAACACTAACCAACGCTGACAAGAGACGCAAATATCACAGAGATATCGGGAGAAACTGCTATGGATAAGTAGAATGGATTGGGCGATCAAAGCACTCAAGGCATGAGCAGTCAAGTATACTTCAAACTCTTTTGCTGAAATGCGATTCTGGAGCTTCGATAATGCCAAATTTCAAAGAGAGTAAAATGGACCATATCTTCGTGACGGATTAACGCGATAAAGATACTTGAGTTGGCCATGCACAACATGCTGCAAACTCAAAACAGAGGCCAATATGAGTATGGAGATTATGATGCCCAAATAGAGACGAAGATGATGGCAAATAAGATAAAAGCTCAGGATTCAAATTCGTGGATCAACATACCTGAAAGAGTCACAGACAATAAATGATACGACCAACAACAATATCGATCTATTCCTGAGTGAGCATTTCAATTTCTGGCTCTTACCTTGGTGATGATGCCAAAAGGGAAGATTTAAAGTAAAAAAGCAAGGAAGTACTATGCGAAGTGGAAGTAATGGGAGCAAGCAGCAAGGAAGAGCGTTGAAGTGAAGAAGCCGCCCTTGAAGATTATGCTTGCTCACGACCCCTCAAGAAGGTGATGTCCATTACTCTATCCTCATTGCTTGCTAAAATTTACATTGAAGAGAAAGCCACTGTATACAAGAAGTACTCGATGACTTCGTTGAAGCTAAATTTGAGCCGTGAGGAAACTTATCATTAAGTATTGAAAATTTAAATGATATTAAGGCCCCCTGGTACAGACTTTGTAAAAGATTCCTCACCTGTGAGACCTCGTGAGCTTGTGTCACGATGCGAGGATCTCGAGGCAAGGTCCTCAGAGGAATTTTCAAACTCTAAACCCAGTAGGATATTTCAAGAATATAAATCTCCCAAAGTGTGGGATTTGTATTGGGAGAAAGGATTCGACTTGTGCAAACCGGTGAAGGCGATAGGTTCAAGCGGTCAGCCAATACAAAAGCACTCGTCTGATAATTTAGAGGAGCCGAGTCAAGCACCAGGAAGGGGAAGGTTGGTAGTGGTGAAGATACAGAGGTACTCCATCACAAATCAAAACCTAAGGGCGTTTTGTGTTGATGCATGGAAGGGATTAATTTCTTGGGCCGGATGAGCTTTCGATAGAGTGGTGTAAAAGAAAGAATGACGAGGGTAGAAGGAGCGAGAAGAAGAAAATGAAACGCATTTCACCGTGAATGAAGGAAGGTAGAAGAGATGAACATGCTCCTATAAGAGTCTACGAAAAGAAAAAAATGAGAAGAATAGATGTAAAAAGAAGAAGAGTCAGAAAGATAAAAGGAGAGCCGAGGAGGATGAGAGAAGAAGGAAGCATCCTCGAGGCGTTGAGGGCTGATTGAACCATTCATTGTATTTTACTTAAATTGCAAATACACAAGAGTGTAAGTATTTGTAATATCCCCAATGCTCGATACATGAGTATAATTGATACATTGTATAGAAGTTTTATACATTGTAAAAAGCTTTGTAAAGAATGCGATTGTAAAAAGTGCAAGAATGATATGTTGATAAAATGACATATTCTATACATTCATTCGGCTTATCACTATTTACTTTGTTGACATTTAAGTTTTGGCATCATCAAAGGGAAAATTGTTGGGAAAAATTTATGATTAGATTTTGATGATACCATGTAAAACTTAGATTAGGAAGTTAACCCATTTTACATGTAACTTGTAATAGATAGGTGCCTATAAGTTTGAGTTGAGCGGCTAAGTTGAAGATTACAAGATCGATTTGAAGATTGAAGAAGACTGTTGTGTGTCGGTTGTGTGAAGTGAAGTAACACTACGGTCAAGTGATAGAAAAGCTAGCTCGGTCGGTGACCCCATAGCTTCAAGTCATTCCAAAAATGATTGGATCAATGTCAAAGAGGATATCTGCATGACTGGGAGCAAAGTCGAAAGAGATCTTCATTGTTAAGACAAGTCGAGTTTTGATGGAAATAGGAAAGGTGTCGGTAGCGAAAAAGCTATTTTCTTCGAAAAGTGCAAAACAAGGAATGTCGATGTACCTAAAAACTGCGAAGATTAAAGTAAAGGCTGCGAGGAGCGTTTAATTCATCGACATGACATCCAATCTTAAGACAAGACAAGCCAACAACCTACTTGCGATTTGAAATTTATGTCTACCTCTTCAACGGACATAATTTTAAATGTGCACTATAAAAGACCGAGAAGCAAGTGAGAGAAAAAAATACGAGTTCATTACAAGCACCTGGCTTGATGTGGTAAATCGCAAATTTCTCAAGATACAAAGAAATCCTCGAAGCTTTAACTTCAAGGAATTCAATCAACACACACTAATGAAGGAAAGATTACTTCATCAGTTGAAGAGGAAATTTGTTTTTCAAGAACAAGGGAGCGGGCCTACTTTCTCCCAGGTTGAAAGAGAAGTAGTGAGGTTCCCGGTCGAACTAATGCTTTGAATCCTTTTGAGTGCTTTGAGTCGTCAAATGGATTTGAAGGAGGCCGGAGTAACAGGACCAAGCTGTCTTGTGAAGAAATTGAGTCCCGAGAAAACAGGTGACTGTGTGATGGCACAGATAACTTCTTTGTACAAGCTTAAGTTACTTAGTGGATTTCTCCAGGGGTTGGAAGAGTGACTTAGAGGACTTACCCCTATCTTCGAAACATTTAAATCGCTTGTATCTATTTACTTTCTGACACTCCATTAATTGCTTTATTTTACAAATCAACATATAGTTAAACTTGCTAAAATCTGTGATAACAACCATTGTTAAAACAAATGTTGAAAAACGTGCTTAAATTTATAAGGGTGAAAAGACTTTGACAAAATCAATGAACTAAATTTACAGTGAACAGAAAACACACAAGTTAACTTTCTTTAATTAGTTAACTTTGCTTTGTAAGCCAACTGGTGTCCTCCGACTTAACTTAAAAAGTTAACTCAATATATTTTAAGAGGACTAAAACGAAAAGTTTGTAGGTTTATTCAACCCCAAACCTTACACATCATCCTCAGACCTACAATTTATCATTTTATAAACCGAACTCCACAAGTTTTCAACAAATGCGAAAGCAAACTGGGCACATAATCACCGACATGGTTCTTCAATATTAAATCCAATCAATGTTTTGTCAAACCGCTTTATGTATTTTTATGAGTTCGATTCCTAAATTAGTTTATTCTCATCACAGGTGATGCATAAAAAATTGATTAATAATAGCAACCGTAGGTCCCCAGACACATTACCATTACTATTAACTCCAAAAAGATCTTTGAATTCAAATTACTCCCTGGCTGCAAGCGGTCGTAGGTCTCCGACCGTTACACCCGTTTATGTCTCACCACTTTCGTTCGTTATAACTCGTCTCCTTAATTATGAACAAATAAATATGAGATGCAAATTATCTCGCCAAATAATCTATGAGAAATAAAGATTTGAATTCATATAATAGAACACATAAAACCAATTAAGAAAACAATCGATATAGATTTAACACGAATCCGTAGTGACAATTATGCCCTTCATGATCGAGGAATGATAAGCCCAACATATTTGACAACAAATTTATGTATAAGGTTGAGATAAAATATTTTGACATCGTTTTTATCTACAAACAAGAGATCTAAACTAAGAAAGATAGAACCGCTTCTTGTTAGGATGGATCCTTCTTTCCGCCGAACCCTTATGCTTCCGCAGGGATGCGAAGGCTCCTGGGGTGTTCTTCATTGATTAATGCCTTCTCTCGAGAATTGTGTAGATTACCTAACTCCTAGTGTATTTTGGTGTATTCTAATATATGAAGTTGTATTTTCATTCATGCCTTCGTTGTTGGGAAATTTATGTAATAGATTTTGATGATGCTATGTAAATCTTAAATTAGGAAGTCGCACCCCAATTATGCTGTGAAATCAACTCATAAAGATATAGTTCTAATAGATGAGTCAATATGCCCAAGTCGCATCGTGGTTTATCGTATTAATGTTACTAAATAACTGAAATGCGCTGCAAACGCCTACCCTTCTGATGTTGGCTGATAGTATTGGTGCTATTCGGGGCTGATGAAGGATTGGGCATGCGGGTAAAGAAGATAGCAGTTGTTGAGAGTATGGATTTGCATGGCATGAGGCATTTATTTGCACACATCTATATCAGTAGCTAAAGCAGGCCCATGCCGCAAGGTGCAACAGAATAAACCAAACGAAGCACCTGGAGCAAGGCCTAACTAAAAAGTTGCAGAGTTCAATTGAACTAGATATGTCACCATCACCGCAGCATCAAGATAAGACAAGCCACCAACCTTAATCTGTTTTGAAAAATGCATCTATATCTTCAACCTATACATTTTTCAAAACAGCATTATAAAAAGGCCGAGGAATTCATTCGAGAGAAGGTTAAGAATTATAAACACACATACCGCAGCAAAGAGCAATACGTAACTGGAACGAAGCACAACAGGG